>CM054143.1:18215986-18225986 GCA_028751875.1 Rapana venosa | reverse complement strand
TTTACTTTCGGTTTGAGGGAGAGTATTTGTTGTTGTTGCTGTTTGTTTGTTAGTTAGTTCACCAAATGCTGTTGCCGAGATTCGAACCTGGGACTTCATGGACCTAAGGGATTGAAGTCCTAAGGGTTTGAAGGATCTAAACCACTCGGCTATAGGACCCATCTCTTTCTGTCTGGAGATATATATGGGAATGTGGATCGGTTTTACGTGCTGAGCTTGCACCAAGAGATGTACATTATTTCTCCTTTAACCCCCCCCCCCCCCCCCTCCTTACCCCCCCCCCCCCCCCCACACACACGCGCGCGCACACACACACCCTACACACACGCAACACATAAACATTGGCCCGTGCGAACGCACATCCTCTGGCCTACGCGCACGCGCGCGTGCACACACACATATACACAATCTTATGTTTGGATTAAGAAAAAGTTTTCCTCATTCATTTTTTTAATCTATTTTTTTAAAACATAGATTATCGCTGTCTTTTGTTGGCTTTTATATATAGGTTCATTTCCTTGATTTTGTTGTTGTTGTGAGGGCAGGATGAAATAAAGTTGTGTAAACTTCATCTTTTACCCTCGATAAAGATCATTTTGACTCGACTACACACACACACACACACACACACAGAGCTATCTCTCTTTCTGTGCCTCTCTCCTATGACCTTTATTCACCCCACCCCCACCCCCCTACTCTCACCCCTGCTTATTACCCACGTTGTTCTGTGTAGCTTGTGCTTTCCAGCTTTCGTTTTCCACGAAACGAGGAATTGGTTTGGCACACCACTGTACTGCGCAGAACTTTGGACTGAACTCTTTGCTTGGATTGGCTGTGTCTACATGTGTATATAGGCTAGACATTATATATTGCGGAACACAGACATGTAAAAGTTGAGTATTGTTAGCCTAACAACACACTGGCGGAGTGTTTGCCGTAATAACGGACGGTGCTACGTCTGCAGCGATCGCTATTCTTGCGCGCGAGAGAGATTTTGTCTGCTCCAAGTTGGATAGCCAGCTCTTCTCTCAGGTATAGTAAGTCATCTTTTGTAGCCTATTATGAACTAGCCTATTGCGTTGTTTGTGTTGATGGATCTAAGCGTTTATTTTGGAAGAGAACGACCCACTGACATTTCTTTTCGAAAATAGAGTGGCGAACACTACATGCAGTTTTAGCACGAACGTTTGGTTATTTTCTCTCCCATTGAAACGGGCTGTTCTATCCCAGTTAGGGAGTCAGTTTCATCGAAGATTAATAGGCTAAGTGTGACACAAACTCGAGTCTGTTTCTTACTAAAGATCTTTCATGCTGTAGGGAAGGGTTTGTGTAAACAACATTTTTCGTCAACAATGCACACCACTGTGCAAAGTACCATTGTTGCTTTAAAACAGAAGCTTTTTATTTTATTTTAAAAAGATTAAAACGGCATAGCATCGACACACAAGGTTTGATTGAGTTCAACAAGCTGTTCACAACCAACATAAATCTAACTGTAGGCCTAGCTGTATACCAGGGAATAGAGCGCCATGACTCACAGCAACTTGGAGGGGCCAACCAGCCAGCATCCCCAACACACAATCAGCGTTTGCAGCAAGTTTAGAGCTGCCAACGCTAGGCTAGGCGTGCTAGGACTATACTACTCCAGCCGAGAGCTTCGGTCGATAGCCTACACAGCCTTTGAATCAGACATTGGTGTTGCTGTTAGGCTAGGCTAGACTCGCCTGTTAGGCCTATGCATTGCAGCCCCAATCAGTTTCGTCGAAGCTGGGTCAAATTCTCGGAATGGGTGCTGGAGTTTCTGTGGTAGGACACATAGTTTTCTGCAGGTTTGATCTTGGCAAGTGATAGCTGTTCGTTTGTTTATTTATTTATCTATTATGTCGAGGATAATGGAATAAGCACTCAAATGACCCGTGTGCTCTTTTATCTTATTTATTTATTTATTTATTTACTCTTTTATATCGAGGATAATGGAATAAGCACTCGTGTGCTTTTTTACATCCAGTCGCCATGTGTATGCGGTTTTATAAATTCTGTCATCTGTTCCCACAGGCACACAATGGCCTACCCTTACAAAAAGCGGAACAGGATTTTAACGTGTGCGCAAGATGTTCTGCATGCGTTCGCACACGGGACCTCGGTTTATAATCACATCCAAAAGACTTATGGGGAGAGTAGAGTCGGCATTGATAACTCCAGAGGAAATATCCTCTTGAACGGGAATCGAACCGTGTCAGCAGATCATGAGCACATCACGCTAACCACCGGGCTATCCTACCCCCTGAACGTGCATCACAAAGTGCATGCCCAATGCGTTAGATTAACTTTGGGCATGCTGATCTGGTGTATTGTTGTAGATTTTCAGTTTTAAGTCTGTTTACAATTTGTGATAATAGATTTTTGAATTAAAAGAATCAGAGTAAGAAAAGGTCAAATGAAAAGTTCAACAAAGGAGAAACAAACAAACAAACAAAACTGAAACAGTAAAACTCCTGTAAAACATTTACAGAAAACTTAGAAATAATCCTCACGACTTCAGAAAATACTGGTTTATATGCACAATAATATTGTCAGGTTCCATTCGGATTTCTGTGATAGATTCTTTGTAAACAGTATTTAAAACTGGGAAGCGAAAAAGCGCTTGTCACATTTTGTAAAAGAATTAAAGCCCAATTGATTCGAATTGAAATAGGTCTGGGTTAGGCTAATGTTTCATGTTTACCTTTAAAAATTACTGTTATGTACATGATTTATTTACTGTGAAATACTTTCACGGTCATCCAAATTTTTATAGTTATGCACAAGGGGAACTTTCTCATTACACTTTGTGTTGCTTAATCTAGGTCGAGTCAGGTTATTGCATACCCTCCCACACATTGCTGGCATGGCACAGTCTTCTGTGCAACAGGAGAAGTTTTCGAACTTGTCTTTCACATGTTATCCCAGACTCTGCATTCACAAACCAGTGTTGTGTCATTAAGTGGTCAATGTCGTACAGTGGGCAGATAATGATTTAATAATAATTTCTCCCTGGGTCTGGAAACTTCCCAGGGGGCAAAACTTAAAGAAACAACAACGAAAACAAAACTCTTGACTTTGCCAGGTAGGCTGCCAATGCGCAGACTGCAAATCGTAAGACAAACGATTCCAAATCTGACCATTTCAATTGTCTTTGTAAGCGTGCGAATCTGGTTAAATAACGGATTTTCCCGGAGAAGTAGGGAAGTGCTGGTCTTAGTTCAAGTCAAGTCAAGTCAAAAAAACCCTGTAATCATCCATTGAAGGGCAATTACAGTCTCGAATGAGTTTTTATAATATGCGTAATTATATGTAATGGTTATCTTTTTGTCTTCATTATTTTGGGGCGTGTGTTTGTGTTTTGATAGAAAACGATGTGCTTAGCAGTTTGAAAGTAATTTCAAGTTACTTTTGGACCGGGTTCGCGCAGTAGAACGTCTTGATCTAGTTAGCAACAAGGAATGCTCAACACACACACACACACACACACACACACACACACACACACACACACACACGGACAGAGCGAGAGAGAGAGAGAGAGAGAGAGAGAGAGAGAGAGAGAGAGAGAGAGAGAGAGAGAGAGAGAGAGAGAGAAGAAGACAGACAGACAGACAGACAGACAGAGACAGACAGACAGACAGCGTAAGGTTTGCTTGTGTCAGAAATGTTGACTATTGCAAAGTCACCGCTTGTGAAAAAATTCTTTGAGAATGTACTTTACCAGTTCACTTTTCAATTTGTGTTGTTGTTTTGTGTGTGTGTGTGTGTGTGTGTGTTGTTGTTGTTGCCCCCCCCCCCCCCCCCCCCCCCCCCCCCCCCCCCCCGATTCTTTCTTTCTGTTACTTACATTGATCAGTCGTTGGCGGAAACAGCCGGCGACAATTTTCAACACACGGCAGTTCTTGGAGGCAGATGCCATGCCCATGGGCCCAAACATATTTTGCTGTTGTTGTTGTTGTTGTTTGTTTGTCCTCTGGCTCTTTTGCGAGATCTGCACAGATGAAGACACCACGGCAAGTCAGAAATGTAGACCTTTGTTTCTTCACGTTGTTGTTGTTGTTGTTGTTGTTGTTGTTGTTGTTCTTCTTCTTCTTCTTCTTCTTCTTCTTCTTCTTCTTCTTCTTCTTCTTCGTTGTTGTTCTTGTTCTTGCTCTTCTTTTTCTCATCATCATCATCATCATCTCATTACTACATGTAATAATAATAACAGCATACTACTACTACTACTGTTATTATTATTATTATTATTATGGTATACTATTATTATTATCATCGGCTGAAACAACACCAAGTTTTGCTCCTACCGGTGAGATTTTTACACGTGAAGGTTGCCGCATTCCAACTTCAGGGATAATGGCTGACGACGACATACTAAGTTGTTTTCTTTTTAGGTGGTGCTTGTCATCCAACATCGGCACTGACTCCCCCCTCCCCCAAAGTCCTTCGGATGAGACCATAAACCTAGGTCCCATGTACGAACGCACGCGCACGCTTTAAAATCCGTTCCGCTTTTCGGTAGAGTAGGCCCTTGCGTGCTGGTAGGAATGGATGACAATTAAAAATAAAAATAAAAAAGCGAATGGGCACTGGTGTCGTGTTCAGGCTACACACCGGTATTAATTTTGGGGTCATGTCGTATTTTTTATGGAGTGCCAGTGGGGAAAAATGTTGGTGATTTTCACAGATTTTTTTTAAGCATGAAAAAATGGACTGTGCACTTGTTTTTTGGGATTGAGGTCATAGAACAATACCAGGTAGTCAGGAGAAAGTTGGAAATAATCATCAAATGAGGATTGCTTGTCTTCCTACAGCGTTGACCCCGCCCATGCATATTGCGGTAAGGAAGCTAGCAGAGGACAAAGGACTGAGGGGTTACAGTGTTTGCTGAAAAATTTAAAAAATGTCAAACCTACCAAATTTGTTCAAAATCACGAGTTTTGAGTCAGAGGCTAGTCTTTCACAAAAACGTGGTTTTTATTTATGTACATCATCTGGTTTTTATTTAGTACGTGCGGTATGAACATAAGAGTCACACAGAAAAACAGAAGGAAAAGAGTGATTTTTAAAAATACCGGTGTGGCTTGTCGATCCCTAAATGGTGGGAAAAATGGTGGTGGCATATAATGTCAAATCTCACCATTGGTGAGCCTGGGCACTCCAGCCCAGGAAGGAATAGCGTTGCTACACAGTCCTAGCTATGGGCAGGCAGTGGCTTACTCTTCTTGGAAAGGCACAGAAGGAATTTCATGCTCGAGCATTTATTTCATTTTCGTTTCGTTGGTACCACTTTTAAGTCACGAGATTTCTCTGCGTGAAATTCGGGCTGCTCTTCCCGGGGAGAGCGCGTCGCCACAAGAGCAGCGCCACCCTTTTTTGGTTTGTTTTTCTTTGTCTGCAACTGTATTTGTTTCCCTATCAGAGTGGTTTTTTTCTAAGAATTTTGCCAGGGACAACTCTCTTGTTGCCGTGGGTTCTTTTACGTACGCTGAATAATTTTGTGTAACACACGGGGCCTCGTCTCATCCGAAAGACTAGCGCCCAGACCACCACTCATGGTCTAATAGATGGGGAGAAAAGTTTCGGGCCCAAACGGGATTTGAACCACTGCACACTTCCGACCCGGACGTTTCGCATTCTAGACAGGCGCGTTACCTCTAGACCACCGATCCGCATGTGGTGACTCACACATGGAACCTTTGTACATATGGAGTCTCATCCGAAAATTTGGAAAGAGACGTTTGATTTCTCCTTGGTTTAATGTCTATTCACTACTAGATTATTTAATTTAAACAGATAAACGTTTATCGTCAAACCAGTAATGGAAGGAGAGTAGATGGAAAGGGGTCTAGGACAGACTATTTATTATAGAGTAGTCTTCTTCCCACGATAATACACGACTTCAGCAAATGATGTTACATATTGCCCAGAATCATTATAATACACCCTGAACGTTCCCCCCTCCCCCCTCCCTATTTTGAACTCTTTATCACTTCCCTTCTTTGTGTACAGGTCTTTTAAGAGTAGGACAAATACATGGTAGAGGGTGAACTATAGATGAGAACATAAGCATGTCGCGTTTTTGGGTTAGCCTACATATATTTTGTTTTTCAAGCATCTAATCTTTATCGCTAAAAGGTTACCTCAGAAATTGTTGGCATGTAGCCTAGCACACTGTCTTGGGCAAGTTCAGCCTGGCAGAGTGTGCACACACACACACACACACACACACACACATTCAAATTCAAATTGTGTTGAATATGTTAATATCAACCCAAATATTTTAATATCAAATCAATTTCAATATCAGTTCAAACTGTGTTCGATATTTTAATAGAATAGAGTATGAATTTCATTGATACTTGTCTTATTATACATGGTATACCAATTTGATTTATGTCTTAAAAATGCGTGCGCGTTATTATTTTACACTGTTAATGTGCTAAGAAAGGCTGAAGGCAATCTCAAACGAAACTTTAGAGCAAAACAGGAATATGAGGTAGTCAGGGCATGCAGCTTACATTAAGTAACAACTGACGGAGCTCTTAGCCAACCGCTTTCCATAACTTTATTATCAGTCAGTGTCTACAGATTGTAGATAGTGTAAAGGATAAAGGCTACCTGAGTTTAAAGGAAAATGCTGGGCGATTGTTAAGTATATTACAAACAAAAGGGAATGTAGTTTTTTTTTAAATAAAAAAAGATGATTTAAAACAAATCCAACGGCAGAACAAACACGGTACATTGAAATGGAAAACGGTAGGTTGTATACTAAGTCAATGCACAGATAGAGACTGAGGTATTGTAGACTAAAAGGCCACTCACTGCGAACTTTACCTTGACAATAGTGATGAAAAAAAAATAATTGAAAGCTCAAAATCACTCTTCACAAACGGCCAGCACAAAATCTTAGCAACATTTCACTCTGGTAACACCACATTAACAACAACAACCACACACACACACACACACACACACACACACACACACACACACACACACACACACAATGTACACACACTGGAAGCCCTCAAGGAATAACTGGTCCTTTCAAATTCTACGTTAGCAAAATATCACGAGACAGTTTTCTCACCTTGGTAATTTTTGGGGTCTGTTTTTAAAATCCACACTTTGTTGCTTGCTCCTTTTCCCTGACTGTGCAAGGCCAGTGAGAGTTATTGGAAAGACACCATGAACCAGGCAAATTAATCTGTTACACAGGTTTATGGTTTGACCCATTTACATATAGGGTTTGAAGTACGAGAAGGGCCAGTAACTGGCGTTAGCTATCGGTGAATGGAGGACACACATTCTACACACACACACACACACACACACACACAGAGTCTATAGACACAGACACACACACACACACACAGACAGAGTCTATAGACACAGACACACACACAGAGTCTATACACACAGACACAGACACACACACTCTCAGTGTCTATACACACAGACACAGACAGACACACACACACTCGGAGTCTATACACACACACACGCACACACACACACACACACACACACACACACACACACACACACACACACACACACACCAGTCTATACACACAGACAGACGCGCACACATACACCTTGGGCCATAATTCATGATTGGAATAGGAGAAATTGACAATGCCACACACACACACACACACACATACACACACAGTACAGAATAATTTTGTTTGGTTTCAAAATGTGCTCAAAAAGGCTGTTGTGTGTGGTGTCCTTAAATGATTTTATTGTCACTAACTGGATTCCGATGTTCAACTGCGCGAACTCGGTCCAAAAGTAACTGAAAAATTGTTTTTAATTGCTGAGCACGTCCCTTTATATCAACGCACATTAAACAAATTACGAGCCGTAATAATGGAAATAAATAGATAATTAAATAAATAAAACCTTAGTCGAGATTGCGAACGTAAAACAAGTACTACTTAATTATATAAATAAAACCTCAGTCGAGATTGCAAACGTATTAGTGCAATTCGAAAGTACCTGTCCACCGATGCAACATCCAAACTTGTCACTTCTCTCATTCTGTCACGTCTGGACTATTGCAATTCTCTTTTGTCTGGTCTGCCAGCATCATCTATCCACTCCCTTCAACGTATACAAAACTCCGCAGCTCGACGAGTTCTCAGAAAGAAAAAATCGGAGCACATTACCCCCCTCTTGCGATCTTTCCACTGGCTGCCTGTGCCACAGAGAGTAAATTATAAGATCAGTACCCTCTGTTACAAATGTCTCCACAAAACTGCACCCTCCTACCTCTGTATATGTCTTAACCTGTACACTCCTTCACGTTCCCTCCGCTCTACTGCAGATACTTTGTGCCTACGAATACCTAGATTCAACCAATCCACTGTTGGCCCTATAGATTAGGTTGAATGCAGGCGCTTCGATTTGTCTTTGCAAGGTATATCGCTATACAAGTTCCATTTATTATTATTATTATTATTATTATAGAGATGAGATGCTTTCGGAGACTCCTTGGCATCTCCTACAAAGACCACATAAGCAACCAAAGCGTGCATAACAGAATCCAGCAAACCATTGGACCCTATGAGAACCTTCTAACGATCGTGAAAAAGCGTAAACTTAAATGGTATGGGCATGTCACAAGATCCAAAGGACTTGCAAAGACAATATTACAAGGCACTGTCCAAGGAAGAAGTTGAAGAGGCAGACCAAGGAAGAGCTGGGAGGATAACATCAGCGAATGGACAGGCCTAGAACTCAACAAAACCCTGAGAAAGGCAGAACAGAGAGAGGAATGGAGGAAACTGGTTGTTGAGTCTTTGAGGGTGCCCCCACGGTCGTCAGACTACGGGACAGATAGATAGATAGAGATTTATTATTATTATTATTATTATTATTATTAAAACAAGTACTACTTAACTTTTCCCGGGGAATAAAACACCCTGTCGTTTGACTGGATTGGCACGCTCACAAACACAACAGGAATGGTCAGATTTGGAATGATTTGTCTTGCAAATTTTGTGCAGTCTGTTGCATTGGCAGCCCACCTGGTGAAGGAAAGGGAAAGGTACATTCCCATAGAAAGTTTTCCAGACTCGGAGAGGGGGTGGGGTGGGGGGTGGAGGAGTTGTTATCTTTATGGAGCCTGTCCACTTTAGGACAAAGGTCACTTTAAGACACGAGAGTCCTCTGTGTGTGTGTGTGTAGACTGTGTGTGTGTGTACATCGCCTATCTTCTCCAGTAAAGGGGTGAGGTCAAGGCAGTTTCGATAACTACCCTTATCAGTTTGTCCCTTGTGTGTGTGTGTTGTGTGTGTGTGTGTGTGTGTGTGTTGTGGTGTGTGTGCACTCTGCCAGGTTGAACTTGCCCGAGACGATGTGCTAGGCTACATGCGAACAATTTCTGACCCCGACTTTGTCAGTTATCTGTCAGTCAGTACTGTACTGTATTGTATTGTACTGTAGTAGCCTACTGTATACCACTTCAAGTCACGGCAGATTACTCCGCGTGAAAATTCGGGCTGCTCTCCCCGGGAAAGAGTGCGTCGCCACAAGAGCAGCGCCACCCATCATTTTTGTTTTCTTTCCCTGTCTGCATGTGTATTTTGGTTTCACCATCAGAGTGACTTTTTTAAAACATAATTTTGTCAGGGACAACTCTCTTGTTGCCGTGGGTTCTTTTACGTGCGCTAAATGCGTGATGCACACGGGACCTCTCACCCGAAAGACTAGCACCCATACCACCACTCTCACAGTCTAGAGGATGGGGGAGAAGTTTCAGGCACAAACGTTAAAGAATTTAAATCACTGCCAGGTGACTGGTGGTTCGGTGGTCTAGAGGTAACACGCCTGCCTAGAAAGCGAAAAGTCCGGGTCGGAAATGTGCGGTGGTTCGAATCACGTTTGGACCCGAAACTCCCCCCACCCCCATCCATTAGACCATGAGTGATGGTCTGGGTGCTAAGTCATTCGGATGAGACGATAAACC
>CM054143.1:18178486-18213486 GCA_028751875.1 Rapana venosa | reverse complement strand
TTTTTCTATGTAACTCTTATATTCATACAACACGTACTAAGGCATCCACAGAAATAAAACCCACTTGTTATTGTGAAAGACTAGCCTCTGACTCAAAACTCATGTGATTTTGAACAAATTTGGTAGGTTTGACATTTAAAAAAAAATTTTCAGCAAACACTGTACCCCCCCCCCCCCCCCCCCCCCCCCTCAGTCCTTTGTCTTCTGCTAGCTTCCTTACCGTAATATGCATGCGCGGGGTCAACGCTGTAGGAATACAGCAATCCTCATTTGATGGTTATTTCCAACTTTCTCGTGACTACCTGGTATTGCTCTATGTCCTCAATCCAAAAAAACAAGTGCACAGTCCATTTTTCATGCTTAAAAAAATCTGTGAAAATGACCAACATTGTTTCCCCACGCGCACTCTATACAAGATACTACGTGACCCCCAAAGTAATACCGGTGTGTAGCCTTACATCTGATGGCGCCCATCTCTCTCCCCTCTTCACGCCGCAGAGTGCATGTTGTTGCCGTCATCCACACCGCTAGTTACTTTACTAGGACAGGTGGGTAGACTTTTTAACAGGCGCCAGCTGGTTTGCGTGCATTCCAAACGAGCCCTCGGTTAAAAGGCCTCATCCAAAGGACGTACATAGCAACGGATTTGGAACTAAAGTTTAATCCCAGGGGACCTATCCTCTCCCCCCCCCCCCCCACCACACACACACACTTCCTCTCCCTCAAACAGACGCCTCAGTGGAGACGCGAACCTATGGTCTAAAGTAATCGTCAGGTTACAAGTCCAGCTCTCTAACCACTAGACCCCTAATTCCACTCTCCCCTTCCTTTTCCCTTCCTCCCCTTCTCTTTTATTATGCCATACTTCTTAACAATTTCTGATGAGGGGTTGGTGTTTCTGGTTACAGACCACAGCAGACCTCAGCAGCACCAGCTTCTTGGAACCCCTAACAGCAATTATCGAGACAGGGGCCGAGGATGGACGATAAGGACGACGCCAACACACCACCCAGAGGAGCAGGCTCCGCCCCACTGCCACAACCTTCCAGATCAGAGCAAGATGTCGAGAGTGAGTCATCGGATGATGACGACTGGTTCAACAAAAGTTTGGACGATTTCGACATACCCACCGTAAAGAGTAACGACCTGTGGAGTGGCGAAGAGGAGGAAGATGACAAGAGTGTCAAGACGAAACAGGAGAAACGCCAGTCGAAAGAAGACCCAGACCAGAAGGGGACCCAGAAGGGGAAGCCCGCAGAAAAAAAGAAAAAGAAGAAGGAGAAGAAAGGACAGGCAGCTTCAGCCCACAACTCCAGCACCGAGCGCCAAAGCCATTCTTCAGAAGACGGTGGTTCTGAAGACGAGAAAGTAACTGAGATATGGGATACAGGCGTAGCGCTGGCTTTCCGCCCTGGAGAAGACAGCGGCTTCGGCATGCGACTGCAGCTGGCGAGGAGACGCGTGATCCAAAGCCCGCCCACTGAAGAACAGGCTAGTAAGCCCGAGAAGACTAGCACCCAGGACTGTGCCCCAACTCACGCAGAGGAGAAAGACCAGAGACAGGACGGGCGCCGCACCGAAGCTGAAAAGCCCGGGAAAGAACTGGGAACGGGAGCCAGGGATAAAACCAGGAAAAAGCTCAAGTGTGAGGAGGGAAAGCTGGATAAACAGCAGAAGGACGTGGTCCAAGAAGCGAGTACAAAACGACAAAGAAAACAAAAAGGGTCGAAGTCAAACAAAATGAATCTGTTGACAGGCAAGGGAATAACAAAAAGTCAAAAGATGAAGAAAAAGAAGAAAAAGGAGAAGAAAAAGGAGAAGAAGAAGACGGAAAGGAAGAGAAGAAGAAGACGGGAAAGGAGGAGCAGAAGAAGAAGACGGGAAAGGAGGAGCAGCAGAAGAAGAAGACGGGAAAGACAAAAGAAGCAGAGAGGTGGTGTACATTGATGTGGAAGCAGAAGCAGTTCCTGAAGAAGAGCTGAGTGAAGAGTGGTTTGCAAAACAGCTGGCCGCTCTGCCAACACTCTTCAACCATCGCCGTGTTCATCAGCTTTCTGAAGCAAGGTAAGATAGCAAGATAAAAGGTAAGGTAAAGGAGTCCCATAACCTATAAGGTCGTAGGGGAGCGAGGCGTCAGAGACCTCACTTCTCTAGGGCCAGCATATTGAGGGCGGCGCCCATCTCCTCTCCCTCGCTGCTTTACCTTCCCTGACCCTAAAGAGGGCAGGTACCCATTTACAGCTGGGTGAACTGGGGTAACTGTTCTGAAGCCAAGGCGCGCAAACGGTCACCCATCCAACTGGTAACCACGCTCGACGCTGCTTAACTTGGCTGGGGGAAAGCGAGTGCTCCGACCACTGAGCTATCCCGTCCCCAGCAAGATACCGGTAGAGAATGATAATGGTTCCTTTGATAATCTCTTCTTCCGTTTTGAAGACATACAGACTTATTTTGATAGCAATTTCTTTTTTTCTCTTTCCAGTACAGCATTTTGCAGGCATTTTTAACAAGCCAGGTGACTAGGGCATTCGTGTGTGTGTGTGTGTTTACTGCTTTTGATTTCTAAGGTTTCATCACTGTTTTTATCAAAGGTCTTTTAAATAAACTACAGAGCAATAAAATAAAACAAAAGCCAAAGAATGACCTTTTCAACCTGACGGTTTAGACAGACCGTTCACAACGTTTGTGTTCAGGCCTGTTGGTGTGAAAAAGAAGACCTGCTTCATGAAACGTTTGAAAAGTATCTAATTAAGATCAAGGAAAGTGTACACAACCACATTCATGCTGGGGCTGAACGTAAACCCCCCTCCCAAAAAAACACAACAACAACAAACAAACAAACCCACATGAGTGATCATTCCATTATCTCAAAATGATGATGATGATGATGATGATGATGATGATGATAATAATAATAATAATTATAATAATAATAGGTCGCTGCATGTCCCCAGGTTTCAGTCACATTCACTCGCACTCACTTGGCCCAGGCCAAAACCTGTGTCAGTTATTGATGTCGGCTGATTGCCAAGACCTACTTTAACATGTTGTTATGTTGTAAAAATGTGTTGAGATTGCCTTCAGCCTAGACAAGCTCTTAACATAACAGCCTGCACTCTCCAACAAAGGAGAAAAAAAATCCTCTGAAGTCGGAGTATGGGTGCCAATAATATGGGGAGGTACTTCAAAAACAGTGGTAATTACTCGCAAACTTCTCATTCAGTGTGTAATTTCAATCTCACAGTGATTCCCAGGTGGGATGAGTGAGTCAGAGGGCCCTTTCTTGGGTGACCCCCAGAGTGTTAAGCTGGAGAACGCACAACAACAACTCACATTCACACACGTACGCTCGCTCACACAACATGACTTGAAGATTATGTATTTTATACCACTTTAAGTTACGGCAGATTTCTGTGCGTGAAATTCGAGCTGCTCTCCCCGGGGAGAGCGCGTCGCCACAAGAGCAGCGCCACTCATTATTTTTTCCCCCTTTTCCTGTCTGCAACTGTGTTTACCTAACAGAGTGGCTTTTTTTCTACACAATTTTTCCAGGGATAACTCTGTTGTTGCTGTGGGTTCTTTTACGTGCGCTAAATAATTTTGTGTAACACACGGGGCATTTCTTACAAAAACACACACACGTCGCGGGCACGCGCGCGCGCGCACGCACACACACGGGCATCCATTCTCACTCTGGCCTGGTGGTCAGAGTGATGCGCTCGTGATCTGCTGACCCGGGTTCGAATCCCGTTAAAGAGGATTTTTCCTCTGCAGTTAACATCAGGGCCGACTCCACTCTCCTCAAAAGTCTTTCGGATGAGACTGTAAACCGAGGTCCCGTGTGCGAATGCACGCAGAACATCTTGCACACATGTTAAAACCTGTTCTGCTTTTCGGAAGAGTAGGCCATTGTGTGCCGTTGGGAACGGATGATAAAAGTGACAAAACTGCAGACACACGGGGACTGGATGTAAAAAAGCGCATGAGTGCCTATTCCATTATCCTCGAAATGAAAGAATAAAATGAAATGAAAGAAAATAAACACACACACACGAACACAACACTTAACACTCATCCATTCTTACTCTCAATACATTTCTTGATATGTCTGTTTTTCAGTGTCTTCTTCTTCTTCTTCTTCGAAAACTCACACAGCAACTACTGTTATCTGTTACATGAACGAAAATGCCCAGCGCATCCGACTTCGGCATGTTTCAGTGTCTGTCTGATGATGCCACTCTTCTCTCTTCTCTCTCTCTCTCTCTCTCTCTCTCTCTCCCCTCCTCTCTCTCTCTCTCTCTCTCTCTCTCTCTCTCTCTCTCTCTCTCTCTCGTGCAGGTTACCTTTTAAGTCTTACAAGATGCTTTATGATCTAGATGTCAAGGAGAAAAACACCTGGGCTTCACAAATGATACATACCTGTTTATGTGAACTTGGCTTTGGGTTTGTTTGGCTCAATCAAGTTGTCGGAAATTGTAGAGAGTTTATCAACGTTTTCAGGCAAAAATTGATTGACAGCCGTTGGCAGCAGTGGAGTGGTCATATACAAAGCAGTGAAAGATTTCAAATGTACAGATAATTTATAGGTTTACACGATGTCAAACCTTGTCTAAAGCTTGATATGGACATACATTTGAAAAGAATTATGTCTAAGTTAATTCTTGGTGTGTCAAACATAAATTGTTCATAAATTTAGACATATAGTACATGATGATGATGACCTCAGGTTGCTATGCCCATTATGTAAGCAAACAGTGGAAGATGGAAGTTCATTTTGTGCTGTGCTGTCCGGTATTAGAAGATGTTAGAATTACATTCCGGTAAAGTATAGTAGACAGCCTAATTTATTTAGATTCTGTTTACTCGTGGCATCTAGTCACCCTGAGATTGTGCGCAGCCTTGCTTTATATTTGTGTAAAGCCTTTAGAATAAGAGATATCTTGGTTTCTTAAGTAATATTTTTTGTAACTGATTTTTATTGTGGTGGTTGTGGTTATACAATAACTTTTTTGGGGGGTACTTCCTTATTTTTCTCACTAAAATACTAAGCAGTTCGGCAACCGCCCTTCATGTATGGGCCAATGGCCTTTTTGTGAATACATCTTTCGAGTTGGAGTTCTCTTCCCCTTTCTCTCACCAGTGTCAGACTGTCTTCCCTCCAACCCCCCCCCCCCCCCCCCCCCCAACGTTCTTTCTGTTTGGTTTAAACCAGATTTAGTCATTACATACCCATTTTGAATCTCATTCTATTGTGAATGATTGCTGCCTTCTTTGTCCATTGTAATTGTGAGTTGTTCGGGGCTATTAGATCGGCATCAGTGAGGCAATGGTCACATTAGGGTGATAGAAGAGGTGGCTGGCGTATACTCTGGTGAGTCGTTCCATAATCTGGTGATGGACAGGGGGGAAAAAGCATTACATTATCTACTTTGAGGTATTGATAAATATTATGTCCTCTCTGTTTCTCTTTTCATCGACTGATCTGAAACATGACCCTGCATTATGTTGTTGTTGTTCTGCATTATGTTGTTGTTGTTGTTGTGCGTTCCCCAACTCAACACTCTGGGGGTCACCCAAAATGTGCTCTGTGACTCACTCATCCCACCTGGGAATCACTGTGAGATTGAAATTGCACACTACTGAATGAGAAGTTTGCGTGTATGACTGTTTTTAAGTACCTCGCCTTACAGAGGATTTTCCCCCCTCCTTTAAAGGAGAGAGCAGGTTGTTATGTTAACAGCTTGTCATGGCTGAAGGCAATGTCAACACAACATGTTACAACATTTTAGTGTTAGGCCTTGGGAATTAGCTGATATCAATAACTGACACAGCTTTTGGCCTGGGCCAAACTCTACATTTTTTTGAACATCTGTGTCCTTTTTCTTTTCAACAGACTCCGAGCCAACATCACCATGCTGAACAGTGAAGTTGAGGAACGGGAAGAAAATAGCAGTGAAGAAGACAACGATAGCCGAATGATAATGGCGTTGAAAAACAAAGTACGAGATGACGACGACAAAGAAGTGGTCACTGTGGTACTTATGGAAACAGACGAAGGGGATTATGATGTTGTTATGAAGTTTAAACAGATCAGCGATTGCCAAGAAAACATGGACGGAGAGACTGAAAAGAGAAAAGTAGCGAAAGCAATCAGGTTACGGAAATGCATGCCCACCGATTTCCAAGTGGTTTTGAACTGGCTGCTGGGAAAGAAACAGGAAGCAGAAGCGGAAGCCCGCCGTATAGTTGGAAAGTGTCCTTTCAGTTTGGGAGCTGTGGCTAACCTGTTCTACATGGTGTGGAGGAGAGGCGAGAGGAAAGAGGCGGCACAGCTGCTGTCCCATTTCGCCATGCTGAAGAAGTTGAGACCCAGCGTCTATGAAGGAATCATGTGTGAAGGTATAAGGTCAAAGACATATTTTAAAATACCGCTGCTGATACAGCACGAACAGGCGCACGTGCGCGTGCACGCGCGCGCACACACACACACACACACACACACACACCACACACACACACACACACACACACGCACGCACGCATACACGCTCACACACACACATGCGCGCACACACGCATACACGCACAACACATACACACAGACACATATACACACACTCACTCACTCACACATAACGTTAATTCCTGTTCCGCTTTTCGAAAGAGTAGGCCATTGTGTGCCGGTGGGAACAGATGACAAAATTTACAAAACTGCATACACACGGGGACTGAATTTAAAAAAGCACATTAGTGCTTATTCCATTATCCCCGTTATAAAAGAATAGATAAATAAAATAAAATATATATATATATATATATATATATATATATATATATATATATATATATATATTATATATTGTAGAGAGTCCTAAGCAGGAATTCTCTAGGTCCCACTCCAATTCCTAGCACCGCCTGATTCAGCGCCTGAAGTGGAATCCTAGAGTTATTCCTATTGTCTTTAGTATCCCTAAAGAGGATTAGGGCTCGCCTACTAAATGGGCTGGGAGTGATAAAGGGGGGATAGGAAGAGGATAGAGGAAAAAGAAATATAAAAGGAAGAATGTAAGTAGTAGTAAAAATTAATCACTGCAACTCGCTCGGCAATTACACTTATTACACCGTGAATTTTATTTTCCCCTGGAGTTAACATCAGTACCGACTCCACTCTCCCCAAAAGTCCTTCAGATGAGACTATAAACCGAGGCCCCGACGCACGCAGATTATCTTGCGCACATGTTAAATCCTGTTCCGCTTTTCGTAAGACTAGGCCCTTGTGTGCCGGTGGGAACAGATGACAAAATTCACAAAACTGCATACACACGGGGACTGGATGTAAAAAAAGCACACAAGTGCTTATTCCATTATCCTCGATATAAAATAATAATAATAATAATAATGTGACAAACAACAACATTCATTCAATGCAATTCTCCAGGCCAAGCAAGTTGGGTTCACAACTATATTCTGCTACTTCTACTACTACTACTACTACTACTACTACTACTACTTCTACTTCTACTACTACTACTACTAAACTACAACCACACACATCACCAGTTGTACTACAAATACAATTCAAAACACAAATTATTCTGTTATTTTGTCCAGTTACTCAAAACATAATCAATCAAGGATCCATCTCAGATCAGAGACCGAAAGATTCACAACTGACCAAATCAGTTAAATGATCATAAGGAAAATAGATGATGATAAACGATGTTAACGATGAACGATGAAGACGATGAACGATGTTCCTTAAATAAAAGGAACAGAAAATCAATAAACCGTTTAATCTCTTCATGAAATCAAACTCTATCACAGGATCAAGGATGCAAATCACCACTAGACCCACACTTTCAGGTATAACATATTAATGACAAGTTAATATGAATACCCACACAATAAACACTGAAACACTAACCAGAGTTTGCCAGAGTAAAACAAATATTCAAAATATACTCTCAGTTTACCCATTTCCCAACTCTTATGAGAATAATTCATCCTCGCAACAAATCTAACATATCCACTAAAATCACCACATACAGTAACTGGTCTTACACGTTTCATTTACTTGAGGACAGCTGATGGTCTATCCTATGAAACTGTGTAAACATTAATTAACATAAACTTAATTCTATTAATCCCCAATGACATCCAAGGTCATTGCACCTGTTTAAAAATTACTATATCGTTCCTCACAAAAAACATAAATTTGCATTCTTAATAATAACAATCATTACAAAACCACACTAGGCTTTTACACACATATACACAGTGATAAGCCTGAATTTGATTTCTTCAGCATTTTGTTAGCTGAACAACATTTTGCCCAAAATTGAACCTAGTACAACAAAGACAATGACTAAGCTCAAATTTGCCTCTTGCTTTCTTGTTCAAAGTAATCACTTGTACATTCACATGCTTGAAATCTTCATCAATGAAATTAAACAGATACCTCGTAAACCTTTACAACTTTTAAAGATTAAGCTGAAGTTAGCTTAAAAAGATCAACCATACCTTAATGGGGAACATCAGACTCAAGAGAGTCTGGAGCAAACATGCTCTGAGCTTAGGGGGGAACGAGGGTTTGAAAAGATGGGAAGTTAAGAATCGTGGGAAATAAATCAAGACGAGATTACTCTTGTGACACAAGGGATATATTTCCCTTTACTATGCTTAGTAACAACAAACACAAAAGCACTCTTTTGTGAGAGGCATTACAATATTATATATTATTATATTATATTATATGTATTATCATTATTATTATTATTATTATTATTATTATTATTATTATTATTATTATTGCATATGTATTATCTTTCTCTCTCTCTCTTTTTTCTTTAGATAGATGGCTTGATGAAAAAAAGCAAATGCACTGATTATTCCAATTTACCATCTGAAAATAAAACTTGACTTTGACACACACATGCACACAGACACATTCACACACAGACACATTCACACACACACACACACAACACACACACACACACACACACACACACACACACACACACACACACACACACACACACACACCCCATCTGTGTATGTACTGTACCATGAAACTTTGCCCTGCCTATTTCCACATTGTTAGCATTCCTACAGATGCATTGAAGAGGCTACCATATAAAAGTCGGTGTTCTCAACATTTGTGATTGCTTTGTTGTGAACCAGAGCAAAGAGACCTGGGTACATGCTACACAGAGCTGGGGCCAGAGTTCATCCCGGATGCTATAGCACACATGGAGAAGGCTCTCCAGAAGAAGCCCCACTGGTACGGCCTCAAGTGGGACGTGGCTCTCAACCTGAGGCGGTTGACCAACGCCAACCACACGTGGACACAGCCTATGAAGGACATCGTCGGTCCTCTGCTGAAGGCCACCGACCTTCTTCTGGCTTTGATACAGGACTGTGGCGAGGACGAGCCAGAGCTCAAAACAGCAGCTGCCGCAGAACTGGGAGAGATCCTGAATGGATGTCGGTTCGATGAGGAGCTGAAGAACACGGTGGGGAAACGAGCTGAGGATGCTGGCTTGACTGCTGCAAAATGCTTTGACATGGTCATGCAGGTGGAAGACAAGGGTGGATCCAACCTGATCAGGGCAGGCAAATTTTTCCGTTACTCTGGTCAACTTCACACCTCGGAGAAAGCCTTGAAGAAGGCAGTGGCTGTGCAGAACTCGGCAAAGGCTCACCATCAGCTTGCTCTCACCTTGAAAAGACTGGTGGTAGAGGAAAAACATCGGGCATTCCAAAGTGGAAAAGCTCGCAGGCAAGGAAAGAAGCCACCGCCCCACTGGGTAGGGCCCAGACGTGGGGAAAGCAGGCAAAATCTGGGAGTCATCTCTCGATCCAGACTTCAGGCTGGTGACACCAACATGACAAGTTTACAGAGAGCTATGAGGGCAGTCATGTATCAGAGCTTCACGCGAGAAGACAAGTATGTCAGTGAAACTATGGACCATTTGAATAAAGCTATCATGTTAAGTCACGGCGAGAACTGCACAGTGTCGTACGACCTTGGACTTATGTACAAAGCACTTGGAGAATACAGTGATGCATTGGAGCAATTCCGGACGATTGCTGACATTGACACGGAGCCGGCCACCATAGTGGGTGCCTTTGAACAGTCTGGTTTGGTCTACCTGGAAAAGTGCAGCCTTGAAGAAAATGAAACGCGAGCCAGAGAATTAAAAGATGAGGGCAAGTCCCTGCTGACCATGGCCATTCTGGTACAGGCACAGATTGTCCGCCAGTTCAGGGACACAGATCACTTTCATGCAGTGTGGAGGTCCTGCCACACCCTGGGCCAGTATCTGCAGCTGCAGCAGGAGGTGGAAGGAGTTTTTGAAGAAGATTCATCGGTTGAGGTCTGGCTTCTCCGGCTGTTGAGAGTGTATGCTGATACTTTGCCAGTCTTGGTCTTACTCCAGCAGATCTCCCAGCGTGATGCAGAAAGTCCTCAGATTGTGATGGACAAACTGCGCAAGTATTTTCGAGATGAGCGTTATGAAGATGTCGTTCTCTACACATCTCTTCTCCATCTGACTCAGCTAGGGGGAAAGATGAAAGCAGACGGCGTGAGCGTACGGGTAAATCTGGAAGCTTTGGTGCAAACGGCCAGGTCCAAACTGATGGCCTATATCAAAGCGGGACGCCTAGGCTCCACCTTCAACAGCAACATGGCCAGAAGATTCTTCCGCTGGGCTTTCGAAGAAATTTTCCTCCATGGGAAAGATGTCTGCCACCACCGTCACACATCAGCTGCCGTTGCAGTTTGTGCACCGGGCAGAACGGGACCTCCACAGAATGAGGAAGAGAAAGACTCTGGAAGGGCATCACCACTGGAGGCTTCGGCCAGCGTGGCTGTCAACGAGAGCAGGCAGGACACGGGTCCTCCACCTCTCCCAAACACCCGACATGAACCAACAGTGGGAAAGGCAGCTGAAGGAAGGGCAGCAGCCCACACCGCAGAAGAACAGAGGCAGAATCCCCGTGCAGCCCAAGGCAGAACGGGTGCTACTGGAAAAGATCTGCAGGAGGAAGGGGCTGTGAGGCAGTCTTGGACGCCTCCGTGGGAAGATGAAGTTGAGGAAGAGGATCACAAGACCCTTGAGTACCATGTGGTCTTGCTGCACGATCCACAGGATCCAGAGGCGTGTAGGTTCTCTCAGGACTTGCATCGTGTCCTGCTGAAGACATGCGGGCTGAAGACCTACATTCAGGACCCAGATTCTGCCATGGACCTGGTCACAAGGGCAACAGCAGAGGCTATGGATAGTGCTCATCAACTTGTCTTTGTCATCGGCAGCAAAGGTGAATATATATATATATATGCCAGTGTGTGTGTGTGTGTGTGTGTGTGTGTGCGCCGGGCTATCCATAATTACAATAGACTATTTCCTATGGTTAATTGCAGTGGACATCTTGCAGGCAAATAGTATAATCAGTACTCGGTGCTTAGTGCTTTGTACTTTGAGTCATGCATCACGTTTTGTTTGTTTGGGTATACTATGTATGTAGTATAGACAGCTAATCTTTTGTTTTCATTTGTTCGTCCCCCTCTGCCCTCTCTCTCCCTTCTCTTTCGTCCTACTTTTCTTTCTTCTTCTTTTCTTCCTTTACTGGCATTTCTTTCTTTCTCTCTGTCTTCTTTGTTATTATCCATAGGTATCTTTAGTCAGTCACTATAACTACCATTATCTTTTTCTATCATTACTTTACTGTGATGATAATAGTTAGCCTATTGCATTCTTGGATAGGCCTATTGCTTTCTTTTCTTTTTTATTTATACAATTTTATTGTTCTCGCTAAGGGACAACTCTGTTGTAATTGAGGGTTCTGTTACATGTGCTGTTTGGGCCCGAAACTCTCCCCCCCCCCCCCCCCCCCCCCCACCATCCATTAGACCGTGAGTGGTGGTCAGGGTGCTAGTCTTTCGGATGAGATGATAACCAAGGTTCCGTGTGTTACACATAATTATATAGTGCAAGTAAAAGAACCCACGGCAACAAGGGAGTTGTCCCTAGCAAAATGTTGTAGAAGAAAACCACTCTGATAGGAAACCAAATGCAGATGCAGACAGGAAAAAGCAAAAAAAAGGTTGGCGCTGCTCTTGCGGTGACACGGCTCTCCCCAGGGGGAGCAACTCGAATTTCACGCAGAAGAAATCTGCCGTGACTTCAAGGGGTATACTTAAATAATAATAAAATAAATAAATATATTATGGTGCTTGCGGGATCTCAGATAACCATTGTCTTCCAAAGCCCAGCTCCCTAGACCATCACTGGTGAATAGTCTCATGAGTGGAGGTGGGAAAGTGACCACTGTCCCATCAGTTATCATCTATCCACCGGTTCCTGTTCGTATCCAGGCCTCTTTGTGTCTGCCCTCCTTTCCTAGGTACAGTAGCTTGTATTTTCTTTGTTCTCTTCTCTTTGAAGCGTTGCTTTATTGGGTGGCGTGCGTACCTGGGCTTCTCCTGTGCTTGCAACACTGCAGGAGGTCTGCCTGCTGGTCTCAGCCGACACATTCTGACTTCAGAGCAGCTCAGATTTTGCATAGAATGCATGCTGGGTTTTATTCATGTTGGTGTAACCCATTGGACGCTGACATGAATTAGGCATATAGGGTCTTTTGAGTGTATAATTATTTGATTTTTTGCATGGTGTGTGTATATATATATATATATATATATATATATATACATATGTGATGGAAATTAAGGCATGGGCAGGGCTGCATTTTAATTTGACCTGGACGATTATAAAAGTTCCCACCTTTAATTCACCAGATAGGGGTTGGGATAGCCTAGTGGTTAGAGTGTTGAGCTCGTGACTTTACGGCTGGGGCTTAAGCCACCCGAGGCGCCCGTGTTTGGAGATTTTATCCTGGAGTTAACATTAGTACCAACTCCACTGCCCCCAAAAGTCCTTCGGATGAGACTATAAACCAAGGCCCCCGAGTGAAAACGCACGCAGAACATCTTGTGTGTAAGTTAAAAACATGTTCAGCCTTTCAGAAGAGTAGGCCATTGAGTGCTGGTAGGAACGAATAGCAACCCCCCCCCCCCTCCGACCCCCCAAAACATAAAAAACCCCAAACAAACCCGTGTTATGCTTAGAGACTGTCCTCTTAGTCGGAACGCGGCTACCTTAATGGTGGATAAAAGCGGTCACATCATGCACAGGCTCACCACTGTGAGAGAGATGCACATGCCGAGTGGTGTCCACCACAACATCCCCCCCCCCCCACTGCCCCCATCCCAATCAGCCTTCTCCTGTGAACCTCCAACCTCGAGGACTTGAAATACAAACTCACCACAGGTACAGAAGTGTACAAGGAAACTGACACCGAGGTCGCTATGGGTTCCTAGCAACTGGGTCTACCGAATCCCAGACAATTTTCTTTTATTGCATGATGGTCACTGATGATGTGATGTTGCTGGCATGGAAGCACATGTGCTTTGGGACTATTTGACCAGGGCTGGACTCGACCCTTCCTGTCGTCATGATATATCCCCTCATCAACTGGGCCGGAGCGACACAGACAGCTGCAGTGTTGGTCAGGTAATTAGAGGCACGTTCTCAAAAGTCGCATCTGTAAAGTGGATGGAGCTCAACTGTGTGGTCCCAGTCTTCCCAGTAATGAGCCCAAGGCAAACTCACCCAGGGTAGGAACTGGCCGTAGTCAGAAAAATCCCTATGATGAAGGGATTCAAACATGTACACTCCTAATAGGCAGAATGCGGCTACCTTATCGGTGGGTAAAGAGGTTTCAAAATCTCTCCATTGGTGAACCTAAGAGTTCTATTTGAGGAACAACAACAAAAAGCCAAACAAAAAAAACCAAACCCTGTGATCTTCCAGCCTATAACCAGCTATACCACGGCAGCTGGTTAAAAACCAATCAATCAATTATTTACCAGCCAACCAAGAAACAAGACAAATAAGAGCAGTTATTGGTACCTGTACCAAACACCAGGCATATTGTCAGTATTACCCGATGGAAAAAAAAAAAAAAAAAAAAAAAATAAAAGAGTGCTGTTTTTCCAGCTGCCATGGCGCAGTGGTTAGCGCCTTGGATTTCGGACTGTAAGGTTGCGGGTTCGAATCCCATAAGAGTTTTAGGGATTTCTCTGACTCCGGCCGGCTCCTGCCCAGAGTATGCTGTGGGCTCAGTGGGAAGACTGGTACACACAGTCAAGCTTCATCCACTTTACGGATGCGAGTTTGAGAGTGTTCCCTGACCAACACTGCAGGTGTCTGTATCTCTCGGGCCCGGCTGACACTGGAATATATTATGATAGTAAGGGTAGAGTATAACCCTGTTAAGTCTCAAAAGCACATGCACCTCCACAGCAGCAGCATTACATCATCCTCATTGATCATCATGTAACAAAAAAGGAAATAGCCTCTGATACGGTGGTCGTCGCAGTTGCTCTGGTCCATGAGACAATTCAGTTTGCCCATACACTTCTGTGCCTGAGGTGAGTTTGTGTCAAAGCTTTTAGGGTTGGAGGTTTGTAGGGGTAGGTCATGGGAGGGACGCTGTGATGGTTGCCATCTCAGGTGGAAAACTCAGTCTGGCTCCTCGTTAGTAGGGGCCTTAGTAGGTGGTGTCCTGTGTATGTTAGCTCAGAACAGGCACCACTGAACATCACTGAAGTGACCCAGCTGCTGTGCAAGGCCCCCCTCTGGCTGGTGGCCCCACGGCGGCCTGATAGTGATGGGCTCCCTGTGGACTTCCGACCTTGAGGATAAGACGTAACGAATCTGGGTATGGCCGTGGCGGGGTGGGGGTGGCCCTGATTGGAATGAGCAGCATGGGAACAGCAGGACAGGGACGTCACAGTAGATGAGGCAGATAGAAAAAAGAAGAGTGCAATGTTTGTTCTTGGATTTCTGGTACGGCATCGACAAGTGCGAGGTTTTAGTAATGCACGACTTCCAAAACTTGCTCCTTAAGTCATCATGTAAAATTAATAGAGGTCATCTCTGTTCATGTCTTCTGGGCAGAAGTATCGCCAGTATTGGAGAGCTACATCCAGCACGCCAAGGCCAAGTTCCCAGAACTTTTCGGAATGACGGCAACCTCCAGGCCGAGTGCAAGCCATGCCATCTCGTCCTTGGTTCTCGGTGATGCCAGTGTTCCGCTGCCGCCCTTGTTGCAGAACTGGCCTTCCCTCCTGTGGCCTTCCACAAGCAGCTTTGCAGTGCAACAGTTTGGCCAGACCAAAGCATGGGTGGATTCTGTGTGTAAGCTGTTTTGCTTTCTTACAGGGATTGTCACTACTTTTTAACTCATTGGAGTCACAGTGAAATGGATCCCGCCATTTTGTGGTGACGCATGATTTTGGCTATACTTGAAAAATTCAGCAGACTTACCCAACATAATAATGACATACACATTATACATCATTGAAAAGTTTATAATATCTTCTTTTGAGATTGTTTCACAGTTGTTTAATATATGTCTGTATTTATTTTTTACAAATTTTCTAAAATATGTCCCTGAATGCTGAAAAATAAAAAGTTTTGAAAATTAGGGTTGGTATCTTAAATGGCTTGAACTATTATCAACTTGTCCCCTTGAAGCAATGTGATGATTTTTCACCATAGTAAAGTTCCCTGAAGCTGGCTGAATCCATCTGATGTCATTTTTTGTACAACAAATAATTTTTTTTAAAGAATCATAACACTGGAGTGCCTGAAATCCCAAAGATATCACTTGTTGACATGTCAAACAAAATTGGCCAACAGATATAAACTAGGCAAGCTTATGGTCAAGGAAAGCAACTGCGTTTAGAAAAATGATTGCCCTACAGGCTAGAATACTTTCCCTTGAGTTAACCATCACTTTGTGTTTTTAAAAAATTCGTAAGTCTGCCGATTCTTAAGCTTCGGCACGTCACAGTAAAGGAAAAGAGTGCCGAAGCTTAAGTTTCGGCACAACCTCAATGAGTTGATTTGTGTCCCTTCTGCTTCTGGTGATTTTTTTGTTTGGGAGGGGGGGGGGGGGGGAAAGAGGGTGGTGGTGATCTGTTTTGAGGTTGTTGTTTTTTTGGGGGGGGGGGGGGGGGGGGGGCAGGGGGGGGGGGGGGGTGTCTGTTATCATTGCCATCATTTGCAGTAATCATGATTAACTGACGAGGTGTGCTTGGGATTTTAGTCAAAGTCAAAAACACTGTAATCATCCCATGAAGGGCAATTACAATACTGACGGGCACATTGATAAGTATCATTACCTCGAATGACACAAGATTATCTTGGAAAAAAAAAAGTCACACACGCACACATGCATGAACTAATGCACGCACTTACGCATACATGCACATGCGTGCGTGCAATGTAATAAAATAAACCATTGACTAGAAAAGGCATATAAACTTGCTTTCCCCCAGCCAAGGTTAAGCAGCGAGCGTGGTTACTAGTTGGATGGGTGACCGTTTGCGTGCCTTGGCTTCAGTACAGTCCCCCAGTTCACCCAGCTGTAAATGTGTACCTGCCCTCTTTAGGGTCAAGGAAGGTAAAGCAGCGATGGAGAGATGGGTTCCGCCCTCAATATGCTGGCCCCTAGAGAAGCTGAGGTCTCTGACGCCTCGCTCCCCTACAACCTTATAGGTTATGGGACACCCTTTACCTTTACTTACTTTACACTTGCAGTGTTGATTCTTCTTTCTGTGTTCATGTTGCATTAAATCACACCAGCCCTACCACTTTTTGTATCTCTGTTTTTGTAGACAATAATCCTGGAAAAAATATGTGTTGACCTTCTGTGTGTGTTTGTCCTATTTGTTCATGACCTTAGTATACAGCAATATATGCAATGAAAAAAAAAAAAAATATATATATGATGTAATTTACTGGAAGACAATTTCAGTTGTGATATGATTTTGTGTGGGTTGTGAAAACTGTCATTGCTTCTTGGCAATTCTTGGTTTGGAGAGGTGGAGTGAGAGAAGAGTGGGAGTGAGGATGGTGGAGGGTATGGAGAGAGAGAGAGAGGGGGGGAGAGACATGCAGGGGAACATGACCAGATCTCATAGGCTGGCTTGTATTTCACGTAGGAATCTACTAGTTTAAAAGTTGGTTTTATTATTTATCTTATCCATTCAGCCTGAGGAAGCTTCAGATAGAAGCAAAAATTTGCTGAGTGAAATAAAAGAAATGAAGCTCAACACAGTTTTGTGTAATCTCTCTCTCTCTCTCGATATATATATATATGAGTGTGTGTGTGTGTGTGTGTGTCTTCGATTTTATGTCTGTTCACTTAAAGTGATATTAGACGAAGGAAGTGCGGAAGGGGGCATAATGAGATGAGGGCTTTAAGAAAAAGAGATGCATGTTGGTATTTATGTACATAAAAAACTGATTCCAAACCTTATATAAACAATATGCTGCAAAAATATGGCTAAGAAATGCAAATAATAACACAGAACAATTGAAAACTGCTCTAAAATTGGAAAATGAACAACTACCAACTACGTGTAAAAGCTGCCACAAATAAAGCAAAATGATATCAGACAGTAAAGGTGTTATAGTTTCACGGTCCTACTTTACAAAAATGAGAATACTGGAGATCGCATAAGAGACAATGCTATCTCACACAATAACTTTGGATTGGTTAAAATTTTGTGCAGACACTTATCTTGAAATGTTGGAAGGAACTTTTTTAAACCTCGACATTGATATAAAACATGAACATTGGACAGTTTTTCACCGCATATGCGTTGTTTATTTCTTACAAATTTAGCTCAAAAGGCTATTTAATTTCAGTCTATGGATTAAAGAAAACAAATTTTCTAGTACAGGATTTCCAAAAGCCATACTGAGTACAAAGAATACTTTCAATGTGTGTGTGTGTGTGTCAGGTAAAAGCTGTAGATATTTATTTATTCATTTTATTTTATTTATTCTTTTGTTTCGAGGATATGTAGTTTGGGTACATATTGTGTAAAGATTTATGTCTGATACGACTGCAAAGCATATAGTTAAAAAGTGTTTGTAACAATGTCCATGGTTTAAGGAATTTAAAGTCCAATTTGTTTCTCCCGAGTCATGTTTTTTCCTCTGTCCATTTACTTACTTGCTTAATTGTGTACTACTTTTTCAGTCTTCCCATTTATTTATTTTTGTATTCCGTTTTCATATGCATTTGCAGCAGATATTGTTACTCTCAAAGTTACTGACATGTATGCCAACTGCCAACGAAATTTGATATGCTTTGCCTTTGGAGCATGCTATAAGCCCTTGGCTTGTTGCTCACAACGCTTATGTGTATTATAACCATATTTTTCTGAATAAATCTCTCTTCAAGCCAAATGCATTTGTACACAAGAAAATATGGTGTGTGTGTATTTGTGTGTGTGTATTTATTTTATTTTATTCTTATATTTTGAGGATAATGGAATAAGCACTCATGTGCATTTTCTTTTTACATCCAGTCCCCCTGTGTATGCAGTTTTGTAAATTTTGTCATCTGTTCCCACCGGCACACAATGGCCTACTCTTCTGAAAAGCGGAACAGGTTTTAATGTGTGCACAAGATGTTCTGAGTGCGTTTGCACATGGGACCTCGGTTTATAGTCTCATCTGAAGAACTTTAAGGGGGAGTGGAGTCAGCACTGATGTTAAACCCAGAGGAAAAACCCTCTTGAACGAAATTCGAACCTGGGTCAGAAGATAACGAGCACAGTGTGCATCACTCTGACCACCAGGCTATCCCATCCCCCCTGTGTGTGTGTGTGTGTGTGTGTGTGTGCCTGCCCCCATGGATGCTTTATAGCTAAATATTAGAACAAAAATGTGTGCCTGTAAAAAAAAAAGTTTTGCTTAACCACTAGACTGCCTTACCCCGGAAATTCTCCGGGGCTAAACATGCACCCTATATGCCAACAACCCGGAAAATTTCCGGGGTGTCGAACCGAAGTAAACAAGCCTGCTTCCTTGACTACAGTTAAAGGGAAACAACTCCAAAATTAATGGAGGTCACTCTCCTGTTGCTTGGCAACATCGAGCTGCAAAAACAGTGGCAAAAACGATCGTTTTTTCGCTCGTATTTTGTGTTTTTATGCATGACTGCTTGGGAAGTTCTTGTTCAAAATTGCTGACACTTCTTGTTGAAGGCATAAATAACTTTACACAGCTGTAAAAGTGGCAAATAAAACTCTAGATTTACCTAACATTGATGAAAACGATCGCGTATGATTCAGGAGATCGTGTATTTAAAAAACAATGAATAAGATTTGGCCTAGACATATGTTTGACATTATTGAGATGGGGGTACTCGAATGACAGTGGTGATGAAGAAATCATATTTATGGGCGATGTTTTACATTTTAAATATATTTTCGCAGTGAAATATCATGCTAACTAATTTGAGCTTGCCTCGAAGTAGTCTACGATATATATACTGTCATTGGGTAGACTATCAGGAATATTCATGTAGTGGTTTCTGAGTAAGAGGGATATGAACATAGCAGTGGTACTTAAGAATTTTATTTCCCGGCATATAGGGTGCACTTGCACTGGGCAGTTAAGAGGTTAACACAGTCGCAAATAAAGATTTTCCTTATACTTTTTTTCATGCAGGTGTTAAGAAATATGAATCATGCTTTTCATTATTTAAATGTATCCTTGCCTATATTAAAGTTATATCTAATTAAGCTTTACTGAGGAACTTTTTTTTTTCTAAATTTTTCTTCAAGTTCAGCAAAGATTGTAAAACTTGTAAGTGCATATTACATCATGAATGGAAGAGGGCATTCAGTAAAAGAAAACTTAATGAACTTTAAAACTAAGTATTCACGTTGTAGTAATTATAGCTATTGTAGTAATTACAGCAATTGTATATTATATTTGTTATAATAGTACTGACAGTGTCCTAAGAGTTGTGATTAGTGTTTGGTTTGAATGTTTAACGTTTAGTGATGTTGCACTGCAGAATATCAAAATCAACTGTACAGATCTGGAGTATCCTCAGATTGTCAAATATTTAAGCTCTATTAAAAAAAAGAAAAGAATACTGGCTCCTGTTTACAAGACATGGAGGCTAGAATTGTTATGGCCAAGCAAAAGACGTTTTAGTTACACAACATTTGGAAACAGGCATACCTAAAGATATCAAAATTAGAACTGCCAAAACATGAATCTGGCCAGTATTGCTGTATGGGTCAGAAGCCTGGACACTACAAAAATTGGAAAGACAAAATAAAGGCAGCTGAAATATGGTTCTACAGGTGACTTCTAAGAGTCAAATGGTCAGACAAAAGAAAGAATAAAAAGCATTCTTGATTAACTTTCGGCACAAAGACAACTGTTGGCTGAAACCGTGAAGAGAAGACTGAGATATTTGGTCATGCAAACAGAAACACACACACACACACATCTGATGACAAGAGGGGAACGGGATAGCCTGGTGGTTAGCGTGATGCGCTCGTGATCTGCTGACCCAAGTTTGATTCCTGTCAAGAGGATTTTTCCTCTGAAGTTAACATCAGTGCTGACTCCACTCCCCACAAAAGTCCTTGGGATGAGACTATAAACCCAGGTCCCGTGTACGAACGCACACAGAACATCTTGTGCACATGTTAAAACCCGTTCTTCTTTTCAGAAGAGTAGGCCATTTCCTGCCAGTGGGAACGGATGACAATATTTACAAAACTGCATACACACGGGGACGGATTGAAAAAAAAGCACATGACTGCTTGTTCCATTATCCTCAAAATAAAAGAAAAAAAATGTTGTCCAAGGTAAGGTTGCGGGCGGAAGGAAAAGAGGCATACCACCAACATGACGTAGATCAGAGGTCTGGGAGGGTTACAAGAGATTGTAGAATTCAGCAGAGAGAGAGGGAGACAGAGGGAGGGAGAGAGAGTGATCCCTGGCGGCACTGCGTGGTGCTCCTACCAACGACAGGGGCAAAGGAGATGGGTAACCGGTAACGGTGTTGCACTTGCCCAAAATTCTTTCTGATGAGATCATGGAAGTTGTCCCGAGTTCCGTGAAGGGGGTACCATAAAACGTTCAACGACGATAGAAAAACGATGACTGTTGCTGACAGCAGCTTCATACACGTGGTCTTATCAAAATACATGCAATATACTTCATTCACAGCTTGTTACAACGAAATCCACAAATGAGTTTCAATTTTTTTCCACTTTATTTCTCTGCTATTGCTGAACATCTAGTGGTTTCTTTAACAGTTGCAAACTCCAATCCCCCCCCCCCTCTCACTTTCATTTCATTCAACAGTCGTATGTATTTTTTTTTGCGCATACATTCTGGCTTTCATCAAATTCTTTCAGGAAAATAAAGACACAGACAGATAGAATAATGTATCAAATCTGTGGCATATGTGATATCTTATTTTCAAAAAGAGCATTTTGTAGAAGTTTTTGCTACTCATCAGGAAACAACTGATCTAAATAGAACTAGTGGATTTTAGAGTATTTTTTTCTTTATCTAACCAAAAAAAATGCAGAGATGGAAATAAAGTGTGCCTAGTTTTCATTACAAGCAATAAAATATATCGTACTACTACAATACAATCCAGTTTAACAATGTCTTGTATAGCGTTCCCTGGATTAAAAACAAACTGGAATAAATCAATGGTAAATACCCATTGTTGAGGATGTATACAAGTCCTCCAAAAAAACCAACAAGAACTCAGATCTTTTGAATATATGTACAATTTAAAAAAACAACAACATTGCTCCTTGTATGAATATGAATCAATTAAAAAATATAAATGATAAAAAATAACATAGTTCCTCCAAAAGCTAATTATTCCTCCAAAATATCATTATACAGGCATAGTGTGTTGTCATGGTAAACAGGTTGAAAAATTGCACATATGCACTATGAACATCATCAGATTCATCTTCCTCACCCCTAAACAAGCATACATAGCGGTTGCTTTTTATTTTCTCCTTTACTTTTGCTATTTTTCTGGTTTTTAACTTTTTTTAAAACCTTTATTTAAAAATTTGTATGATGAAAGAATGGGTGCAATATGCGAATAAAACTTTGTGTGTGTGTGTGCATGTGTGTATGCGTGCGCATGTGCGCGTGTGTGTGTGTATGTGTGTGCGTGTGCGCATGCATGTCTATGACTATGTATGTATGTATGTCTATGTACATACATGTGTGTCTTCAAGACGTAAAATTGAAGACACACATGTATGTGCTTGCGTGAACCCACGCAAGCGCACAGCCTCTCCTACAAACAAAAATGCATTCAAGAACATGAGTTTACATCTTGCAAGCAACTTAAAAAATATCAGGGCAAACAAAATATCTTAAATACATTGGAACCAATAATCCATATCCTAAAACACCTTTCTGGTCTTAAAACTAGAGCAGAAAAAACCCCCAAAACAAAATATGATTATCACAATGGAGGAAAGGCATAAAGTGTACAGTCGAACCCCATCATTTCTTTCTTTCTTTCTTTCAGTCCCTAAAGCTGGATGCAAAAAGTATCTTATTTATAATTCCCATTATGGCACTATAAACACCCCCCCCCAAAAAAAAAAAAAGAAGGAAAAAATCCCCCCCCCCCCCCTCCCCCCAAATCCATGTGAAATAAATTTGGGTGCATATTAAGTATATATATCTGCAGATAGATACACACACATATGGAAGAATGGAAGCATAAACATGCATGCACACACACACATACACCCCCTTTTCCTAGGCTCAGTTCCGACGTGTTGTATGGCGGATACTAGGAGCAGACTGGGTGGTAAGGCAGGAGGCTGAAGCCCTGAAGCTGTGACGCCATATCTTGCCTCAGCTGTCCCGAGGCACTTCTTCTTTCTCCCTACTTCAGCAGAGACCATTCACTTGGGACCAGCAGGCGAGACATACCCTCCAGCTTTTGATCTGGGTCACATTTGTCAACCAATAAACTAGCCTTGTCTGTCGGTCATGCTGTCTGTCTGTCGTGCTGTCTGTCGGTCATGCTGTCTGTCTGTCGTGCTGTCTGCATCTGAAAGCAGTTCTGTCCTCTGCCTATTTAGCAAAGATACCCGTCTGTCAGTCACGCAGTCGCACATGTCTGTCTGTCTGTCTGTGTAATTGAAAGCAGTTCTGTCCTCTGCCTACTTAACAAAGGTAAAATAATCATATAGTAAAACAAAAGGATAGGCACATCACAAACACATGAAAAAAAACCCCCAAAACACAACTGTTTACAGGGCTCACAAATTCCTGGCAGGTCTAAAAAGGCCTATTTGTGAACTTTTCAACCCCCCCCCCCCAAAAAAAAAATCTTAAATTCTTAAAAGTTCTAGCATATCCTCCAAAGCCCTTACACCATTCAAGAAAACCCTATCAATTCTATAACCAAAAGTTACCTGATTACTACTCCCTCTGATGATCTTCAACACCACCCTCTCATTCACCACCACCACTAGCACAAGCACCAGCAGCGCTGCCACTGCCACATTTGTGTAAACATGGTCAATATTCTGTAAAAATCCCAAAAATATTGTACAGGTAGGCAGGTCTGGATAGGTAAGTAGGGTGCGGCTAAATCTGACAATATGAAGGAAGGTGGCAGGATGGTTAAGACGTTTGCCTGCCAACAAGTAAACCGTGAGGTTCTGGGTTCGATTCCCAGCCTCTCGCCCTTTCTTCCCAGTTTGACCAAAAAATCGAACCGAATGTCAAAGTCCTTCGGATGAGACTATAAACCGAGGCCCCGTGTGCGAATGCATGCAGAACATCTTGCGCACACGTTAAATCCTGTTCCGCTTTTTGAAAGAGCAGGCCATTGTGTGCCGGTGGGAACAGATGACAAAATTTACAAAACCGCATACACATGGGGACTGATTGTAAAAAAAAAAAAAAAAAAAAGCACATGAGTGCTTGTTCCATTGTCCTCGATGTAAAAAAAATCCAAAAAAATCTGAGCGCTTTGATTTGTTGCTTTACAAGATTCAGCGCTATATAAATTTCATACATTATTATTACTATTATTATTATATGCGTGAGCATGCTCACTCACCCCAACACTTCAACAAATACACAAAATTGTATAGTCCATACTCACACACACATGTATGTTCAAGTGCACAGATACACATGTGCGTGCACACGCACACGCACACGCCCACAGACACAAGAGATGGACACACACACACACACACACACACACACACACACACAGAGGCATGCAAGCACACATACTGTCAGTGATTCCAACAAATATAAACATTCTTACCCTTGCGTCGCTTATATGCTCTTTCAAAGGCAAAATCAGGGTCTGTGTACCGGTATAATACAAATTCTAAAAAAAGACAGAAAGACAATAAAGCACATTAAACACTACAGGAGTAACACAAATTCTAAAAAGGACAGAATATAAAGCACGTAAACATTACAGGTGTAACATGTGGATCGGTGGTCTAGAGGTAACGCACCTGCCTAGAAAGTGAAAAGTCCAGGTTGGAAATGAGCAGCGGTTCAATTCCCATTGTGGCCCGAAACTTTTCCTCCATCCATTAGACCATGAGTGGTGGTCTGGGTGCTAGTATTTCAAATGAGATGATAAACCGAGGTCCTGTGTGTTACACATAATTATAAAGCACATGTTAAAGAACCCAGGGCAACAAAGTGTTGTCCCTGGAAAAATTCTGTAGAAAAAAGCCACTCTGATAGGAAAAGAAATATAGTTGCAGACAGGAAAAAAAAAGAAAAAAAAAGGGGGAAATGCTGCTCTTGTGGTGATGCACTCTCCATGGGGAGAGCAGCCCCAAATTTCATGCAGAGAAATCTGCCGAGACTTGAATTGGTATGAAAAAAAAAAAATTCCAGTCATCACTTTATTTTCTGCCTTCTTAATCCATTCCAGTCACCACTTTATTTTCTGCCTTCTTAATCCATTCTCATACCTCCCCCTCCCCCCAGAAAGACTTAAAATATAACAATTCTCTCCCATGCCAAAAAAGGATGTGCTGGGCCTGACTTGTCAGGCGCTTAACAGCAGCGCAACGCATTTTCACTTGGATGACAGACAACAATAGCTGCTGTCTGAGCATTTATTTGATGAAGGGGAAGAAGAACAACGATTACAAGGGAAACTTTCACCCCACCCCAAAGCAATGACAACAAAACCAAAACCAAGAACCCCCTCCTAAAAAAAGAAGAAAACCCAACCTGAAAAGATCCACTAAAAAGTTCATAACCCTTCAGAGTTGTAACAGAGTGGAGATATTTGATCTTCCAGGACTCTATACAACTTCTTGGCTACGACAGCACAAACTGAACAGAGAGGATGTGGCCTCTAAGAAAGAGGATGCATAAATATTACATTTTACCACGAAGGCAAAGTGTATGCAATGGGTAGTTTTCAACCACCACTGATCGCATGTCACATCTACCCCCGCTCTACTGTACCGTGTCCCGAGGTACAATTGTGAGCCACTGACTAGCATATTTGATGCCATAGCCAGTGGGCTCCAAGTTCTTTAACTATCCTGCTCACAGCCCCAATTTGTAACAGAGTGGAGATATTTGATCTGCCACAACTCTGTACCACTTCTCAGCTATGACAGTACAGCATGAACAGGGAGGATATGGCCTCTAAGAAATATTACATAAATATTACATTTTACCACGAAGGCAAAGTGTATGCAACAGGTAGTTTTCAACCACCACCCAAGGAAACAGAGCGCCGCACAATTTGCAGGTGTGTCCCAAAATAGTAACATGTCCGTCTGATCGCATGGGAGGTAATCTTCTTCCCACACCATCACAGAGTATCCAAACCAAAAGAACACAAATTCAAAGGGTGTTTACAACTTTTGTTTTCGTGTGCACGAACGATATGTGAATAACCAGTTTTACACTCAAGAACGCATGCTCATACACACACACACACGCTCACACACACACACACACGCTCACACACACACACACACGCTCACACACACACACATGCCCACAAACACAGCACCACTGACCTCCATCAGCTTGTCCAAAGACTGATTCAAACTGGCCAATGATGGTTTCCCCTTGTTCTGGTTGAAGTGAGAAGTAATCTTGTTTTGTGTTTGATAACTCGTACACCGCTGTACAAATTAAAAAAAAAAAAAAAAAAAAAAAGATAGATGAAAAAAAAAAAAAAGATGAAAAAAAAAAAAGTGGAGTGTGAGGTAAGGGAAAGAAATCAAGCAAAAAAGTCATCAAACATCTTTATACCCAAACTATTTTTGGATATATGTATTCATTAAAAAACCCCAACCCCCCCAAAAAAAACCCCTGTCCAGTCCAAGCCATGTTTACAGCCCTGCCAAACACAGAGGCCATAGTATCACAGCCATAAACTCTGTGTGTGTGTGTGTGTGTGCGCGCATAAACTTGAAATATCTTGTAATTTGAGGAAAGTTGCATGCACGTAAATGATTTGAGTGCAAGCGCTTCGATTTGTTTGTTTTACAAGATTCAGTGCTATATAAGTTCCATATATTATTCTTCTTCTTCTTATTATTATTATGTTATTATTATTATTATTATTATGACCTGTTCTCCTGTATGGTTCGAAGACGTGGGTTTTCACAAAAACCGTCGAATGTTTGTTGAAGAGCTGTGAAAACCGAATACTACACTACATGACAAAGATCAAATTGGAAGACAGGATCACGAATGAACACTATGGAGAATGTGCAAAGTTGATGATCTGAAGTCTGTAGCTAGTAGCAACAGACTGTGCTGGTTTGAGCACGTTCAACGGAAAGCAGACCACCACATCATGAAAAGAGCCATGAACTTCGTAGTGGATGGAAAGAGACCAAAGGGAAGACCTAGCAAGACCTGGGCTGCCTGTATTGCAGATGATCTTAGAGAAAGGGGCATAACTAAGGAGGAAGCTCAAAACAGAGAGAGATGGAGAAGGGTCATCAATGTCAAACCTTCCCTGGGAGAAACATGACAAAAAAGGAAGAAAAAGAAGAATATTATTATTATTATTATTATTATTATTATTAAAATTGCGCAGCTCTATGCACAGATTAAAGAGACTGCCACCATTTTAGTCATTCCTCATACCAACGCATCACATACACAACATTTAAAATGAGATTTCTTTTTTTTTTCACTCCTCAGCTAAAGCTCTGAGGGTCACCAATGGTGAAATTTTTGTGAATGCGACCTTTTTTTGTTCACCATGAAGGTATCCGCGTTCCAAGTTCAGGGGTGATGTCTAAACATGACACCTGTGTGCATGCATTTTTTTTCAAACTTTGTCATCAATTCCTACCGGCACACAATGGCCTACTCTTCCAAAAAGTACAATGGGTCTCAATGTGTGCGCAAGATATTCTGCACGCATTCACACACAGGGCTTTGGTTTATAGTCTCATCTGAAGGACTTTCGGCCACGTGGAGTAAGAAGAAATCTCCTTGAATGGAAGCATTGGTTGTCACTCAAACTCAGGTCAACAGATGACAAGTGCAGCGCTCTAACCACGAGGCTATCCTACCCAGACCCATAGCGAGATAAAAACAATACCTGAGACCTATTTACTTTCTGAAAACCTACAATATAATACCCATGTCAGGCAGAAAATGCCAGAGTCTCTCAAAAATGGGGGGGAAAAAAAAAGTTGCCTGGCAGAAGATCACCAAACAGGGAGTTTAGGAATTTGCCGTGAAAAGCTCGTGTTTCAAGTCCTGGAGGAGCAGATGCTTGATGATCATCCACACATCAAGAGCTGAGAAACTGGATGTGACTGATGTAAGAACGGCCAGTGTGTGGCCTAGGGCGAAGTTTCTTCCCTTCTGTTTTGGACACCAAAAAGGGAGGACATCCTTCAGTTTAAGGTGAATCTGGAAAACTGGTTTTGTTGGTTTTGGTTTTACGTTGGTCTGGGTGTTTCATCTTACCAGAGGGCTTTCACACTGTCTTGACTTCTGGATTTTATATCTGTATATGGCACAATGGACTTTGAGATCTCCTCTTTGTGGCTTTCTTGGCAAGCCGGTCAGTAACCTCATCGCCTCTAATGTCCATGTGACCCAGAATCCAGGCCAAAATGATGCTCTACCCTTTCTGTTTCAAAGAGATGTATGTAGTTCAGAGCTTTTTGGCAAGAAGTTTTCAAGTTGTGAATATGGCTATAGAGGTTTCATCATCCAAAGAGAGAGAGAGAGAGAGAGAGAGAGAGAGAGAGAGAGAGAGAGAGAGAGAGAGAGAGAGAGAGAGAGAGAGAGAGAGAGAGAGAGATGTACAACTCCAAGACTTTGGGACTGTTGATATTTCTACTGCCAATAGCCTTCAGAGCAGAAAGGGAGTTGGTTCAGATTCAAGAAGTTTTATCTTGAAGATGCTATGCCAGTTTCCAGGTCAGATCCAGGCTTTCTGAAAGCCAATGTTTTGAAAGTGCAGAACTGGAGACAGAGTAGGGCAAAATGCAGCACAGGCCACATCCTCCTGTGACTTGCATCCATCCGTCGGTAAGAATCCTACAGCAAGATGGATAGGCCTGACAAAGTTCCGAAAAGAAGAGCTTGGAAGCTGGGAAACTGGTAGTATCCTCCCCATGTGTAGCAAGATCAAACCCTACAACAGGGCTTTCCAGTATTCGCAAGGGGTTCTCACAAAACTTAAGAAAGTCAGACATGACACGAAAGTCTTCATCTGCATTGTGCAGGTCAGGGAGGACATTTTATTTTTAAAAAAATCCAGTCCCCATGTGCATGCGGATTTGTGATTTCTGTCATCTGTTCCCACCGGCACACAATGGCCTACTCTTACGAAAAGCGGAACAGGATTTAATGTGTGCGCAAGATGTTCTGCGTGCGTTCGCACACGGGACCTCGGTTTAAAGTCTCATCCGAAGGACTATTGGGGAGAGGATACACATTCCAAGAGGTAGTAAGCTAAAAAGACTTTTTCAAACTTTGTCCAGAACTGGTGGTAGAGAGTCCTATTCAGAATAGTTTCATGCAATGATTCCAAGTGGGTTTCCGCCAGAACTTTTTTCAGGGACTGTTCCTTAGCTTCTGCATGCAGACTATACAGAGGCCCCCCCCCCCCCCCCCCAGATTTCAAGCCTCCAATGGTAAATGAGGTTAAAAAAAAAGCCTAGCAGGTATCTATCCATAAACTTGACAACCATGGTCTAGCTTCAAATGCTTCAAAGCTCCGTACAACTGAAAAGGGGTCCTGTTAGTCTGCTTCCCATTCCCAATCTGTATGTGGTTCAGAGCTTCTTGACAGGAAGTTTCTATCAATGAATGGGTTAGCCCAGACTCAAACCTACACCCTCAGATTCCTCCAGATAACAACAGGCCTGAGGCTCTCACCACCAAGCTTTTTGCTTCCCCCCACCCCCCCCCCCACCCAGTCCCACCCTACCTTTGTTGGATGGCGCGACAGACGTGGTCACCGCCGTTCCTGGTCGGGGCTTCAGCAGCAGGCAGGTCAACTTCAGAGACATCTCAAAGAATTTGGGCAGGAATTCCTTTCGCCACACTTCGTCATTGGCCACTCGCTGACGTCTGGCCATTCGATCACCTAGGCCATCTGCCAAATCAAAGCCACACACACACACACAAAATGCAGTATATCAGGTTTATCATGGTTCAATTATGGTTTTGTTGGTCATATAGATGTTACTGTCGAGCCAAATCTACGGCTACATCTGGAACAACAACAACAACTACAATAGTTTTGATTTACCGCTAGTCTATTCTGCACTCAACCAATACTATTGCTGTCTGAGACCCAATTCCAGCTTTCATCTCACACATGTATACGAAACGGCTGTTTGCTGGTAACACAGTTAGAAAGTCATTTCTCATGTGATGATGACCTTAACTAGTTTGCTGCCAGGAGAAATCTGATTTAAGGTTCCCCCCAATGCCAGAGGCGTTTACCGTTTTCTTTTAGGGGTAATAATTAACCCCAAAATCTGGTATGAAAACTATTATGAGATAGAAAAACAAGTGTTTCATTTTAAAAAAAAAAGGAAAATGAATTAAAAATCTGACCATTCAGATCATAAATTTTTAAAATTATTTACTGCTACATAACAAGCCTAATTAAAAATTATAATCTATGCAAATTTTTACCTTGATACTAAAGCTAATTTTTTGACCGACATACATCAGACAAACCACAGAAGAGAGTGAGAATACACTCTTTAGGGATAACCTTTAACGATTTGATCAAATCCACATATTTCAATATTATCATGCATAATGTCAACTTTTCTGGCCCTGCCAAGTGGGCCATGCTACCTGTTTGCCCACTCCAGTCTCTCCTCTTCAACGCCTCTCTCCCCCTATCCACACCAGGCACACACCACCCCTCCACCTATTTCCTACTGCCTAAGGCCTTGGTTGACTATCGCCATCACTACAACTTTGTCTGGACTACGAGTACACTTGTGTGCTGTCACACATCACTATCATTGTCATAATCATTGTCATTATCAAGTAAATCATCAGACAAAAGATCATTGCCTTAGGTATCATTATTTTGATCAAAATCATCTACAGTTGCAGATTTGGCAGGGCCAGAAAAGTTGAAATTATGCATTACATTGAAATATGTGGTGTATGTCTTTCACGCAGTTGATGGCTGACTGACGAACGAGCACAAAGGCTGAGAATCCATCTCACCATGTGGCAATGGTTCAGACGCACACAAAATTGGCCACTTACAGACTGACAAAAAGTATTTTAAAAAAGACATTCGCTGTGATGTAGAAGGATTCCATTCCTAAATTTAGAATAGCTTCTACCTTCTTCTAACCATGTGGAGTAATATGTTCACTTTTGGACCTGACAAAAACTGGTCGTGGGTTCGATTCCCATAAGAGTCATAGGGAATTTTCGGACTCCGGCCGGCTCCTACCCAGAGTAAGTGTGCTGTGGGCTCAGTGGGAAGACTGGGACCACACAGTCGAGCTTCATCCACTTAACGGATGCGAGTTTGAGAGTGTTGCTCAAATTACCTGACCAACACTGCAGGTGTCTGTATCTCTTGGGCCCGGTTGACACCGGGATATATTATGATAGTAAGCATAGAGTACAACCCTGTCAAGTAGTCTCAAAGCATATGCACTTCCAACAGCAGCATCATTACGTCATCCTCTTTGTCATTGATCATCATGCAATAAAAAAAAAAAAGCCTCTGATTCAGTGGTCCCAGTTTCTCTGGTCTCATGGTGACCTCAGATTCGGTTTGCCCATACACTTCTGTGCCTGTGGTGAGCTTGTGTCAAAGCCTTTGGGGTTGGGGGTTCGCGGGGGACGGTCGTTGGAGGGATGTTGTGGTGGTTGCCACCTCGGGTGGGCAACTCACTCAGTCTGGCTCCACGACTGAGCTAATACTGTCGTTAGTAGGGGGTTTAGTAGGTGGTGTATTGCGTATGTTAGCTCAGAACAGGCACCACTGAACACCACCAAAGTGACCCAGCAGCAGTGCAGGGCCCCTCTGGCTGGTGGCTCCACGGTGGCCTGATAGTGATTGGCTCCCTGCGGACTTATGACCCTGAGGATGAGACATAACAAATCTGGGTATGGCTGTGGCAGGGAGATTGGGATGAGCGGCGTGGGAACAGCAGGATGGGGGATATCACAGAAGATGAGGCAGCAAAAAAAACCCAAAACAAAACCAAACCAAAAAACCCCAACCTTGTGAAAAATTTGAATAAAATGAGGGTGTCAGCTGATGTCCTATAGGCAGCAAACTGGTTAAGGCCCCATGTAATCTGCTTTAAACCAAATCACAAGAAGCAAGTCTTCTCTGCTAAAATTCTGTACATATATGTACTCTTAATACTATGGCAAAGAAATATATATACATAACGTCCTCGCAAGTTGAAATCCAACTACCTTAATAGTGGGCAAAAATGGTTGCATATACAAAAATATCACCATTGCTGAATTTAACCCACCCCCCAAAAAAACAACCCAAAAACCCAACAAAACCAGTCTGAACTTCAAAGACTATTTGTGAAGTATGTTTTTGATGGCATGAATCATTGGTAACTTTTTTCCTAACCAATTTGTTTGCTTGTATCTATAAGCCTTTTAGGCTTCCATAGCAATAAACAATGCTCTGTTCTGATCCGTTCACATACATGCGCACGTGCGTGCGCACAAGCATACACACACAAATGCACATACTGGATGATGGTAATAGTGCAATGGTGGTGACACCTTCTTGTCAAAGAGAGCAGTCTTCTTGTCATCTTTTATCACAAGAGCAACAACAACAACAATGATAAAAACCCACCCAAAATGTCTACATAGCTTTGATATAAAACTACTTCTGGAGAAGTTACACAAGAAGCACAACACACTGACTGACTTCTCCCTGAACTCCTTAACCTCTTAACTGCCCAGTGCAAGTTCACCCTATATGCCGGGGAATAAAATTCTTATGTACCACTTGTTATGTTCATATCCCTCTTATTCAGAAATTACTACATGAATCACCCTGATAGTCTACCCAACGACAGTATATATATCGTAGATTGCTTTGAGGCAATCTCAAATTAGTTAGTGTGATCTCTCACTGCGAAAATATATTTCAAATGTAAAAATTCGACCAAAAATACACTTTCTTCATCACCACTGTCGTTCTGAGGACCCCCCATCTCAATAACGTCAAATCTCATTCATTTGTTTAAAAATGCACTATCTCCTGAATCATACACGATCGTTTTCATCACTGTCAGGTAAATCTAAAGTTTTATTTGCACTTTTTCAGCTGTCTAAAGTTATTGATACCTTCAACAAGAAGTGTCAGCCATTTTGAACAAGAACTTCCCAAGCAGTCATGCAAACCCCCCCCAAAAAACCCGAGCTAAAAAACGATCGTTTTTGCCACGGGTTTTGCAGCTGGATGTTGCCAAGCAACAGGAGAGTGATCTCCACTAATTTTGGAGTTCTTTCCCTTTAACTGTAGTCAAGGAAGCTGGTTTATTTACTTCAGTCGACACCCCAGAAATTTTCCGGGTTGTAGGCGTATAGAGTGCACATTTAGCCCTGGAAAATTTATGGGGTGGGGGCAGTCTAGTGGTTAAGGAGTGGTTGGGACACTGCACTGAATTTTTCAGACAGTTGAGTCTGGAGCATGTTGCGCCCAACAGAGCACACCCTGCTCCAGGCAACTAGAGATATTATACGCTCACTATTTTGTCTTTTTCTTCTAATTCATTTATTTTTCTATTCCTCAGCTAGAGCTCTGAGGTTCACCAATAATTTTCATATATGCGACTGGCCCCCCCCCCCCCCCCCCAATAATTTAGGTAACTGCATTCTGACTTCAGGAATATTGTCTAAACATGACACCAGTGTGCATGCGGTGTTTAAAATGGCAGACTCTTTTTAAAAGGAGGAATGGGTTTTTAACATGTGGGCAAGATGTTCTGCATGTTTTTTTTGCACAATGAGCCTCGTTTAACAGTCCCATGATTTGAAGGACTTTCCTCATCGATGCATTTAAACTAGCACTTTTACCACAGAGCTTTTGAAAATCTCTACAGGTCGATAACCCACAAGACGACAGAAAGTTCTGCTGAGATACAAGTCAACTACACAATTAAACCACCATGCTCCTGCGCAACCATAATCACCATAATACAGTGATACACTCTCACCATATTCCCACAGGTGCACAGTTTCACAGATGGGCCCGATTTCTGTCATCCAGGAACCCACGTCTTGAGAGTGAGCGGCGCGGACTGGCCAGTATTGCTTCAAGAGGTCCAAGCTATCGCGGTAACGTTCTGGTTTCATTTGGTACAATCGTAGCTCGTACACATTGCCTGCTGAGCTGGCAAAGTTCTGGGAGCCATCCAAAAAGAGAAAGGAAAAAAAACACCCACACACACACAAACAAAACATGACAATATAAGAAAGCATCATCCCTTTCAGGGTTCTTTATGGTTACTGTTTTCACTAGTTACCTCAGTGAGGGATCTGCGATGTTATTTGCCCATATGGCATTTTAAAAATATATATTTTTATTTTTATACTGTTTTTGTACACTGAAGAGTTTCCTCTGCAGGGTCTTTTGGTATAAATAGCATGGATCCCCATTTTCTGGAAATGCTATGTTAGAAATGTCACCTTTTCTATCACTCTGTTTCTGTCTTTCCCTTTTCTATCACCTTGCTCATTTTCTGTAAACACTGAGAAGGGCAAAGCATGTCCATTCTGCAGCATTATAACTTATATACCCTGGTATGGCATTTTTCTTATAAATAATATATTTAGTTTCTGTACATTTTAGTGTTTCACTGTTTGTTATTCTCTTTTTAACACCTGTTTGCAACCTGGATATGAAAAATAAAGCAGAATGGCTGGCGTCCTCAGCACAACCTGGTTTCACTGGCCTTCAGTTAATATTCCACGAAGAAGGACTTTGTTCAATCTGACTCTGCAACTAGGCTCTCCAACCACGCTATATTGATGCCACCAGAAGCAGGAATTGCAGTCTTGTGGTCTTCTGCACATGTATTCTTAAGATCTTATCAGGCACCATTGAACACCACCAAAATTGTTCAGCTGCAGTGCACGATTTCTCGAGGCTAGCCTTCTCAGACTAGCCTCTGTGTGTATCTGGTGTGTGTGTGTGTGTGTGTGTTTGTGTATGCATACATGTCAGAGAGCGAAGAGAGAGAGAGAGAGAGAGAGAGAGAGAGAGAGAGAGAGAGAGAGAGAGAGAGAGAGAGAGTGACAGAGAGAGAGAGAGAGGGATCTATAGTTTTTCTTAACTCTTTCCATATGAAGGTATGCCATAGCATACCTTCTGTGCACATTTGATATAAAGGTATTGAATTTACTCTTTTATTTCGAGGATAATTGAATAAGCACTCATGTGCTTTTTTTCATCCAGTGCCCGTGTGTATGCAGTTTTGTAAATTTTGTCATCCGTTCCCACCGGCACACAATGGTCTACTCTCCGAAAAGCGGAACAGGTCTTAATGTGTGCGGGACCTCAGTTTATAGTCTCATCCGAAAGAC
>CM054143.1:18175096-18177986 GCA_028751875.1 Rapana venosa | reverse complement strand
TCATTAACAAAAATTACATTTCTTTTCCCTCCCCCAACTTTTCGGACCATGCATGCAGCTGCCCCACATAAGGCATTTACAAAATATTCTACACTTTCATTTATATCAGTCGGCAATGAGTTAAAAGCTTTCTGTATACTTTCGAGAAATTCAACAGTGTTCAGCTCATTTTTGTATGTCTCAGCATTACTGTCAGACCATATGATTTTCTCTTCACCTCTTTGCACTGTATCCTGTGTTTCAGTACAATCGTAGGCATCTTTCCATGTTATTTCAACTGGAAGATGCCACGAATCAACACAGTCTCCAATGCACAAATCGAAACTTGATAACATATGACACGGAACAAGAAAATAATCGATAACACTGCAACCGTTAGGAGATACAAAAGTATAGTTACCCTCTTTATCTCCCTCACAGCCGCCATTCAAAATAACCATATCAAACATAAAACATAAATCTAATAATGATTTACCAAAACTGTTAATTATGCCATCCTTCGAGAAACGCACACAAACTTCATCATCCATACTATCAAATTCTAGATCTCTAATATAATTTGTCATTTCTTCATGGTCAGTTAGAGAGAGAGAGAGAAACAGAGAGAGAGACAAGAGAGAGAGAGAGAGAGAAACAGAGAAGAGAGACAGAGAGAGAGAGAGAGAGAAACAGAGAGAGAAACACAGAGAGAGAGAAACAGAGAGAGAGAGAAACAGAGAGAGAGAAACAGAGGGAGAGAGAGAAACACAGAGTGAGAGAACAGAGAGAGAGAGAAACCGAGGGGAGAGAGAGACAGAGAGAGAGAAAGAGAGAGAGAAAAGAGAGAGAGAGAAACAGAGAGAGAGACAGAGAGAGAGAGAGAGAAACAGAGAGAGATAAACAGAGAGAGAGAGAGAGAACAGAGAGAGAGAGAGAAACACAGAGAGAGAGAGAGAGTCGGAGGGACACAGAGAGAGAGAGAAGAATTTGTTTTAATTTATTCTTTTATATCTTTTATATCGAGGATAATTGAATGTCTCTCCGACAGACAGACAGACAGGCAGACAGACAGAGACAGAAACACAGAGAGAGACACACAGAGAGACACAGAGAGAGACAGAGAGTCAGACAGAGAGTCAGAGGGACACAGAGAGAGACACGGAGAGAGAGAGAAGAATTTGTTTTAATTTATTCTTTTATATCTTTTAGATCGAGGATAATGGAATAAGCACTTATGTGGGGGGGGGGGGGGGGGTTGCATCCAATCCCCGTCTGTGTGCGGTTTTGTAAATTCTGTCATCTGTTCCCACTGGCACACAATGGCCTACTCTTACGAAAAGAGAGCCAGACAGACATACAATAATAATAATACTAATAATAATACTAATAATAATAATAATAATAATAATAATAATAATAATAATAATAATGTGTGGAATTTATATAGCGCTGAATCTTGAAAAGCAAACGGATCGAAGCGCTTGCATTCAAATCATGTACACGCAAGCAAGCAACCGTCCACAAATGGTAGGATGAACAGATATCAAATTCATACACACACGCGCGCTCGTGCGTGCGCAACACCCTTATGTAGGGTGGTGGAGGTGAAGGTAGCTGTTAAAAAGTAGGAACAGATATGAGGGGGAGAGTCTCAGTAGAAATGGGTGCGGTTGAGCAGTGATTTTGAATGGTAAGTAAATAACGCTATTGGCAGGTGGGAGAGTCTTCTCATGTGAACGGACCTGAAACAGAGCAGGAGGACGGCCAACAGGGATTTGTTTTAATTTTGGCGTTCAAAAGTCACTATCTGCGGCTGTAATTCTTATACTTTATTCGTTTGTGAGGACAGGCAGCCATGAAGAGAATCGCAAACAGGAGGATATGTGCAGATTTTTTTTTCTTTCTTAGGACTATTTCGAGCTGCAGAGTTTGTGTGCGTTGAAGGCGTGATGGTGATCGGCAAGACCAGCCAGGATAGAATTGCAATAGTCCAGACATGAAAGAATGAGAGATGTGGACAGCTTGAGTTTGCGTCATGTGGACAGATACTTGCGAAATTGCGCTTATCGCCGTAATTGATAAAAGCAGACTGGCAGGTTTTGGTTGATGAATTTTTTTTTTTTTAATCGTTGAGAGTCATGCCCAGGCATCTGATTTCACGTGGCTTTTGTTTTCGTTTTTAACTTCTTTTTTTTTCGAGTGATTCTTGTGTAAACTTCCTGCTAAGCAAAATTATGGGATCAAACAAAGAGAGAGTTGCTCAATACTTTGGAAAAATGGAGTTGCTGTGTTTTAGAATGTTGGGGCAGTTTTTAATTAACAAGACACAGACAAGACCTTACAGCACACGCAGAGTTTAAATGGCCATCCAAATGTTCATGGACAGTTTCTGTATTAAAGTACACACGCGTGCGTGCGTGCGTGCGCGCACACACACACACACGCACACACACACACAATATATATATATAGAGAGAGAGAGAGACATACATATAAAAGAGCGCACAAGCAGTAATGAAAATGTACCATTACAAAACCCAGCACAAGCAGTAATAAAAATGTACCATTGCAAAACCCAGCAGAAGCAGTAATAAAATGTACCATTGCAAAACCCAGCAGGAGCAGTAATAAAATGTACCATTGCAAAACTCAGTACGAGCAGTAATAAAAATGTACCATTGCAAAACCCAACAAAAGCAGTAATAAAAATGTACCATTACAAAACCCAACACAAGCAGTAATGAAAATGTACCATTACAAAACCCAGCACAAGCAGTAATGAAAATGTACCATTACAAAACCCAGCACGAGCAGTAATGAAAATGTACCATTACAAAACCCAGCAGGAGCAGTAATAAAAGAGAAATGTACCATTGCAAAACCCCTGCTCCCACACACAAAAGCTATGTAC
>CM054143.1:18157596-18165096 GCA_028751875.1 Rapana venosa | reverse complement strand
ATTGTGTCATCTGTTCCCACCGGCACACAATGGCCTACTCTTACGAAAAGCGGAACAGGATTTTAACGTGTGTGTGATGGTGTGTGTGTGTGTGTGTGTGTGTGTGTGTATGTGAGAGTGTGCGCGGTGTGTGTGTGTGCGGTGTGTGTGTGTGTGTGTGTGTGTTTTGTGTGTGTGTGTGTGTGCGCGCGTGTGCGTGTGTTCGTGCGTGAACGACGTATATTCCTGTGTTGTTCTTCAGCTTAAGTCATATATATATATATATATATATATATATATAATATATATAATATATATTATAATAATATATATAAAATAAGCAGCAAGCCGTTATGTAAAAATGAACTGATTCTTTCCAACATGGTAAGACTGTTCAGCCTTGAGAAACAATTCATTATGAAGGCTACACTTGTTTCTTTTACGCGTCCGAAGCAAACTTATCGGCACAGAGTGACAATACGAGGGTTGCCTGCCTTTTGTTGTGTACTCTTTTTGAACAACTGGGAATGAAATACTTTGTCCTTTTAACAATGGAATCCTTCTTCACCTATCCCCTAGTTCCACAGACCGTAGGCGCAACACTGAATATTTTGCAACCAGCTTCCACCACTTCTCGCGCGCGGTCTTCTCGCGTAGCAAATCGTTCCTCCACACAAGGCCAGTCCACTCTCTGATGTTGTCTTCCCATCGTTTTCTCTGTCTGCCTCTTCTGTCTACGTCTCCCTCCTTTGTACTGTTCCCTGTAGTAGGACAGTCTTGGCCAGTGCAGATGTTTAGCAATGGAATATTCAACCATGAAAATAGGCTCTTTCCAGTTGTCGATGAAAATTTATACAAGACATCAAACGAGGAATAATATTTAAAGTCCTGCAAACTTTCTTAGGGTTATTTTTTCTTATCTTTATCTTCTTCTTTTTTTTCTTTTCTTTTAAGACCAGAAACGAGAATGCTGTGTGATGAAAATGAAGGGAAAGTTGTAGCTCTTGGTGCCAAAGTGGTCGTTATATTGATTTAGTTATTTCAACAAGGTTGTTGTTGGGTTTTTTCTCCTTCAGTTTGGTGGCCTTCTTACGACGTGTTTTGACGTTGTGAATGATTTGTACTCATCCCTGGAGAGTGACAAAACTTGCCTGGTTTTGTTTTGCCTTTTTTGTTTGTGTTTTATTTCTGGTAAGCTTCTTAAAAGACGAAGTGGACGGGATAGCCTAGTAGTTAGAACATTGCGCTCGCAATCTGACAACCCGGGTTCGATTCCTGTTCAAGGGGGATATTTTCCCCTGGAGTTAACATCAGTGCCGACTCCACTCTCCCTAAAAGTCTTTCGGATGAGACTATAAACCGAGGTCCCGTGTGCGAACGCACGCAGAACATCTTGCGCACACGTTAAATCCTGTTCCGCTTTTCGTAAGAGTAGGCCATTGTGTGCCGGTGGGAACGGATGACAAAATGGACAAAACAAGCATACACACGTGGGACTGGGTGTAAAAAAAAGCACAGAAGTGCTTATTCCATTATCCTCGATATCAAAGAATAAGTACATAAATACATAAATAAAGAGATAAAAGTGTTGTGACATATACATCCAAACCAAGGCGAAATACCAAACACCTCTGAAAACTAGACTCTCAACAGCTGTTAGTCGATAGATGGGCCTAAAAGTGGCCCAAATCATGATTTGTTTTTCTTAGAATTAAAAAAAAATTGCTAGATGCAAATATGGGTCTAAACGTGGCCCAAATCATGATTTGTTTTTCTTAGAATTAAAAGAAAATTTCCTAGATGCAAATATGGGTCTAAAAGTGGCCCAAATCATGATTTTTTTTCTTCGAATTAAAAAAAAATTGCTAGATGCAAATATGGGCCTAAAAGAGGCCCAAATCATGATTTTTTTTCTTACAATTAAAAAAAAATTTTCCTAGATGCAAATATGGGTCTAAAAGTGGCCCAAATCATGATTTTTTTCTTAGAATAAAAAATTTTTTCCTAGATGCAAATATGGGTCTAAAAGTGGCCCAAATCTTTTTTTTTCTTAGAATTAAAAAAAAATTGGCTAGATGCAAATATAGGTCTAAAAGTGGCCCAAATCATGATTTGTTTTTTTCTTAGAATTGAAAAAAAATTGCTAGATGCAAATATGGGTCTAAAAGTGGCCCAAATCATGATTTTTTTCTTAGAATTTAAAAAAAATTGCTAGATGCAAATATGGGCCTAAAAGTGGCCCAAATCATGATATTTTTCTTAGAATTCAAAAAAAAATTGCTAGATGCAAATATGGGTCTATAAGTGGCCCAAATCATGATTTTTTTCTTAGAATTTAAAAAAAATTGCTAGATGCAAATATGGGTCTATAAGTGGCCCAAATCATGATCTTTTTTCTTAGAATTAAAAAAAATTGCTAGATGCAAATATGGGTCTAAAAGTGGCCCAAATCATGATTTTTTTCTTAGAATTAAGAAAAAATTGCTAAATGCAAATATGGGTCTAAAAGTGGCCCAAATCATGACTTTTTTTCTTAGAATTAAAAAAAAATTTCTAGATGCAAATATGGAGATATCCCTGTGTTTTAGGTTATAAAACATGTCTGTAGAAACAGATTTTTTGTACTTGTTATAAAAGTGTTAGAAGTTTTAAAAACATTTAGTTTTGGCGGCCATATTGATTGTTTCCATGGTCACTGTCACCGAATCCATGGTAATAGTGCATAAAACTGAGTAAGTTATAGATTCTATTTATGCTTTACGCGTGATGCCCTTTCAATAATAATAATATATGATACAACGTCTAACAAGAGCTTGCAAACCCATTTCATCAGTCTCAACCCCCATGTCCCTCCCACCTTAAAACCCCAAAATTCCTGACTCATGTTCTGAGCTCACTAAAACCTAGCAATATTGACAGACTTCTCAACAACAACAACCACAAAGAAAAACTTCCTCGGAAGTCACAAGGGTCATGAACCTAGCTTCCGGGCAGCGGGCCTAGAGAAAGCTGTCCCCTGTGACCCCTGATGACCCCCTGGTGACCCATTCCCCCTCTGATGGGTAGACAGCTTGTGTTGGCTTTGTTCGTGTTAGGCATACCATTAATAAAATATGGCTTCCCTAGTAGCCTTAGAGCGTTCTCTCTGTCTCTCTCTGTCTGTCTCTCTGTCTGTCTCTCTCTCTCCCTCTCTCTCTGTCTGTCTGTCTCTCTTCTCTGTCTCTCTCTCTCTCTCTTCTCTCTCTCTCTCTCTCTCTCTCTCTCTCTCTCTTCCCCCCCCCCCTTCCCTGCTGCCAACTTTGAATGGGTTTTTAACGTTGTACGCGAAATGTTATGCGTGAGTCTGCAAATAGAACGATGATTATTTTTGGTTGTTATATAATTATAATATATAATATATATATTATATAATATAGATAGATAGATAGATAGATAGATAGATAGATAGATAGATAGATAGATAGATAGATAGATAGATAGATAGATAGATAGATAGATAGATAGATAGATAGAATCAAGGACGGGATAGCTCAGTGGTCCGAGCACTCGCTTTTTTCCCACCCACCAAGCTAAGGGTAAACAGCATCGAGCGTGGTTACCAACCTTGGATGGGGTGACCGTTTACGCGCCTTGGCTTCAGTACAGTCCCCCAGTTCACCCTGCTCTCTGGAGGGTCAGGGAAGGTAAAGCAGCGAGGGAGAGGAGAGGATGATGGGCGCCGCCACTACATACGCTTGGCTTCTGGAGAAACTGAGGTCTCTCTGATGCCTCCGATGCCTCCTCGCTCCCCCTACGACCACATCATAGGTTATGGGGACACTTTGACCTGATATTTTATTGAAAGGACTGGTAGGGGAGTGGAGAGGGAAAACCATGCGAGCTGTCCACACTTCAGGGGAAAGTTGCTCTGGAATAATTCATGAAGGCCATAGCGAGGACTGGAACTGCCGATAGTTGCTCCCCGTGTTTGAGGGATTTTTTTTGTTTTTTGTTTTTTGTTGTTGTTTTTTCGTCATCGGCTAGAGCTCCGAGGTTCACCATTGTGTGAGGGTGTGGTTTGGGGGGGGGGGGGGGGGGGGGGGGGGTTGCGTATGCGATTTTTGGTCCACTATGAGTATATTGATTTTGATTGTATGTGTGTATGTTTGTTTGTGTGTGTGTGTGTGTGTGAGGGAGGGGGAGAGAGAGAGAGTGTATGTGTGTGTGCGAGTGTGCGTATGTGTATGTGTGAGAGAGAGATTGTGTGTATGTATATATGTGAGAGAGAGAGGAGGAGAGATGTGTGTGTGAGAGAGAGAGAGTGTGTGTGGAGTGTGTGTGTGTGTGTGTGTGTGTGTGTGTGTGTGTGTGTGTGTGTGTGTGTGTGTGTTGTGTGTGTGTGTGTGTGTGTGTGGGTGTGTTAGAGAGAGAGTGTGTGTGTGTGAGTGTGATGTGCTTGTGTGTGTGCTTGTGTGTGTGTGGTGTGTGTGAGAGAGTGTTGTGTGAGAGAGGGGAGAGAGACAGTGTGTGTATGTGTGTGTTAGAGGAGAGAGAGAGTGTGTGTGTGTGTATGTGTGTGTCTGTGTTCTGTGTCTTTGGGGTATGTGTGTGTGTGTGTGTCTGTGTGTCTGTTGATGTTCGCAGGGGCGTTCGGTGCGTAATTATGCTTTTATCTCTATCTTATCTATCCCTATTTGTTGGGAAAGTTTTATGTCAATATTAAATGGGATTGTCAGAAAGACAGACTGACTGACAGAAAGACAAATACTGAGCGAAAGAGAGATACAGAGAGACAGAGATAGATGGCAGAAACAGACACAGAAAGAGAGAAAGAGAGAAAGAGAGAGAGAGAAACTGAGAGAGAGAAACAGAAGAGAGGAAACAGAGAGAGAGAGAGAGAGAGAGAAACAGAAAAACAGAGAGAGGAGAGAGAAACAGAGAGAGAGAGTGAAAGAGAGAGAGAGGGGGAGAGATAGAAAGAAAAAGTGATGGTGTGGTAAGTAGATTACCTCCCATGCGATCAGAGTGACGTGTTACTATTTTGGGAACACCTGCAAATTATGCAGCGGTCTGTTTGCTTGGGTGGTGGTTGAATAATGCCTGTTGCATACACTTTGCCTTCGTGGTAAAATGTGATATTCATGCAGCCTCTTTTTTAGAGGCCATATCCTCCCTGTTCATACTGTACTGCCGTAGCCAAGAAATGGTACAGAGTTGTTGTGGCAGATCAAATATCTTCACTCTTGTTACAAAGAGAGAGAGGTGGCAGAGGAAGAAAGAAAGAAAGAGAAAGCACTGAAAGTAATTTATTGCCATTAACAATACAGTCTTTTTGGCAAGGGGGCACATTATGGAGAGAGAGAGAGATGCAGATAAAGAGATGGCAGAGAGGGAGAACACTAAAAGTAATTAAATGCCATTAACTATAGTCTTTTGGCAAGGGGCACAGTGTGGAGAGAGATGGCAGCAGAGAGAGAACACTGAAAGTAATTTATTGCCATTAACAATAGTCTTTTTGGCAAGAGGCACAGTATGGAGAGAGAGAAATGGCAAAAACAAAGAGACATACAGACAGAAAGACAAAGAGAGGATCACGCAAGAGCAGAATCTATTTCCATTTTCTCGGTCATCATTTTCTTCCTGTTCTTTTTATGTATTTAATATTTCTCCCAGCTGTTCAGTTGGCATCGATCGCCAGTGACAAACACAAGGCGTACTGGGTACAATATTGATCGGTAGAATTCTTTCATAAACTTTCTTGTTCCATATGTGTGTGTTAATGTGACTTTGTATATCGTGTCGTGTTGTGTATTGTGTGTATATGCGTCTGTCTGTGTTTGGAATTTAAATGCATTATTTGGAAAAAGAGAGATGGGGGGGGGAGCAGGTAGAAAAATGGTGGGGGGGGGGGGCCAGTGCAAGTTAGGAACAGCAAAGTATAGAGCACACACACACACACACACACAGCCCTAAACAGAGGAGAGGAAGAGACACTAAAGAGAAGAGAGAGACACTCGGCCCTAAACAGACAACGATAGAGGAGACAGACACAGCCCTAAACAGACAACGATCAGAGACAGACACAGCCCTAAACAGACACGATTAGAGGAGACAGACACAGCCCTAAACAGACAACGACAGAGACAGACACCAGCCTAAACAGACAACGACAGAGAAGACATAGCCCTAAACAGGCAACATAGAGAGACAGAGACAGACATCAGCCTAAAACAGAAACGACAGAGACAGACACTCAGCCTAACAGACAACGATAGAGAGAGACGGACACAGAAACGACAGAGCAGACACTCGCCCTAAACAGACAACGACAGAGTATGACACGCCCATAAACAGAAACGACAGGACAGACACTCAGCCTAAACAGACAACGACAGAGGAACGACACAGCCTAAACATCACACAGAGACAGACATAGCCTAAACAGACAACGACAGAACAGACACTCAGCCCTAAACAGGAAACAGACAGAGAGAGCGGAGAAGAAAGTTAAGTAGATGGTGGTGGAAGGAAGGGGGAGGGAAAAAGTGGTGTTAGGGCCCAGTACTACCACCACCAAGCACTCAACCCCATCCAACATCACCACTCCATACACCATCACCACAATCTCATGATCACACAGAACAGTGTTTAGTATAACATTATCAGAGCTCGTGTATGTCAGCCAGATTTTTCTTCATTTTTTTTGTTTTGGGTTACTTGTTGTTGTTTTTTCTGCAGCCTCACATACTGGAGACCCGCCTGACTGTCCCCTCGACGCATCAATCTCCGCGCCCAGCACACCCAGAGTAATGTTCATCCTCAGGTCGGAAGTCCACAGAGAGCCCATCAACTATCAGGGCCGCCGTAGCCCGCCAGCCAAGAGGAGCCTCACCATGCTGGAACTTTGGGGTAGTCAGTGGTGCCTGTTCGAGTAAATCAGGACCACCCTAACGACAGTACTAGCTCAGTCGGGAGCCAAGACTGAGTGAGTTGCCACCCGAGGTTGGCACCACCACCAACGTCCTCCAAAACGTCCCACGCGAATCAACCCCAAAGGCTTTGGACACAAATTCACCACAGGCACGAAAGTGATGGGCAATAACGAATCTGAGGGTCACCATGAGCCAGAGAAACTGGGACCACCGGGGAATCAGAGGCCTTATGCATCGAAAATCCTATGACAAGGGATGAACGCAAGCTGCTGCTGTGAGTGCATATGCTTTGAGACTACTTGACAGGGTTGTATCTCGCTTACTTTCTATATTATCCGGCGTCAACAGGGTCAAGAGTACTGCACTGCAGTGTTGGGTCACGGTAATTTGTGCAACAGTCTCATCACGCACCGTTTAAGTGGATGAAGGTCGATGTGTGGTTCAGTCTTCCCATGAGCCCCACAGCACACTCACTCTGGGTAGGAGCCGGTCAGAGTCCGAAAAATCCTATGACTCTTATGGGAATCGAACCCACGACCTTCCAGTCCGTAACCAAGGCGCTAACCACTGCGCCATGGCGGCTGGGTTTTTTTGTTTGTTTTTTATTTTG
>CM054143.1:18150096-18152596 GCA_028751875.1 Rapana venosa | reverse complement strand
AGATATATAGATAGAGAGAGAGAACTCTGAACTCAAATGGTTTAATGTACATCGGCCTTAGGCCACATTACACTTCCCGTAAACTTTGCTTAAGACTTTGACACAATACCTTGAGAGGGAGGGAGAGAGAGGCGGGAGGGAGAAACAGAGAGAGAGAGAGAGAGAGACAGACAGACAGACAGACAGACAGACAGACAGAGAGAGTCTATCTTGCAACTGAGTTTTATCTAGGCATTATTATAACTTCAACAAAATACAATCAACCTTTTTTTTTTAATCTGCCTTACTTGCAGCAGAGGAATGCTGTGTATCCACCCCCCACCCCCACCCTCTCCTCACCACCACCACCACCACCACTCCCACCTCCACCCCACCCCCTTGTCAAATGGCTTGCGTATGCAATGACAATAAATTGCTTAAGTATTTGCTCTCTCTCTTCTCTCTCTCTCTCTCTCTTCTCTCTCTCTCTCTCTCTCTCTCTCTCTCTCTCTCTCTCTCTCTTCTCTAAACCTTGAAAAATAAAGATTATTCATTCAAAGATTATTCATTCATTCTCACACACACACACACACACACACACACACAGCTCGCAGGCACACAAACACACACTCACACACGCACGCATGCACGCGTGCACACACACACACACACACACACACACACACACACACACACACACACACACATCTGATATCACTTAATGTGAAAAGACGTTAAATTAAAGAAGCACACACTCACATACACACGCTCGCTCGTACGCACACACATACACACGCAAGACACACATAAACACACACACACACACATACACACACATGTGCATACACACACGACAACACGTGCGCGCGCGCGCACACACACACACACATACACACACACACACACACACACACACACACACACACGTCTAATATCACTTTGAGTGAACAGACGTAAAATCGAAGCAACAACAACACACACACACACACACACACACACACACACACATACACACACACACACACACATAACACACACACACACATACACACACACATACACACACACTTACACACACATACACACACATGCGCACACACACACATACCATACACTCACACACACACACACATACACATACACGCACAGAGACACACACTTGCACACACACGCGCACACACTTACGCAAACACACACACCACACACACACACACACACACACACTTACGCAAACACAATGAATCAGCATTAGGAAAGATTAATGTCACTCCCTCACTCAAACAGTCAAATCATGGGGCTCTTAAGCAATTGCACAGAGAGAGAAAGAGGAGAGAGAGAGAGAGAGAGAGAGAGAGAGAGAGAGAGAGAGAGAGAGAGAGAGAGAGAGAGAGAGAGAGAACTCTGAACTCTGAAATTTAATGAATACAGGCCAACAGCCCATTTCATGGGGGGAAACATAAACATTGATACATTATTCTGACATGATGTAACATGATCAAGAATCACAATACTGGTACTACATGAACCTGTTCACTGAAAGAAAGAAAACAAACAAAACAAACAACTGCTGAGTGCAGATGGAAACAATCTTAATCCAGGAGATAATTCACTTTTAATTACTCATATCATCAATAAAGTTCTGTCTGAGTTCAAATGGAGCTAAAAGGAATTTGGCAAAGATTTACTAGAGATGCTTGTGAATTGCAAGCTAGTACACTGACAAGCGCTTTGTCTAGGTTAACACCAACATTAACGTTGAGTTTGTACTGCTGTCTAATGTCCTGGTATAGGAGACATCTAAATACAAAGTGTCCTTCATCTTCTTTCCTGTCTAGACATGCAGGGCATGCCGTACTCTCATGTGTAGGTGAAAAGCGATATTTGTGTACATTCAACTGGGATACACCCATCCTGAATTGTGCCAGGATATTTCTTGTATCCTTCAACGTATACAATATCAACATAACGTTCTATCACAAATACTTGTTTAATTCTACCATATATGGAAAATCGTGGGTTTGAATTCATATGATTTCGCCAATGGTAGCAGAAACTGCTAGTGAGAGAGAGAGAGAGAGAGAGAGAGATTATAGCAGGTGGGAAAAAACCTAAACAAGGGTCTATTTATAATGAGCTTGCTAAGTCAACAACCCTCTGTGTGTATGTGTGACTCTGTGTGCGTGCGTGGGTGGGCGGGCCCATGTACACAGTCCTACCCTTCCTGTGTGGCTTGACTTACCACCAGAAGATATGGTTTCGACTGCTTCTCTTTCATTCTTTGAAAACTGAAACTGCTGCGAAACAGACGTGGGTTTGAATTGTTAATAATAAAATAAATTAAAATAAAAAGGTAAAAGTGTCCTATAACCAATGTGGTCGTAGAGGAGCAAGACGTCAGAGACCTCAACTTCTCTAGGGGCCAGCACATTGAGGGCGGCGCCCATCTCCTCCTCTCCCTCGCTGCTTTACCTTCCCTGACCCTAAAGAGGGCAGGTACCCATTTACAGCTATCTGGGTGAAC
>CM054143.1:18142596-18147596 GCA_028751875.1 Rapana venosa | reverse complement strand
AACATAACATACTGTCTGTTCTTCCTCTCTTGCTTTCAAGGTCTGTCGTCATGTCTTCATTTTCCTGTTTATTTGTTGAGAGCTGAAACTGTTGTGAGCCCTTCGTTTCAATAACGATCACCATTTCAAAATGTGTAATAAGAAAAGAAGGTAAAGGTCTTTCCATAACCTTCGGATGAGACTATATAAACCAAGGCCCCGTGTTCGAACGCATGGGGAACATTTTGCGCACATGTTAAATCCTGTTCCCCTTTTCGGAACAGCAGGCCATTGTGTGCCGGTGGAAACAGATGACAAAATTTACAAAAACTGCATACACACCGGGACTGGATGTAAAAAAGCACATAAGTGCTTATTCCATTATCCTCGATATAAAAGAATAAATAAATAAATAATAAATAACCTGTAAGGTCGCAAGGGAGTGAGGCTTCAGAGACCTCAGCTTCTCTAAGGGGCCAGCATATTGAGGGCGGCGCCCATCTCCTCTCCCTGGCTGCTTTACCTTCCCTGACCCTAAAGAGGACAGGTACCCATTTACAGCTGAGAGGGACCCTAAAGAGGGCAGGTACCTATTTAATAATAATAATAATAATAATAATAATAATAATAATAAATACATGGAACTTATATAGTGCTATATCTTGAAAAGACAAATCAAAGCGCATGCATTCAACCTAATCTTACACAGTCATGCAATCAATGATAAATGATCAATAGTTTAAACAAACAGATATTTACAAACATGGTGCGATGCAGACAAAATCTATGAAATAAAATTTCGATAGTCAAATTTGTACAAAAGCACACACACACACACTCACTTAGGTCCTATACATTAGCAGGGTGATAGGACATGGGTTAGTGAGGGTGGGATAGCTCTGATATGAAACAGGAGGGGGGAAATCTTAGGTTTGAAATAAATATGTCTTGAGGCTGGATTTAAAAGTGTCATAACTAGGTTTCTGGCGAAGAGAGAGAGGGAGCTCATTCCAGGTCGATGGACCCAAAATAGAGAAAGAGCGGCGGCCAACAGTGGATTGGTTGAATCTAGGTATTCGTAGGCACAAGGTATCTGCAGTAGAGCGGAGGGAACGTGAAGGAGTGTACAGGTTAAGACATTCACAGAGGTAGGAGGGTGCAGTTTTGTGGAGACATTTGTAACAGATGGTACTGATCTTATAATCTACTCTCTGTGGCACAGGCAGCCAGTGGAGAGATCCAAGAGAGGGGTAATGTGCTCAGATTTTTTCTTTCTGAGAACTAGTCGAGCTGCGGAGTTTTGTATACGTTGAAGGGAGTGGATAGATGATGCTGGCAGACCAGACAAAAGAGAATTACAATAGTCCAGACATGAAAGAATGAGAGAAGTGACAAGTTTATTTACAGCCGAGAGGGACCCTAAAGAGGGCAGGTACCTATTTACAGCCGAGAGGGACAAAACGTGTAGTGGGATTTTTAAAAAAAAGCAACAAAAAAACCTTCTGTCAGGTTCTTGTTGTAACAACATGTGTTTCTCAGCTGAGGTTGTCCGTCTTTCTTTGTCTTTCTCTGTGTCAGTGGATCGGTGGTCTAGAGGTAACGCGCCTGTCTAGAAAGCGAAAAGTCGGGGTCGGAAGTGTGCGGTGGTTCATATCCCGTCTGGGCCAGAAATTTTTCCCCCATCCATTAGACCTTGAGTGGTGGTCTGGGCGCTAGTCTTTCGGATGAGACGATAAACCGAGGTCTCGTGTGTTATACAAAATTATGCAGCGCACGTAAAAGTACCCACGGCAACAAGAGAGTTGTCCCTGGCAAAATTATTAGAAAAAAGCCACTCTGTTAGGGAAACAAATACAGTTGCAGACCCAAAAAAAAAAAAAAAAGGTGGCGCTGCTCTTGTGGCGACGTGCTCTCCCCAGGGAGAGCAGCCCGAATTTCAAGCAGAGAAATCTCGTGACTTAAAGTGGTATAAATGAAATAAATAAATAAATGAAAATAAAATGAAGTGTCTGTCTGTGTCTCCGTGCTTGTCTGTCTGTCTGTCTGTCTCTGTCTCTGTCTCTCTCTCTGTCTTGGTGACTGGATGTTAAAAAAAAGCCTCCCTCTCTCTCTCGCACACACACAATGAATCAGCCTTATGATAAAACCCCATGTCACCATCTCACTCAAACAGTCAAATCATGCAGCTCTCTCTCTCTCTCACTACACAGGAAAAAAAATAGCAGGCGGGAAAAACAAAACCTAAACAAAGGACTATTCACAAGGAGCTTTTCCCTGTCAACAACCCCTTGTGTGTTGTAATCTAATATACTTTCTCTTCTTCTTCTTATCTTGTTTTGGGTCTGTCATCTGTCTTATTCTTCCTGTCTATTTATTGAGACCCGAAACTGCTGCGAAGCATTCGTTTTAAGGATCACCATTTCTTCTTCTCTCTCCTTTGTCCAACAGCTCAGACAGCAAGTATTGTTGTCTGTCATATGAGCGAAAATGCGTTGCGCTGCTGTTAAGCACCTGACAAGTCAGGCCCAGCACATCCGATTTCGGCATGGAAGAGAATTGGTATCTTTTATAAGTCTTTCTGGGGAAAAAAAGGCAGGAGAATGGGCCAAGTTGGCTAGAAATTAGACAAGAAGGAGGTGGCAAGAAGAAAAGAACAAGGCAGAAACAGAGAGAGGGATAGAAAAGAGGGAATTCCTGGCACAAAATTTCCAAAGGTGGGGATGCTATTTATTCTTACAGGCCCCCGGCATCCCCACGGGAAGATCACCATTTCAAATTGTGTAGTGGGATAAAGAAAAATTCAACTTGTGTAGTGCTATTATAAAAAATTCAAGTTGTGTAGTGGGGTAAAAAAAAATCGAATTGTGTAATGGGATAAAAAGCTTCTGTCACGTTGTTGTTGTAATGACATCTGTTTCGCACCTGTTGTTGGTCTGTCTTTCTCTGTGTCTGTCTGTGTCTCTGTGCTTGTCTATCCGTTTGTCTGTCTGTCTGTGTCTCTGTCTGTCTGTCTGCCTGTCTGTCTGTCTGTCTCTCTCTCTCTCTCTCTCTCTCTCTCTCTCTCTCTCTCTCTCTCACTCTCTCTCTCTCTTCATGATTGGATGTAGAAAAAAAAGCATATCTTTTATCCTTGAAATAAAGAAGTTTACCTTGCCTTGCCTTGCCCTCTCTCTCTCTCTCTCTCTCTCTCTCTCTCTCTCTCACTCTCTCTCTCTCTCTCTCTCTCTCTCTCTCTCTCACTCTCTCTCTCTCTCTCTTTCTCACTCTCTCTCTCTCTCTCTCTCTCTCTCTCTCTCTCTCTCTCTCTCTCTCTCTCTCTCTCTCTAGCTAGCTAGCTATCTATTTATCTATCTATCTATCTATCTCTCCACCCCTTCCTGCTCTTAGTATGTGTGTATCAATGAACGTGTGCACGGATACGAATGTGTTGATGTGTAGCAGAGAGACTTGAGAAACTGAGAACGTGACACAGAGAGTGTAGAAGCAAGCCATTGAGCAAGCCACAGAGAGATTTGAGAGGGGAATTTAAATGCAGATGACAGACCGGCAGGCAGGCAGACAGACAGACACAGACAAAGACACAGACAGAAAGGGACAAATGGACAGACTAGACAGGCAGACAAACAAATGTCTGTGTACACACACACACACACACACACACACACACACAAGCACAGATGTGTGAAGAAGAAGAAAAATGATGCAATTGTTTGCACTTGTGGACAGATAAAGAACAGGGCCCTGTTTGATTTCCTTTGTGAAGATAGCTACCGTCTGTTTTCAAAGTCCGTGTGACATTACATAGCTCTCTCTGTCTCTGTCTGTCTATATCTTTCTCTCTCCGTCTCTCTATCTTTGTCTCTGTCTCTCTGAAAGTATTGTCATTGTCTCTCTCTCTCTCTTCTCTCTCCTCTCTCTCTCTCTCTCTCTCTTCGGTGATTTTTGTGGGGATTTTTGCATAGATATTTTTTTCGGTATACTGTGTGAGTATATTGCTATGGGCTGTATTTTATTTTATTATCATATATATCCCTAAGGGCGGGGACTGGATGTAAAAAAGCACATGGCTGCTTATTCATTATCCTCGAAATAAAAGAATTTGTCATTGTCATTGTCATTGTCTGTCTCTGTCTGTCTGTCTGTCTGTATCTTTCTCTCTCTGTCTCTCTCTCTGTCTGTCTCTCTTCTCTCTCTCTCTCTCTCTCTCTCTCTCTTTCTTGTGCCTGACTGTATGTCTGTCTCTCTATGTGTGTCTCTCTCTCTGCCTCTATGTCCTTTCTGTTTCTCTCTCTCTCTCTCTCTCTCTCTCTCTCCTCTCTCCGCCTTTCTGTATCTCTCTGTCTATCTCTGTCTCTCTGTCTGTCTCCCTCCCTCTCTCTCTCGATGATTTATTCATAAAGGGCAATATTCTAAGGGGCAATGGCTTTTATGAATAAATCATCCCCCTCTCTCTCTCTCTCTCTCTCTCTCTCTCTCTCTCTCTCTCTCTCTCTCACTCTTTCTCTCTCTCACACACATCCTCTCTCACTCTCTCTCTCTCACTCTCTCTCACTCTCTCTTTATCTCTTTCACACACACACACACACACTCTCTCTCTCTCTCTCTCTCTCTCTCTCTCCTTCTCTCTCTCTCTCTCACTCACCTCTCTCTCTCCTCTCTTCTCTCTCTCCTCTCTCTCTCTCTCTCTCTCTCTGTGTCAACAATGAATCAGCATTAGATAAAAACCACCTCACTGCCTCACTCACTCAAACAGTCAAATCATGCAGCTCTTACACAATTTCACAGGGAGAAGGGAAAAAAAGTAATAGCACTCGTACTAGACAACTAAACAATGACAATTCCCAGTGAACACTCCCTATGTGTATTTTTGCCGCCTTCTAACACTACAGCTCAAGAGGTTCATGAATGGCTAGATTTTTGCTTATGCAGCCATCTGTTTCTGGTCCATCCATCTGGAATGACCTCCCTCTTTCCCTTCGCCAAAAGCCTACTTATGAGGCTTTTAAATCCAGCCTCAAAGC
>CM054143.1:18135096-18137596 GCA_028751875.1 Rapana venosa | reverse complement strand
GATGATGATTATGATGATGATGATGAATGATAATAATGATAATAATGATAATAATGATAATAATAATAATAATAATTAATACATGGAAATTATATAGCGCTATATCTTGCAACAAAGCAAATCAAAGGTAACAAAGACTCTAGAATATACAGAGAAATGGGCGCACATATAATACACAGACAATGTCACAGAGTGTAGATAAGATACAGACAAATAAGAGCAAAGATAATACACAATATCACAGAGAGTACAAAATATACAGAGAAATAAGATAACAGATCTAAACAGAGACGGTCACCGATTGCATATAATGTATAGAGCAATAAGAGCACAGATAACACACAGACAATATCACAGAGTGTATACAATATACAGACAAATAAGAGCACAGATATACACAGGCAAAGTCACATAGTAGTAGTAGTAGTAGTAGTAGTAGTAGTAGTAGTAGTAGTAGTATAGTAGTAATAATAGTAATATAGTAGTATAATAATAATAATAATAATAATAATAATAATAATAATGAAGATATTATAATAATATATGATGATGATGATAATATTATTATTATTATTATTATTATTATTGTTATTGTTATTATTATTATTGCTACTACATTACATAGTGCAGAATATACCGAGAAATAAGAGCACAGGTCTAAACAGACAGTGCACAAACAGAACAAATGCAAAGAGATTACAGAAATGCAGATCAGAAAACAGGGGGAATGTGGAAATAATGTTGCTATCTTGTTCACCACTTATATGATTATTAAACCATTGTGAATAAATATCCCTGCCGGTTCACAATTTATATGTGTAAGAACACACACACACACACACACACACACACACACACACACACACACACACACACACACACAACGCACACACATTTTGCTTACCGTTCATATTCATGTATAATTTTGAGAATAACTGGGTGAAATCTGACACCCTATAATAGAAAACTTGAACATACAGCATTCTGGTTGTTACTCTGTACTCATATGGAAGATCTGCTAGGCCAAAATTGATATCATTACAATTTTTACCATATCGTCATTTTCACCACAGTAATGTTGAAACCTTTTCATTGTGGCCCATAATGCGTCATGCCATACACGGTCGAACGCCTTTTTGAAGTCTATGAAGACGTGGTACAGTTTCTGTTGGTGCTGGCTGTATTTCTCACACAGAATTCGCAGGTTGAATATTTGTTCAGTAGCGGCTATGACGAAGCTCAAGACCATCTGGAAAGACCGAAACATCTCTCTCAGGACCAAGGTCAAGCTACTGCATGCACTGGTCACCTCCACATATCTGTATGCATGCGAATCCTGGACACTGAACGCAGATCTACAAAGGATGATCCAGGCTTTCGAGATGAGATGCCTCAGAAGACTCCTTGGCATTTCATACCTGAACCACATTACCAACGAAGAAGTCTGACAAACCATCACCCAACAAGTAAAGCACTATGAAGACCTGCTGACCACAGTCAAGAAAAGAAGCTCAGATGGTATGGACATGTGAGAAGACCAGGTGGGCTTTATCCAAAACCATACTGCAGGGAACAGTGCAGGGGAAGAGAATGCGAGGCAGGCCGAAGAAGAAATGGGCAGACAACATCACTCAATGGGCAGGGAAGAGCTTCTCCACAACCCAGGCACTTGCCCACAACCGCCGCAAATGGAGCCAGCTGGTGCAACGTTCGTCACTGCAGTGCCCCTACGACCCCGGAGAGGGTTCAGGAGCGGATTTGATGATGAGATGAATGATAAAACTGCTGGGGAACAAAAAACAAACAAGAAAAACATTAAATTTCTTTGGAACAAGAAACTTTTTGGAATCAAAGTCAAAATAGAGACAGCTTATCATTTACATATTATGCCATCAGCGCCTGGGCTTTATCGAAGTTCTTGACAGTGGGGCCAACAGCAAAGTGAGAGGCTGTATGACCAGTGGCTTTTCCACTCATGGAATTCCACTTTACAACTTAGTCTTTAGTGACCGACTATGACTCTCTGACTAGGAGGCTTGACTCGCACAGTCCTTATGTGCTGCAGCCCTGGGGGCTAGTTGGCCTTTGGAGAACATCTCCAACGCTGACTGTCCGTATGCCCTCTTGGTCGAGAGAGTGGGGGATGTACTGTGGGCAAGGCATCTCCACTATAATCAAATTTCTGCCCAATATCCGAAACAGCAGCTGCCTCCTCTGGTGTTTTTGGAGGTCATCGTGGAACGTGACGGACAAACATGATCAGATCCTTTGCTGGAAACTTTGTGGTGGAATTATTTTGTTGCGTTTTCTATCACCTTAATTCTTGCTTCTTTTTTTTATCTCCTTTTTATTCTTCTGTTCTCATTGGCCTTTTCACTCCATTGCATGTTCTTCCCAATCGTTAGTTCACAATAGTCTGCAGATACTTGCCACACATCTGTCTCTGTCTCTCTCTGTTGCTCTCTCTCACGCTCTCTCTCTCTATTTCTCTCTCTCTCTC
>CM054143.1:18127596-18132596 GCA_028751875.1 Rapana venosa | reverse complement strand
AAAACAATGTTGGCATCCCTCAGTCTCAGAAGATTATGGAGTTGCGCTCTAGGTGTTAGTTAATTCTGGTACAGCGTCTGGTTGTGGCTGGCCAGTCCCACACGGGAATGACAGACAGTCCCTATGGCAGAGGGCACAGATGAAGTCTGACAATGCTGGTCTGTCTGCCTGCCTGGGCTGCAGCCATTCATTCTCGTTCTCTCACTGAAAACAATGTGGGCCTTGGGTAGGCTAACATGGATATTGTTTGGGGGTTTTAAACTGTGTGATGCCCAGATCAAACCCATGCTGGTATAATATGCTTCTGGGGTTTTACGCAATTTTACGGTATTCAGTCAGTTGCTTTTATTTGCTTGTAAACGTTTATTAAGTGTTTACCCTAAAACTCGAAACATAATGATCTATGGAGAAAGAGACGGTATATGACAGTACTATAAGATCTGTAACACACTGGTTTAAGCTTCAAAGAATGTTTCTGGGCAGATTTCCCGAAACAGGCATATTCAATGAGTGTGAAACCAAGATATCTGTAATTGTTAATAATTTCTTCTTCTTCTTCTTTTTTAAGAAGATTCCAGAACTCACGGTAGCACATTTAGATTTTAAGAATTGTTCAGTTTGTGTATAAGATGTCTTGAATTTTTTTTTTTCGTTTTAACCTGAAGTGTGGATAAATGGTGGTGCTGGTCGTTTTTCTTTTTTTTCTTTTTTTTTAAAAAGAAGCCTAGTTTTCTGAAAGCGGGACAAATGTTAACACGTGCATAAGATATACTGCGTGCGTTTGTACATGGGATATTGGCTTATAGTCTCATCCGGAGGACTTATAGTGATAATAGCAATTTATTATCATTATTATTATTATAGTGATAATAGCAAGTAGTATTATCATCATCATCATTATCATTGTTATTATTATCATTGTCATCATCATTATCATCATCATCATCATCATCATTATTCATCATCATAATTGTGGTTGCTGCTTGTTTTTGTTTATTTTAATTAGTTAAACTCGAGACAATCCAGAAGTCGGAATGTCGCTAGCTTAAAGCGTGGACAAAAATGGTCGCATGCGTTAAAAATCTCACCACCGGTGAACCCTCAGAGCTATAGCCCAGGAAATGGGGAAAAAATACAAAATAGCCACACAAAAGTCCTTCGGATGAGACTTTAAACCGAGGTCCCGTGTGCGAACGTACGCAGAACATCTTGCGCACACGTTAAAACCCGTTCGCTTTTCGGAAGAGTAGGACAATGCGTGGGAGGCACCGTGGTCGAGTGGTTTAGGCGGTCAACTCGTGATCCAGAGGTCGCGGGTTCGATCCCCGCTCGGCTCGGTGTTGTGTCCTTGGGAAAGACACTTTACTCCTATTTTCCTCACTCCACCCAGGTGTACAAGTGGGTACCAGCTCTGCTGGGGAAGTATCTGGCGACAGACTAGCGTCCTGTCACAGGGGTGGTGAAAAACCATCAGTTCGCTTAACGCTACAGAAACCGGGATAAGTTCCGGCTCTATGGGCCTTCTGGCTCGAAAGAACATACTACTTTACTAGGACAATGCGTGCCGGTGGGAACGGATGACAACATTTACAAAACTGTATACACAGGGGGCTGGATGGAAAAAAAGCACATGAGTGCTTATTCCATAATCCTCGAAATAAAAGAATAGAAAATAAATGAAATAAAGATATTGCTTGCGCAATAATTAACTACTGACTCTTCTGAGCACTCTCTTTCAGTTTATGCCATCTACAGAACTGGGGTTAGATCTAAGTGTAAATCCCAGACCTTGAATCTAGGAGCTGATCAGTAATTGCCTTAACACTGCAGTGTGTAGATCGATTCAACTCAAAATCAAACTAAAAATTGATTTGATTTTCTCAGATCGAGAAATCGAAAGTGAAAACACCTTTCATATATGTTGTCGATTTTTTTAATCATACCCTGGTCAAAAAACACCATAAAACCAAAACAAATAACAACTGTTTCCCTCCTCCTATAGAAAAACAGTTATTTTTCTTTTTTATTTTTTTTTAACCATTCCAAACACAAGTCGAATTCAAACATTGAACACAGGTTTATAAAAATGACAAATGCATGTCACCTGCAATGACTTTGATTTTCATATTCTGGTTCAGCCAGTGTAATCGATTTCGATCCATACACACACACACACACACACTCACACACACCACACCACACCACACCAACACACACACACACACACACACACCCACCACACACACACACACACACAACACACACAACACACACACACACACACACACACACGACCTGGCGAAGAAAGACAAAGGAGAAACAAACAAGACACAACACGAAACAAACTTCTTCTTTTTTTTTAACACGCTGGGCTCCAAATATAGATCTAGTTCTTAATGATGAAACAACGCTGATTTTTTTTTTTTTTCTTCATCGCGAACCTTTGGTACTCAGTTAAATTATTTTCCATCTCCAGTTCCTGGGTGTTGTCACTGTCCTTGACCCTGAGGGTAAACGATGTCACGGAAAATAATTACCAAGGTCAATGTCACTCGCCTTAAAATCATGAAGATAAACTCTGCACACTTGTACCTTCAAACTGTGGGCAAATTTCGCTGTCATTAGCCGAGTTTTTAAACAACGTCTGCTCCAGGTACACAAATGATAAGGGGGTTATTTCCCATGCGGGCTATTTCAGTGACCTCGTGACCCCGAACTTTGACTGGGTCAGCGAACTTATGAGATTTGTAACAGAAAGAAAAGGAAAGAAAGAAAGAGACAAGAAAAGAAGAAGAAGAAGAAGAAGAAGAGAGAACAGAAAAGAAAACATGAAAGAAAGTAAGTAACTGAGGGGAAGAGTTCACGATTAAAAAAAATTGTGAGAGAGAGAGAGAGGGGGGGGGGGGGGGGGGGGGGGGGGGAGATAGAAAACATGAAAGAAAGTAACTAAACTGTTTGAGAGAGATTCACGATTCACTAGTTGTGTGTGGTGTGTGTGAGAGAGAGAGAGAGAGAGAGAGAGAGAGAGAGAGAGGAGAGAGACGGGGGAGAGAGAGAGAGAATGTGTGTGCAAAGTGATGGAGATAGAGGAGGCTGCTTGAATAACAAAAAAACATTCCTCCTGATAATTTAATGCTTAGATACTTTCGCACACTTTCTCTCTTCTACCCAGTCAATGACTGCACACACAGTCTAAGACAGGGTCGCCCAGCCTTTATAAAAATAAACAATTTTTAAAAATAATAATAACTTGTCCTTTAGTCTCTCTCTCTCTCTCTCTCTCTTCTCTCTCTCTCTCTCTCTCTTCTCTCTCTCTCTCTCTCTCTCTCTTTCTTCTTCTTCTTTCTTCTTCTTCTTCTTCTTCTTCCTCTTGGTGTTAAAGGTAAAGGTTTTTCCCGTAAACCTATGTGGTCATAGGGGAGTTGAGGCATCAGAGACCTTAACTCTCTAGGGCCAGCATATTGAGGGCAGGCGCCCATCTCCTCTCCCTCGCTGCTTTACCTTCCCTGACCCTAAAGAGGGCAGGTAGCCATTTACAGCTGGGTGAACTGAGGGACTGGACTGAAGCCAAGGTGAGCAAACGGTCACCCATCCAACTTGGTAACCACGCTCGATGCTGCTTAACTTGGCTGGAGGAAAGCCAGTGCTGTGACCAGCCTCTGGGTGTACTTATCTGCTTTCACTTCACAGTTCAAGAGTTCAGGGCTCATAGTCTTTCTGATCAGTCTGTCAGTTGTGTACAAAAATCGCGTTTAGCACACAGGAAAGATCCTTCGGCAACCAACGAAGGATGTTCTTGGAAAAATGTTGGTACGAAAACTTATGTCTGCAGTGTGTGTTGGAAAAATGAGGTGCACAAACTATATATGTCTACAGTATGTTTGTGTGTCAAGTCAAGTCAAGTCAAATTTTTATTTCCAGATGGTACATTGAATAAGCAATGCATTTGCTTTTTTTCATCAAGCCCTCTATTTAAAAACAAATTTCTTAATTTTTATACTGAAATACTACATTATTGCAACCTTTACCAATAAATTGAACCACTAAAAAGGAGGAAAATCGATAAAATAACTACATTGGAAAATACAAATTACACACATATACATACACACGCAGACACATACTCATACACACCTGCGCGCGTGCGCGCACGCGTACACACACACACACACACACACACACACACACAACACACACACACACGCACACCCCACACACTTAGGCAAAGAATGTTTTAAGAATTTTTTTTTAATCATAAAACGTCAAGGCAAACAAATTACTTCACCTACTATTTCATCCATTCTTTCACGTTCATACTTAAGATAATAAAAAGGTACAGAAACAAAACGTTAGAAAATACTAGGCATTCATTGCGTCATTACTGACAATATTGCCTGCAATGACATCCCTCCTCTCCTCCTCCACCCACGCAAACGTGTGCTCATATGCGCTCATACTCTTCAAGTAGCGCTTTTTAAATATAATATATTCACACAATAACTGTCAAGCAAGCAAAATAAGTCAAATAAGACAATGACAATGATAATGGTAATTATAATATAGATACAATAATAACAACAATCACCCATCACCATGAGACAACAGTATAACAAATAATTCCCATCACCATGAGACAACAACATAATGATAATAACAGAAAAGCATTGGAAAGGAGGGGGGTGGGGGGGGGGGTGGAGTATCAAAGGGGAAGGGGAAAAACTCACTGAATCAAATAGAAAAATAATAATAAAGAAACAATTATTCAATTAAGTAAAACCCCTATACAATACAAACATCAAAAGCTCATAATCAACTGGACTATCAAACTAAAAACAAATATCGCTTATAATAATACTATTGATCTCGTCTCTAACTCTGTGTGTGTGTGTGTGTGTGTGTGTGTGTGTGTGTGTGTGGTGTGTGTGTGTGGTGTGTGTTGTGTGTGTGTGTGTGTGTGTGTGTTGGAAAATTTGGTGCACAAACTATATGTCTGCTGTGTG
>CM054143.1:18092596-18095096 GCA_028751875.1 Rapana venosa | reverse complement strand
GAAAAGCACACACACCCACACACCACAACACACCACACCACCCCCCCCTTTTATCCCATTTCTTCTCTCTCTTTTCTCTCTCTCTCTCTCTCTCTCTCTCTCTCTCTCTCTTTTCTTTTCTCTCTCCCCTCTTTTCCTCTCTCCTCTCCCCTCTCTCTCCCCTCCCCTCTCTTTTTTTCTCCGGGCTTTTTTTAATCAAACAGAATAGTTGCAAAAATAATAATATATACAGGGGGGGGGGAAAAAATCTTGCCCCTTTAGAAAAAAACAAACGAAAAATTTTAAAATTTTTTAAAAATCCTGTTTTTTTTAAAAAAAAACTATCGAAAAAAGTTTTCACTTTTTAAAAAAATCTTGTTTTTTTTTAAATAAAAAAAAATTTATCGAAACCAGTTTAAAAATTTTTTTTTAAAAAAAATTTTGCTTTTTAAAAAAAAACAAATCAAAACCATTTTTCAAATTCAATATTTTTTCCCTGACGCCCCTCTAAAGTGCGTAAGAAAAAAAAACAGCAAATTTTGTGTCAGGCTTTTTTCTTTGGGCCCCGGATTTTTAAAAATTTGTCGCCCATTGAGCGCCGTTTTTGTTTTTTTGGGGGTTTTTTTTTTGTTTTTTTTTTAAATTTTAACCCTTTAATTTTTAAAAGAGTTTTTCTAAATTTTAAAATTTTCGAGTGCTTTTCCCCGGGGGAGGGGCGTCCCCAAAAAAAGAGAAAAGCGCCCCCCTTTTTTTTTCTTCTTTTTTTTTGTTTGATACTTAATAATCCCTAAATTTGGGAAAAGTATTCGGGAACCCTTTAAATGGGGGGTTTGGGTAAATTGTTTCCATTTTTTTTGGGAGATTGCACCCTTAGCTATGTTTTTCCACCAGTGCGGGAGCATCAAAGCCCCCTGTTATCCCCCTTGAAACCGAAGCAATAAATTTTATGGATGGCTTTTTGCAGTTCCCCAAAATAGACTTTCTGGGAAAGGGGAAATAAAATACATTTGTTTTTTTTTTTATGTTTTTGGAAATTACTTTAGTGTTATGTCCCGCTGTTAATTTCGGAAAAAACGTAAACGGGGGAAATTTTTGTTTTGGACAGGGGGGGTTTTCGGGGTTTATTGTTTGGGCCGGGGAGGGAGGGGGATTATTTTTTGGGGGCCGGGGAGGGACGGGGTTATTTTTTTGGGCCCGGGGAAAGGGAGGGGGATTTTTTTTTTGGGGGGCCCGGGGGATTTTTGTTTGGGGGGGACTTTTGGGGGGGGGGGGATTTTTTTTTGGACGGGGGGGGGGGGGGTTTTTTTTTGTTTAATTTTGGGGAGGGGGGGGGGGGGGGGGGGGTTTTTGGGGGGGGGGGGGGGGGGTTTGGGGGGGGGGGGGGGGGGGGACGGGGGGGGGGGGGGGGGGGGGGGGATTTTTTTTTCCCTTTGGAAAACCGGTTTTTTGTCCTGGCCGGGGTTTTTGTAAATGGCCCCAAGGGAGGGGGGAGTTTTTTTTGGGGCCCGGGGAGAAAGAGGGGGGATTTTTTTGTTTGGGCCGGGGGGCGGGGGGGGTTTTTTTTTTTTGGGATTTTTTTTTTTTGGACCGGGGGGGGAGGGGGATTTTTGTTTGGAGGGGGGGGGGGATTTTTGTTTGGGCCGGGGCAGGGGGGGTTTTTTGTTTGGGGGGGGGGGACGGGAAAGGGGGGGGGGTTTTTGTTTGGGCGGAGGGGGGAGGGGAATTTTGTTTGGGCCGGGGGGGGGGGGTTTTTTTGTTTGGGCCGGGGTGGTGGTGATTTTTTTGGGGCCCTGCTTTTTAAAAAACCTTTTCCCTTTTTTTAAACGGGGAAAGCTAGCCTGCCTTTTCGGGGGGGTGAACATGTTTAAGTGAATGGACATTAAACCACGGAGAGAAAAAAAACAAAAACCCTTTTGGGCCCTTCTTGGGGACCCTCAGCCAGAAACAGTCAGTTGCAGTGCAGTGCAGTGCGGGGCCTCAATGAAATCTTCCAGGTTGGTTTTTAAAAAAAAAAAGTGAATTCTGGGCCCAAATGGCCCGTGTGCGCAGAGGTCAAGGCGGGAATAAAATGGACATGCAGGGGTACCTCCCCTTTTTAAACTTTTCCGGGGGCAATTAGGGGCTGTTTTCTGTATAGAGTTCAAAACAAAAAAAAGTTTCGCACATAATTTGTGGTTTTTTGTGGAAAAAATTTAAAAAAAAAAACACTGGGTTACTTGTTGGGGGTTTTAAAGGGCCCTAGATTAAACCAGGCAATTTAGGACATGAGGAGTGCTTGTTTATTTACGGTGCCTGGGGCCGGCCGATTCGGAAAGAGACTTAAAAAACCCCCAGGGGGGGCCCCCTTTTTGCGAAACTTTCAGGAAATTCTTGCGCCAAAACCCTTAAAAACCTAAAACCGCTTTTCGAAAGAGTAGGCCATTGTGTTGCCATTGAGAAAAAGATGACACAATTTACAAAACCGCTTACACAAAAAGGGCTGGAATGTAAAAAAAACCCATGGATGATTCTTATTCATTTT
>CM054143.1:18082596-18087596 GCA_028751875.1 Rapana venosa | reverse complement strand
TTCTTTCTCCAGGCTTTCTTAATCAAACAGAATAGTTGCACATATAATAATTATATACAGTGGGGGGAAAAAATCTTGCTCCTTTAGAAACAAACTAACGAAACCAGTTTCACATTTTAAAAACTTGCTAGTTTATAAACAAACTATCGAAACCAGTTTCAAAATTTTTTAAAAATCTTGCTATTTTAAAAACAAACTATCGAAACCAGTTTCAAATTCAATAGTTTTCCCTGACGCGCTCTCCAGTGTGCAAGTAAACAAACAGCGAATATGTGTCAGGCGTTTTCATTGGCCGGATTCTCCACATGTCCATTGAGCGCCGTTGTGGGGGTTTTTGTTGTTGTTTTTTTTATATTTTATACCACTTTAAGTCACGAGATTTCTCCACTGAAATTCGGGCTGCTCTTCCCGGGGAGAGCGCGTCGCCACAAGAGCAGCGCCACCCGTTTTTTTCTTTTTTTGTGATACTATAACTACCTTACTTGGAGTATTCAGCAACAATTGAAGGTGGGTTGTCATTGTTTCCATTCTGTGGAGATTGCAGCTAGCTGTGTTCTCCGCACAGCGCTGAGCATCAAGCCGCTGTCTATCTCACCTTGAAAACCGAAGCAACTGATGTATGGATGGCATTGCAGTTCACAAATAGACTTTCTGTGGAAAGTGGATAGATACACTGATCTTTTGGGGATTTTTGTTTTGGACTGGGGGTGGGGGGGGGGGGATTTTTGTTTTGGACTGGGGGTGGGGGGGGATTTTTGTTTGGACAGAGGACGGGGATTTTTGTTTGGACCGGGGAAGGAGGGGGATTTTTGTTTGGACAGAGGACGGGGATTTTTGTTTGGACCGGGGAGGGAGGGGGATTTTTGTTTAGACCGGGGAGGGAGGGGGATTTTTGTATGGGCCAGAGTGGTGGTGATCTTTTCCGGCCTGCTATTAAAAAACCTGTACTTTTATGAAGCAAGAAAGCTAGCTGTCTCTCTTCGGGGTAATAATGATATGTGAATGGACATTAAACCAAGGAGAAAGAAAAAACAACAACCTTTGACCTTCTTGTGACCCTCAGCCTGAAACAGTCAGTCCAGTGCAGTGCAGTGCAGTGCCTCAATGACTCTTCCAGGTGTTAAGGAAGAAGTGAAGTCTGACCAAGTGACCCGTGATGCGCAGAGGTCAAGGCGAACTAACTGGACATGCAGACTACACTCCACTTTTAGCTCCTGGTTCAAATAGGGGTGTGTGTCTTCTGTATAGAGTTCAGAAAAATAGTTGCTGATTTTCGCACATAATTTGTGTGTGTGTGAAATATGAAAAAAAATACACTGGTGTACTTGTTGTTGGGATTAAGGACATAGATTAATACCAAGCAGTCAGGAGATAGTTGGAGATGATCATCAAATGAGTAGTGCTTGTGATTCTACAGTGCTGACCCGGCGTATTCGGATGAGACTATAAACCGAGGCCCCGTATGCGAACGCATGCAGAACATCTTGCGCACCCGTTAAATCCTAATCCGCTTTTCGAAAGAGTAGGCCATTGTGTGCCGGTGGGAACAGATGACACAATTTACAAAACCGCTTACACACGGGGACTGGATGTAAAAAAGCACATGAGTGCTTATTCCATTATCCTTGATATAAAAGAATAAATAAATAAATAAAACAAATATACATATTGTGGTTAGGAAGCTAGCAGACGGATTGTGGGAATTCAGTGTTTGCAAATGAGGATTGCTTGTGTTCTTGCAGTGCTGACCCTGCGCATGCATATAACGATTTCGAAGCTAGCAGACGACAAAGTACTGAAGGGATACAGTGTTTGCGATTTTTTAAAAAATCAAATCTACGAAATTTGTGCAAAAAAATCGCATGCGTTTAGAGTCAGAGGCTAGCTAGTCTTTCACACACACACAAAAAGGTCATTTTCATTTCTGCGGACGCCATAGTACGTGCGGTATGAATGTAAGAGTGATATTATAGACAAACAGAAAGAAAAAGTGGCTAAATTTACAGGTGGTGTGCGGCCGGGACAGTGTGATGTAAGGCCTAACTGGCCAGCCATGCACAAAAGGGGCGGGTGGGGGAGGGGGGATTTTCCCCCCGGACTTGGTATACAGGCTACACACCGGTATTAATTTGGGGGTCACGTAGCATCTTCTATAGAATGCGAGTCCAAAAAATGTTGGTGATTTTCACAGATTTTTTAAAGTATGAAAAAATGCACTGTGCACTTGTTTTTGGGATTGAGCAAGACCAGGTAGTCACGAGAAAGTTGGAAATAACCATCAAATGAGGATTGCCTGTATTCCTACAGCGTTGACCCCCGCCCATGCATATTGCGGTAAGGAAGCTATTCTACGACAAAGGACTGAGGGGGTACAGTGTTTGCTAAAAAAAAATTTCAATTTCAAACCGAGTTTTTAGTCAGGGGCTAGTCTTGCACAAAAAGTGGTTTTTATTTCTGTGGATGCCTTAGTACGTGCGGTATGAATATAAAGAGTCACATAGAAAAACAGATGGAAAGGAGTGATTTTTTTAATACCGGTGTGCAGCCCAAGCAGGGGAAATGAGCTGTGAAAACACTTCTTTTGAAGAGTGTGCCAAGGGAGGCAACAGTGAAGAAGACGAAGAAGAAGAAGGAGGAGAGAAAAAGGCCGGTAATCATGTGTAATAGCTAGCAGTGTTGAGTGAGAAAGATGGGTATGAGAACAGTATGGCATCCTTCAGTGCTTGAGTTCAGCTGGTTTTGGTGTGCAGAGGGTTCTGTGTTAATGAGTGTAGGGATGTTTGCCTGGCTGACAGTCTGGCTGGCTGGCTGGCTGTCTGTCTGTCTGTCTATTTCCATGTTTGGAGTGTGTATCTGTTTGTCTGTCTTGCGTGCCTGCTCGTGGCGGAGGGGTGTGTGTGTGTGTGTGTGTGGCTGTCTGGCTGCCTGCCTGCCTGCCCGTATCTTTGTGTGTGTACACGCACGCGCGTACGTGTGTGTAATCATGTATGTTCGCGCAAACACACACAAACTCTCTCTCTCTCCTCTCTCTCTCTTTCTCTCTCTCTCTCTCTCTCTCCTCTCTCTCTCTCTCTCTCTCACTCACTCACTCACTCCTCTCTCTCTCTCTCTCTCTCTCTCTCTCTCTCTCTCTCTCTCTCTCTCTCTCTCTCGCTGTGTGTGTGGTGTGTGTGTGTGTGTGGCTCCAGCAGTATCTGATTCCTACATCAACCTGTTTCTTATTCTAAAAATCAAATTTGTCCATGTGTTGAACACAACCATTTTGAAGAAAGCAGTGGCTCCTTCATTCCTGATGAACAACAACAGCCTTTCCTGCATCATAGCTTCCTTACTGTACCTTCTTTCCTTCCTCCCTTCACCTCCACCTATCCCGTAGTCCCGTGGACCGTGGGGAGGCACCACTGAAGATTTTGAAGCCACCTTCCTCCACTCCCCGCGGTCCTCTGCTTTCCGTAGCAAGTCGTTCCAACTCAAGGCCAGTCCACTCTCTGATGTCGTCTTCCCATCGTTTTCTCTGTCTGCCTCTTCGTCTCCCTCCTTGTACTGTTCCCTGTAGGACAGTCTTGGCCAGTCCAGATGTTTATGTGACGTGCCCGTACCACTTAAGATTTCGGTTTTTTTAATTGAAATCAGGAGCTTTTCATTTTGGTCCGATGGCGTTTTTAATTCTGGTTTTCACTTCCTTATTAGTGATGTGATCTCCTTACTGTGCGTTAAGTATATATATTTTTTTTAATTTTAAGGTAAAGGTATCCCGTAACCTATGTGGTCGTAGGGGAGCGAGGCATCAGAGACCTCAGCTTCTCCAGGGGCCAGCATATTGAGGGCGGCGCCCATCTCCTCTCCCTCGCTGCGTTACCTTCCCTGACCCTAAAGAGGGCAGGTACCCATTTACAGCTGAAGCCAAGACGCGCAAACGGTCACCCATCCAAGTGGTAACCACGCTTGATGCTGCTTAACTTTAGCTGGGGGAAAGCGAGTGGTCTGAACTCTGAGCTATCCCGTCCACATAAAGAAAGAAAGAAGCAAACAAACAAAGAACAGACAGACAGAAAGAAAGACAGAGAAAGAAGAAAACAAAAAGAAACAAACAAAGAACAGACAGATAGATAAAAAGACCAGACAGACAGAAAGAAAGAAAAAGTTTTTAAAAAAACAACACACGCACTTTCTACAGACTCAAACCTCCATCACTAATTTCCGTCAAATCACATGGCTTTACCCATTAGGCAATTTCGCCCCCCCCACCCCCACCCCCTTCCAAACCAGTGTTGACCAGTGTTGTTAAGACATGAAGCTATCAAGAGCACTTGCCCCGGCTTGTGATTGGCTGCTGCAATCACGTGTCCGGAATCCGCCATCTTGGGCACAATGTCACACACCGCCCACCCTCCCACCCTCCTATACACACACACAATTCTGACAATTATAACAATTTTTATGGTATCCACACATCTTACTACACATGTCATCTAACTTTTTGTAATAGTTTAACGCTTCTCCATCAAAACACGAAAAAACTCACCTGAGAAGTTCATGGTGTTTAGAGAAAACACAGACAAGTTGAGAAAACTGCTTGAACTTGAGGTGCTTCGGTCTGGTATCGAACGCAATGGAGGAAAAACGCGCGGAAAGACCACGCGGTAAGCATCACTTACCTAATTAGCCAGTGCAGCATCTCTTCATTGGAGATGGGGAAAGTTATCATCTATCAAACAATACGACAGGCCGTTCTGTCGTAGCAGACAAAAAACCAAGATGGCGGATTCCGGACACGTGATTGCAGCAGCCAATCACAAGCCGGGGCAAGTGCTCTCGATAGCTTCATGTGTTGTTAAGAACCATGGATATCAGTATTTTTTTTTAAAACACTATCTTAAAAAAAACAAAACATATCACTGAACGAAGACATCGGCACCATCAAAAAGCCTGCACATTGATTTTTACGTCATGCAGGCGATGACGTAAACCTATGATGCACAAAATCAAAATGACGTCAT
>CM054143.1:18062596-18072596 GCA_028751875.1 Rapana venosa | reverse complement strand
GCTGGCTGGCTGTCTGTCTGTCTGTCTGTCTCTCTCTCTCCTCTCATCTCTCTCTCTCTCCTCTCTCTCTCTCATCTCTCTCTCCTCTCTCTCTCTCTCCACACACACACACACACACACACACACACACACACACACACACAACTCCGATGCACAGTTAAACCAATTCAGAGCTCTCTCTCTCTCTCTCACTCTTCTCTCTACTCTCTCTCTCTCCCCCCCTCTCTCTCTCTCTCTCCCTCTTTCTCTTCTCTCTCTCTCTCTCTCCTCTCTCTCTCTCTCTCATCCTCTCTCTCTCCTCTCTCTCTCTCTCTCTCTCTCCTCCTCTCCTCTCTCTCTCTCTCTCTCTCTCTCTCTCTCCTATATCATGTGTGTGTGATACTTTTATTTGAAGTTACCTTGGAATGTTCATGCCAACATGAAATGTAGCTTTCTAGTGTCTATAATATGAGATTATGATTCGTATCAATCTGCCTTTCAGTATTGTAATTGCCCTTCATGGCATGATTAAAGTGTTTTTGACTTGACTTGACTTGACTTCACCTACCTATCTCCTCCCACTTCCACAACAACAACAACAAACAACAACAACTCACACCCTCACATTCTCCCTCCTCTCTCCTCCCTCTCTCTCCCTCACTCCTGTCGGGGAGAGGGGTGGACGGGATAGCCTAGTGTCAGAACATTGCGCTGGCAATCTGACGACCCGGGTTCGATTCCCGTTCAAGGGGATATTTTCCCCTGGAGTTAACTTAACATCAGTGCAGACTCCACTCTCCCCCAAAGTCCTTCGGATGAGACTGTAAACCGAGGCCCCGTGTGCGAACGCACAGCAGAACATCTTGCGCACACGTGAAATCCTGTTCCGCTTTTCGTAAGAGTAGGCCATTGTGTGCCGGTGGGAACAGATGGCAGAACTGACAGAACCGCATATACACGGGGAATGGATGTAAAAAAACAAAAGCACTATAGTGCTTCTGATTCCAACATCCTCGATATAATAATAATAATAATATATGGAATTTATATAGCGCTGAATCTTGTAAAAAACAAACAAATCGAAGCGCTTGCACTCAATCATTTACAGGCATGCAACTCTCCTTAAACATAATGAGCAACAAATTTCAAATCCATGCGCGCGCACTACGCACGCACACGCACGCACACACACACACACACACACACACATATAAAAGAATAAATAAATAAATAATTTTTTACAAGATGTAAAAAAACAAAAAGCACATTTATTCCATTATATATAAAAGAATTAATAAATAAATAAATAAATTTAAAAGATGTAAAAAAAAAAAGCACATAAGTGTTTCTTATTCCATTATCCTCGATATAAAAGAATAAATAAATAAATAAATTTTCAAAAAGATGTAAAAAAAAAAAAAGCACATATGAGCTTATTCCATTATCCACGATAAAAAAAGAAATAAAATAAAATAAAATAAATTTTAAAAAATAAAATAAATTTTAAAAATAAAATAAAATAATAAAAAAACATAAATAAAAAACCAAAAATCTACCTCCCTTTTCTTCCTACTCCCTCGCCTCAACCTCAACCTCAACCTTCAACCTTCAACCAAAACCTAGGCGCGCTGGTGTACGCGGAACTGGGCACCGCAGTGCCACGCTCCGGAGGAGAGCACGCCTATCTGCTGTACGTCTTCACGGGCGGCAAAGAGCAGCTGAAGAAAGGAGGGGCCAGCCGGGTCCCCTCGTTCCTCTTCGACTGGGTAGGACTGCTGATCATCAGGCCCACCATGTTCGCCGTCATGTCCATGGCGCTGGGAACGTACGCTATCAAGCCCTTCTACCCTACCTGCGACCCGCCACCCATTGCTGTGAAGCTGGTCACCGTGGTGGCTATGTGTAAGTTGTTAATTTGGGTTTTGGTTTTGGTTTTGGTTTTGATTGTTTGGTTTGATGGTTTGGTTTGGTTTGGTTTGGTTTGGTTTGATGGTTTGGTTTGATGGTTTGGTTTGATTTGGTTTGGTTTGGTGGTTTGGTTTGGTGGTTTGGTTTGGTTTGGTTTGGTTTGGTTTGGTGGTTTGGTTTGGTGGTTTGGTTTGGTTTGGTTTGATGGTTTTGGTTTGGTTTGGTTTGGTTTGATGGTTTTGGTTTGGTTTGGTTTGATGGTTTTGGTTTGGTTTGGTTTGGTGGTTTGGTTTGGTGGTTTGGTTTGGTGGTTTGGTTTGGTTTGGTTTGGTTTGGTGGTTTGGTTTGGTGGTTTGGTTTGGTTTGGTTTGATGGTTTTGGTTTGGTTTGGTTTGGTTTGGTTTGATGGTTTTGGTTTGGTTTGGTTTGATGGTTTTGGTTTGGTTTGGTTTGGTGGTTTGGTTTGGTGGTTTGGTTTGGTGGTTTGGTTTGGTGGTTTGGTTTGATGGTTTGGTTTGGTGGGTGACCCAAGATTTGTGTGTGTGGTGAGGGTGGGGATGTAGGAGGGGTGTATCATCCCCTTCACCCCCCCCCCCCCCCCCCATCTCATCGGGGGAAGGAATATCCTAGTGGTTAGAGTGATGCGTTCGTGGTGGCTATGTGTAAGTGTTAGTTTGGTTTTGGTTTGGTTTGGTTTTGATGGTTTGGTTTGGTGGGGTGACCCAAGATTTTGTGTGTGTTGTGTGTGGTGAGGGTGGGGGTGGGTGGGGGTGTGTGTGGGGGGGGGGGTGTATCATCCCCTTCACCCCCACCCCCACCCACTCCGCCCGCCCCCATCTCATCGGGGGGAAAGGAATATCCTTCTGGTGGTTAGAAGTGATGCGCTCGTGGTCTGCTTGACCCCTCCGGTTCCAATCTCGTTCAAGAGGATTTTTTTTTTTCTTCTGGAGTTAATATCATTGTCACTCCACTCCCTCCCCTCCCCCCCCCCCCCCCCCCCCCCTCCAAAAAAAGTCCTCGATGAGAGACTATCAACCGAGGTCCCGTGTGCGAACGCACGCTGAACATCTTGTGCACACGTTAAAATCCTGTTCCGCTTTTCGGAAGAGTAGGCGCTATTGTGTGGCTGTGGGAACGGATGACAAAATTGACAAAACTGCAAACACACGTGGATTGGATGTTTATAAAAAAAAAATTTAAAGTTTTAAAAAGCACAGGAGCGCTTATTCCATTATACTCGAAATAAAGGAATAAAGAAATAAAAGAATAAAAGAATAATCCCGAATTCTGGCCGTTAAGTCTGGTTACTGCTGTGGCCATGTATGAGTTAAAGAAAGATTAGGGGTAGGGTGGGGATGGGAGGGTGGGGGTGGTATGTTTGTTATCCTTTTTATGCCACCTGTGACTCCCCTCACCATCACCCCCACCACCACCCCCTTCTTTCCTTCCTTCCTTCCTTCCTTCTTTCCCAGGTCATCAAAGGCTGGTCACTGCTGTGGCTATGACTGTGTGTTAGTTGATGTAGAACAAAAGTGTGTTGGGTGGCAGGGGGTTGGGGGGGTGATGGTGGGGGTTGAGGGAGGGGGAGGAAGGAGGGTGTATGTTTATTTGTTGTTTTGATCAAACCCACCATCCTCCATCTAATCCACGATCCTGACCCGTTTAAAGATAGTCAGTAACTGTTGTTGTGGCTGTGTGTGTGAAATGAAGAAGAAAGAGTGGGGAGGGGGGGAAGGGGAGGGGAGGGGGTGGGGGAAGGGGGTGTGTAGCTTTTTTTTGGTCACCTGTGACTCAACCCCCCAACCCCCACCTCCCCACCCCCACCTTCATTCCCTTGGTCATCGAGTTGAGTCATTGCTGCTGTATCTATGTGTGAGAGTTGAAGATATAATTATTGGAGGTGGAATAGGGTTAGAGGAGGTCGGGGGACGGGTGGGGGGGGGGGGGGGAATGGTGGTAGGGAAGGAGTTTGTACGTTTGTTGTTGGTTTTTTTAACATCTTTTTTTTGTGACTCCCCACCCCCACCCCTCTGTGTCAACAGGTGGGATAGGCTTTCTGAACTGTGTCAACAGGGATGGTCTGAACGGTGTCAACAGGTGTGATAAGTTTGGGTGTGGGTTTTTTTCTTAACTTTGTCAACAGGTGGGATAGGCTTTCTGAACATTGTCAACTGATGTGATAGGCTTTCTTAACTGCGTCAACAGGGGTTGTTTTTAACTGTATCAACAGGCGTGATAAGTTTGGGTGGGTTTTTTTCTGAACTTTGTCAACAGATGTGATAGGCTTTCTGAACTTTGTCAACAGATGTGATAGGCTTTCTGAACTGTGTCAACAGGGGTGTGTTCTGAACAGTGTCAACAGGCGTGATAAGTTTGGGTGGGTTTTTTTCTGAACTTTGTCAACAGATGTGATAGGTTGTCTGAACTGTGTCAACAGGGGTGTGTTCTGAACAGTGTCAACAGGCGTGATAAGTTTGGGTGTTGTTTTTTCTGAACTTTGTCAACAGATGTGATAGGCTTTCTGAACTTTGTCAACAGATGTGATAGGCTTTCTGAACTGTGTCAACAGGGGTTGTTTTTAACGGTGTCAACAGGTAAACTGTGTCAACAGGGGTTGTTTTTGAACGGTGTCAACAGGTGTGGTAAGGGTTTCTTTCCTGAACTATGTCAACAGATGTAATAGGCTTTCTGAACTGCGTCAACAGGGGTTGTTTGTAACGGTGCCAACAGGCATGATAAGTTTGGGTGGGTTTTTTTTTCTGAACTGTGTCAACAGATGTGATAGGCCTTCTTAACTGGGTCAACAAGGGTGTGTTCTGAACAGTGTCAACAGGCGTGATAAGTTTGGGTGGTTTTTTTTTTTGCTGAACTTTGTCAACAGATGCGATAGGTTTTCTGAACTGTGTCAACAGGGGTTGTTTTTAACGGTGTCAACAGGCGTGATAAGTTTGGGTGTTTTTTTCTGAACTTTGTCAACAGATGTGATAGGCCTTCTTAACTGGGTCAACAAGGGTGTGTTCTGAACAGTGTCAACAGGCGTGATAAGTTTGGGTGGGGTTTTTTTTGGCTGAACTTTGTCAACAGATGCGATAGGTTTTCTGAACTGTGTCAACAGGGGTATGTTCTGAACAGTGTCAACAGGCGTGATAAGTTTGGGTGGGTTTTTTTCTTAACTTTGTCAACAGATGTGATAGGCTTTCTGAGCTGCGGCAACAGGGGTTGTTTTTAACGGTGTCAACAGGCATGATAAGTTTGGGTATTGTTTTTTTCTGAACTTTGTCAACAGATGTGATGTGATAGGCCTTCTTAACTGGGTCAACAAGGGTGTGTTCTAAACAGTGTCAACAGGCGTGATAAGTTTGGGTGGGTTTTTTTCTGAACTTTGTCAACAGATGTGATAGGTTTTCTGAACTTTGTCAACAGATGTGATAGGTTTTCTGAACTGTGTCAACAGGGTGGTGTTCTGAACGGTGTCAACAGGCGTGATAAGTTTGGGTGGGGGGGCTTCTGAACTTTGTCAACAGATGTGATAGGTTTTCTGAACTGTGTCAACAGGGGTGTGTTCTGAACGGTGTCAACAGGCGTGATAAGTTTGGGTGGTTTTTTTCTGAACTTTGTCAACAGATGTGATAGGTTTTCTGAACTGTGTCAACAGGGGTATGTTCTGAACAGTGTCAACAGGCGTGATAAGTTTGGGGTTTTTTTCTGAACTTTGTCAACAGATGTGATAGGCTTTCTTAACTGTGTCAACAGGATTGGGGGGGGGGGGTAACAGTATAAACAGGTGTGATAAGGTTTTGATCATAACGTTGTCAACAGATATGATAGGCTTTCTGAACTTTGTCAACAGATGTGATAGGCTTTCTTAACTGTGTCAACAGGATTGGGGGGGGGGGGGGTAACAGTATAAACAGGTGTGATAAGGTTTTGATCATAACGTTGTCAACAGATGTGATAGGCTTTCTGAACTGTGTCAACAGGTGGGTGGGGTGTTTTTTTACTGTATCAACAGGTACAATAAGTTTTTCTGAACTGTGTCAACAGGTGTGATATGTTTTCTGAACTGTGTCAACAGGTGTGACAGGTTTTCTCATCTATGTCAACAAGGCGTGAGAGGTTTTTCTACACTGTGCAAACAAGTATGATAAGTTTATTTTTGGCAGTGTGTCAACAGGTGTGACAGGTGTTTTCTGAACTGTGTCAACAGGAAGTTTCCTGCACTGTTTCAACAGGTGTGACAGGGGGTTTTCTGCACTGTGTCAACAGGTGTGGCCGTTTTGGGCGTGTGTGTGTGTGTGTGTTTGGCACTGTGTCAACAGGCGTGACAGATTTTTGGCCTTTTTCACTGTCAACAGGTGTGAGGGCTTAGCTTTTTGTTTTTTGCACTGTGTGAACAGGTGTGACAGATTTTTTGGCTTTGTGTCAACAGGTGTGACAGGGGGGGGGGGGTGGGCCGGGGGGTTGCACTGTGTCAACATGCGTGACAGGGGGGTTTTTTGTTTGTTTTCTGCACTGTGTCAACAGGTGTGAACGGATTTTTTTGTTTTGTTTTTCTGCACTGAGTCAACAGGTGTGACAGGGTTTGTGGGTTTTTTTCTCCAGGACTGTGTCAACAGGTGTGACAGGTTTTTTCGGCACTGTGTCAACGGGTGTGACAGGGTTGGGTTTTTTTTTTTATCCTGGACTGTGTCAACAGGTGTGACAGGTTTCTTCCTGCACTGTGTCAACAAGTGTTGACAGGGTTGGGTTTTTTTCTCCTGGACTGTGCCAACAGGTGTGACAGGTTGCTTTTTCTGCACTATGTCAACAGGTGTGACAGGATTTTTTTAATTTTAATTTTTCCTGCACTGTGTCAACAAGTGTGACAGGATTTTTTGTGTGTTGTTTTTTCCTGCCCTGTGTCAACAGGTGTGATCGGCTTCCTGAACTGCCTGAGTGTGAAGGTGGCCACCAGTGTGCAGAACGTGTGCACCTTCACCAAGGTGGGGGCCCTCGTCATCATTGCCATCGGGGGTATCGTGGAGCTCATCAAAGGTACCCCCACCTGGCTGGCTGGCTGGCTGGCTGGCTGGATGGATGGATGGATGGATGGATGGATGGATGGATGGCTGGCTGGCTGGCTGGCTGGATGGATGGATGGATGGATGGATGGATGGATGGATGGATGGCTGGCTGGCTGGCTGGCTGGCTGGCTGGCTGGATGGATGGATGGATGGATGGATGGATGGCTGGCTGGCTGGCTATCTGTCTTTCTGTCTGTTTGTCTGTCTTCCTCTCTCTCTCTCTCTCTCTCTCCTCTCTCTCTCTCTCCTCTCTCTCTCTCTCTCTCTCTCTCCTCTCTCTCTCTCTCTCTCTCTCTCGCTCCTCCTATCCTTCGGATGAGACTATAAACCGAGGCCCCGTGTGCGAACGCACGCAGAACATCTTGAGCACACGTTAAATCCTGTTCCGCTTTTCGTAAGAGTAGGCCATTATGTGCCGGTGGGAACAGATGACAGAATTGACAAAACCACATACACACGGGGACTGGATGTAAAAAAGTACATAAGTGCTTATTCTATTATCCTCGATATAAAAGAATAAAATAAAATTAAAATTAAAATCTCTCTGTCTCTTTGGGTTTACTTTTGTATTATGACGTATCCCTAAGTGAGGAGGGGGGGGGGGGAGAAACTGATGTACAGAAGAACACAGGTTCTTTTTATATTATTATCCTCGAAATAAAAGAATTTGATTTGATTTGATTTGATTTGATTTGATTTGATTTGATTTGCTTCTCTCTCTCTCTCTCTTTTCTCTCTCTCTCTCTCTCTCTCTCTCATCTCTCTCTCTCTCTCTCTCAAACACTCCATGTGGTGTGTGTGTGTGTGTGTTGTGTGTGTGTGTGTGTGTGTGTGTGTGTGTGTGTGTGTATACCATAATTTTATTTTCAGAATCTAAGATCTCTTGGCCAAACACAATACCTTTCTCTTTTTTCTTTTTTTCTTTTTTTTGGGGAGGAGGGGGGCATGAAATAGTGTGATTAGTGTCTTCAGTACTCAGAAGATTATAGACAGTAAGGTCGGGAGTGGGAGGGGGGGGTCGTCCTTTTCTTTTTCTTTTTTTTTTTGGTAATGATCTTGTGGCTGATCTTAATTAGTAATTTGCACTCTTTGAGGGACGGGATAGCTCAGTGGTCAGAGCACGCGCTTTCCCCCAGCCAAGGTTAACCAGCGTCGAGCGTGGTTACCAGTTGGATGGGTGACCGTTTGACGCGCCTTGGCTTCAGTACAGTCCCCCAGTTCACCCAGCTGTAAATGGGTACCTGCCCTCTTTAGGGTCAGAGAAGGTAAAGCAGCGAGGGAGAGGAGACATGCGCCGCCCTCAATATGCTGGCCCCTAGAGAAGTGAGGTCTCTGACGCCTCGCCCCCCTATGACCTTATAGGTTATGGGACACTTTTACCTTTCTTTTTTTTTTAACTCTTTTTGAGCAGTGCTATCTTATTGGATTAGTTTGCAAAGGTGTGCCAGATGCATTGGAGAATCAATCTGCTCATTCATTTTGCCGTTCGTATTTTTATGCCTCCACCCCCCCCCCCCCCCTCTTCCTTTATTCTATCTATCTTGTAAACATGTTTGATATACGTTCAAACAAAGAATGTCTTTCTTTCAGGAAACACGGAAAATTTTCAAGACATGTTTGCTGATACCTCCGAGTCAGCAGGGAAGGTGGCCATTGCCTTCTACAATGGATTGTGGGCCTTTGATGGGTGGTGAGTTATGTCCCATCGTGCTACAGTTCAGGGGAGGTAAACACTGGTTGTGTTGGAGATCAATCATGCGGGGGGTTTCGGGATTTGTTTGTTTGTGTTTTCTTTGTTTAGGTTTGGGGGGATTCTTTTGTCATGATACTCGCTGTAACTGGTAAAGACTGGATATTATTAGCTTATAATGTCAGAGTATTGGGTTTTAATGAGAAACTTCTCAGCGTTTTAAAACTTACTTGAGTTACGATCTTTTCAAACCTGTTTGATAAGGTAAGAGCCTTTAATGACTGGAAAACTCTTTCTTTATTAAATGAAAATTTGGCTTTCGTAGAATCTTTCGTAAATGTTGTCACATTGTAGACATGTTTCGTAAGTATGATAGCACAGCAAATGATCTTATTAAAGGTCTTTCCACACACACACACACACACACACACGCGCGCGCGCGCGCGCGCGCGCGCACGCACGCACACACACGCACACAGAAACATTCACATACACACACATACTCGCACAAAGCCTGTTCCGCTTTTCGTAAGAGAAGGCCATTGTGTGCCGGTGGGAACAGATGACAATTTACAAAACCGCATACACACGGGGACTGCATGTAAAAAAGCACATAAGTACTTATTCCATTATCCTCGATAAAAAAATTAAAAAACAACCAAACTCACCCTCCTACCCCACACACACACACACACACTCACTCCCCCCCCCCCCCCCCCCCACACACACACACATATTTTGACACGCGTACCCACAAAATTTTGACTTACATACAATACTTAATAATTCGATATACAATTTGCAGAACAAAGCAGACAGACAGGCAGACATCATTAATAATTTATTCATATCAACAGTACAGACCACCACACAGTGTAAAAATCAAACAACAGACAAGAATACCGTTGGTACTGAATGCTTGTGATCAAAACCTTTCCTTCTATTCTGTCCTCAGGAACAGTCTGAACTTTGTGACAGAGGAGCTGAAAAACCCCTCAAGGTAAGCTATGCCATCATCTGCCTGTCTCTCTCAATAATTACTAATAAATGGCACAGGCTTAATCATGCTCAATTCCGGTTAAGAACACTGGGTTTTAATGCGAACAAAAGATGGTTCCAGACTGAGACATCCATGCAACTACCATGTCCATTATGTGGTCATAAAGTTGGTGATGAAATTCTTTTTTTGGTTTTTGTTTCAATGTAAAGCATATGTGAAACTCTACGCAAGAGACATAATTTCTAAGTCTACAAAAATCAAGATATTGTTTCAATTTTGTAGTCTGAAAACAATCATGTAATTAAATCTGTAACTTATGTTGATTGGCAGAAACACAGAAATTAAGACAAATCCACGTCA
>CM054143.1:18032596-18050096 GCA_028751875.1 Rapana venosa | reverse complement strand
ATTTGAAACAGAGGGTATTGATTTTATACTGCAGTCTTTGTGAGACAGGCAACCAGTGAAGAGATCGCAGAAGAGAGTGATGTGTTCAGATTTTTTCTTTCTTAGGACCAGTCGAGCTGCAGAGTTTTGTATGCGTTGAAGAGAGTGGATAGATGATGCTGGTAGCCAGCCAAAAGAGAATTACAGTAGTCTAAACGTGAAAGAATAAGAGATGTGACAAGCTTGGAAGTTGCATCAGTGGACAGATACTTGCGAATCGCGCTTACGCGCCGTAATTGATAGTAGCAAGACTGGCAGGTCTGGGTGATGAATTTTTTCATAGAGAGTGTGTTGTCAAGAACTACTCCTAAATAGTTCACAGAGTTGGACAAAGGAACTGACGTATTGCCGAATTCTATTGAAGTTTTTGTGATAGAGGAAAGTTTATGTTGGGTCCCTATGAGCATGGCTTCGGTTTTATCGGCATTAAGTTGTAACTTGTTCTGAGTCATCCAGTTTTGAATGTCTTGAAGGCAGTAGGACATATTTGTCAAGAGGGACATTATTATTATTATTATTATTATTATTATTATTATTATTATTATTCCTACAGCATCATGTGGTGAAATTGTGAATGTAGCAAAAGAGTGTGGTTGTAGTTACATAAATGGAATCAAAGATTGTGTCCATGATAACAGGAATGAAGAGGGAGATTGTGAAATGGGGAAGGAGGGTGTGGAAAATCACGAAAAGCATGTGAAGAAAGGTAGGGATGTGATGCATGCAGAAAATGACAGAGAAGTGCGTGCAGAGAGGGAGAGTGAGGGAGAGGGTGTAGAAGGTGAGAGTGGGGAAGGGTGTGGGGAGAATGAGAGTGAGGAAGAGTGTGCAGAGAATGTAACAGGAGTAGAGTGTGGGGGGTTTATGGAAGATGGGGATGAAAGCTGCGAAAGGGAAGAGACTGTTACACTGGCAGATGTAATGGAAAGGTTGCAGCAAATGACAGAGAAAGCTGAAGATGTCCACTTCATGCTACGTGACATGAGACAGTGCACTGCTAGGACCACTGCTGTGTTGAAGGGAAATGTTTACAAAGATGTTTCTTGATTAATGTGTTGTACACTTCCGGACTGACTTAACAACATGAAGAAACTGTGGTCCGATGAATGACATTATATGTATATAGAACAATGATATGGAATCCATGTCATGAAGACTGTTTGGGCTGTCATTAATTAATTATGCTTTTCGTTGATTCTGTGTTTTGTGCCCAATCCCATCCCACTGTCCCCTTGTGAATGGGCGATGATGCTTATCACAATAAACTGTTGTCATTGTCATTGTCATTGTCATTGTCTCTCTCTCTCTCTCTCTCTCTCATCTCTCTCTCTCTCTCTCTCTCTCTCTCTTCTCTCTCTCTCTCTCTCTCTCTCTCTCTCTCTCTCTCTCTCTCTCTCTCTCTCTCTCTCTCTCTCTCTCTCTCTCTCCTCTCTCATTTTTGTATACAACACGTGACTTTCTGTTTTCAGATGGGTTGACGCGAATTTTACAGAAAATCCTCTGTATAGTTCCCACGCACCAGGATTGAGTGCACGTGTACCTAGCTTTCACGTGATCAACGAGGAAACGACTTCAATTGGCTCGTCCATTTTTCCTTGCCTGGAGGACATTTTTGAATGCTGACATCAGAGTCTGGCACTCTCAGAGCCTCTGATGCAGGAATGCTTTTTGTGGGTCTGGGCATTGGGACCAGAATGTGTATTTGAATATGACGGAGAAAATGGTTGATACAAGCGAGATCTGGAATCCTTTTTCTGGCGTGAAAACAAGACTCGTTGCTGCCAACTGATGGATCCCTGTATAGAAAAATTGTATAAAAAAAAAAAAAGCTTAGTAGTTCTGGAAATCTCAGATCTAAGACGGCAAGGAATCTCTTATCAAATATACATAATATATGTTTTTAAAATAATTATAATGTATACAAGGCGAATGCTGCTTGACAGAAAGGTGTATAGCTAAATTTGAACTAACCCCCTACCTAAATTTGAAGTAAATGACGTCATTATTTCATCATGAGGTGGAAGACTATATATTTGAACAACTGCCTACCTAAATTTGAAATAAATGACGTCATTACTTGAAGTTGGAAGAAGAAAATTAAAGGAAAATTCCTGCAGTTTTGTTTAATACATTGACCAAAAAAAATATTGCTTCAAAACGAGGCAAGTGGTCATGTTTGGAATCAAAGCACGTCTGTAACTTCAGGGCATCAAGAAACACAGAAAATCTGGTCTGCCCATATTTTGATGCTGGGGTGATTTAGCCTACAGGTTATATTTATCCCATGACCAAAAACTCAGAAAGAGAGAGAGGTCTGTGGTTCGAGAAATCTGCAGTGACATAAAGTTGTATAAGAAAAAAATTAAACAATAATTAAACCCCAAAAAAATTCGTATTTTTCCAATCTAAGCTACAACTACTACCATAACTAGTAGAAGTCTTGGGGCCATTACTGAGACAATAAGCCGAGGTCCTGAATATACCATTCATTTATTGAGTAGTAAACTGACGCAAAGAAACAAGAGCATTATTGTCTTTTGGTTAAAACTATACCAAGAAAAAAGCCCGACTTGCATCTTTTTCTTTGACTTTTGTTTTGCGTTCCTGTTTCAAACTGAAGCAGAACTGATTTGAAGCAAGTCTTTTGTCATTGTGTGAAAACTTGGTGGAATTTTGTGGTGGGGAGGGGGGGTTCAGAAATGACTTGGTTTATCATTGAAGAGATGATGCCATACACACAAGCATGTGCACACGGTTAGTTCAACTTTGTGTAGACTTGGTCTGTCGAGCAGTGTACAATACTTATACCATGTGTGCTTACTGTTGATCTGGTTATTGTGTGTGTGGACAAGTTTGTTTTTTTCTCTGATTTTTTTATTTGGGGGGGGGGATGGAGCTTGGTTATTACGGATGTTGTTACAGGAGAATATGCAATATTGATACCCATGTGCATAGAAGAGTATATTATAGTAAGGCTGTTACTAAACAGGTGTGTGTATATATATACATATGTATATAAACATCATTAATTCATCATGGAAGAGGAGACATTATTATCATTCATTTTCTCTGTCAATCCCTTCGTTTAAGAATTACTCTGGAAAAAGTGGCCATTCGAAGATATACTGAATGAGAATAAGTCTGTGAGGCGATAAATACACTGACTGCTTCAATACATTAGGTTAAACACCATGAACTAACTCGACAGAATATCACCTACATCGCATGACTACACTAAACCTTGATCTGAATGATGAAAACTATCACATAACTGGGAAAATTGTCGTCTGCTACATGACATATGCTTACTCCAGTCTCTAAACTGTTTTGTTTTGTTTTTGGCCTAGGTCAAGAATTTCTTGAAGTTGCTGTGCAGAATAACCAGATTTCATAATTAACCACGACTTCCATTTATAGGCAGCTGAATAATATGGCAAGTTTGGTCTGTTGCATCATTTTGAAATATTCAGGGAGAATGGTAGTGGGAGAGGGGAGGGGGTGTTACAAGTAAGTGTTGGTTTTAGAAGAAAAGAAAAAACCACAGAGAGAGACAGAGAGAGAGAGAGAGAGAGAGAGAATTTATGACTGATCTTAACTTTCAATGGACAAAGGAGACACATTGTGAAGTAAGAATCAAAAGGTCATGGTAGACCTGTAAACTTTCCTTTTTGCACAGCCGTTTCACATTGTAGGTTATACAAGTGTGTGCTGTGCATATGTGCACATGAAGTGGGATTGCTTGTGTGCGTATGTGTGTGTGCGTTCATTGACCCTGATTACATGGGTACACAAGTGCAAGTGCATTCATGCATATTCTGGTATGCTGAAGGTGATTTTTCTTTAGATATCTGTAATTATGAAGTTATTGTTCCATATGTTAATATGGTGGGGTGGTTTGGTTTCGTTTTTTTAGATATTTGATATTATAGTGTTACAGTGAGTTTAGACAAGTGGATTTATTAACAGAGGCAGCAGTCAGCCGTGAGGCAGTGATTTGGATCGTCTGCTGATAACTGCATTCTGTTGAATAAATAAAGAGATAAAGAACTAGATAAAATAAATTAATTGATACATAGAACAATAAATAAACATGCAAGCCTAAGTCTGTGTAACAATTTTATCCATTTATTTTCATCTTTATTTTATCTATTTTTTATTTCGAGAAATAATTGAATAAGCACTCGTGTGCTTTTTTTTTTACACCAGTCCCTGTGTGTATGCAGTTTTGTAAACAATAAGGAAAACAAGACAGGGAACAAACGAATGAATTCATCATTTCTTACTAACAGATAATAATGTTTGTATATAAACCAACCATGTTCTGCTATGGAAACCACTTCATAAGATTATAACATTTCCTATTTCAAGCATGGGTGGCGCTGCTCTTGTGGCAACGCGCTCTCCCCCCCCCCCCCCCCCCCCCCCCCCCCCCCCCCCGGAGATCAGCCCGAATTTGCCCGACTTAAAAGTGGCATAAAATAAAGTAAAATAAAGCATGTTAAGCTAGGAATGAAATATTAGAAGAGTAACTAAACTTCATGTCGTCTGCTACATGACATATGATTACTCCAGTCTAACCCCTTAAACTTCCAGTTAAACCCTTAAAGAAGGGAACACAATAATGAAGAATAAAATGACCCAAATTTACTAAAATGGCGCCCTTTTTCTGCCCCCCCCCCCCACCCCCCCCCACCAAGGGCAAATAAAAATTATCGAGTTTTGTTTTTAAATGTGTAACAGCAGTACTACCTCTTTATGTCAGTCCTTTTCCTCAAATGGTCTTAACTATTTGGTCTTTATTATTTGAACCAATGTAATGGGAGCACTGAACTGCTGCAAAAATAATTTCATTAACAACAACAACAAACCAGTGAGAGAAAAACCCACCCACTTTTATTTCCTTTCTTCTTTTAGAGATAATCAACCATTTTATTGGGGAGAAAGGAGGAGAGGGGGCATAACTAGCTCTGAACTTATCTTAAAACAATACTTCATGAAACGTTTTTTCATTTGGGGGGGGAGGGGGGGGAGGGAAATAACAGCAAAGTCTAGTCGCTTTTCTAGATAAATTTACTCCGATCAATAGTTACTGCCCTTTTAGGGTTTTGCGTGAAAGGGATTTTTTAAAAGTTGTTTTTTAAACATCTATATAATTATGTAACATGTATTGATTCTGTTTATATTCTTGGTCCCCTTTTCGATGATTATGTTAAATGTCAAATGAATCGTATTTGTGTTAAGATAGAGCAGGTAGCTGGTGACAGTTATTTTTTCTTAAAACCTGCAGAAGATTATTATTTTTGTTTTTCTTCCAAACTACACATAGAGCAGCATCGAGCATGGTTACCATTTGAATGGGTGACCAATTCCGCGCTTTGGCTCCAGTACAGTCCCCCAGTTCACCCAGCTGTAAATGGGCACCTGCCTCTTTAGTGTCATGAAAGGTAAAGCAGCGAGGGAGAGGAGATGAGTGCTGCCCTCAATATGCTGGCCCCTTGAGAAGTGAGGTCTCTGACACCTTGCTCCCCTACAACCACATAGGTTATGGGACACCTTTACCTTTACACACTAAAACAGTTCATTGGTGGTAAACTGTGAACGTTAAGGAACCTTAAAACTATACAGTTAAGGAGGGGAAAAGTGAGGATGTTATTTGTCGCGTAAAATGCTACATGTGCTGTGATTTTATTTTCAATCAAGAAAAAAATATGAAAGGTTTGGTAAATAGCTGCCTTGCTTCAGAAGTATTTTAAGTGCGATTATATTACAATATTGTAATGATCCAGATGGATGTTAGTCCAAACTGTACGGCCCCACAAGAGGAGAACTGGAAAGGACATGACATTATTTTTTACCCAAACACATCTGACAGTGTAAAAAAGCGAACGAGAGAAGAGGAAGAAGATTGATTTTAGTATGGGGATAAACTCTAATATTCTTAACATTTTAATCATGGACAGGATGACCTGCCCATTGTTTGAATTTTAACTCACATACATGAATAGATATATCATTAGATAATCGATTACTGAATTACTATTTTTTTAAAAATCTACTGATGATGTAGCTCGATATTGTTTATGTACTAAAGTTTATAAGGCAGCTTTTCGTTTTAGACTTTCAAATGAAAGTTATTGATAGATGTATTTAAGAGAGAGACAGACAGAGAGAGCATTGTACAGAGAAAAATTGAGGGTTAGGGTTGGATGGCAAAAGGGAGCAAAAGAAGGAAGGGGGGTGATGGTTACAGCATCTAGCGATTAATACCATTAGTGAACCTTCAATTTGGGCAAATGTTTGGTTTAATGGACAGAGGTGTCTTTAGCTGTTGTGGATGGTACTGTTGATTTTCCTTCCTGCCTCATTAAACCTACGCAAGGTTGGATTACAGCTCTGTCAATTCTGTGCAGAGACTCGGGCAGGCCTGAGATCAGAAGCTGTAACTGAATTACACCGGTTAAAGAAATCATGTTGTTGTTGCGACCGTTGTGCCTTTTTTTGTTTTTTAATGTCAGGTTTGATTGAAGGGCACTGGTTGCTATTTTTTTGTTTTGGTGGGAGGGGAGGGAGAGAGGTGGGGGGTGTTCTGTATGTGGGGTGATATTTTAATTCCTGTCCTTTACTTGAAATATCAAATCAATTTGTGTCTTCTCTTCTGTCTTCCACTATCTTTTCTTCTTCTGCTCCTCTTCCTCTCTCCTGCTCCTCCTCCTTTTCTTCTCTTCTTCTTCTCTGTCTTTCTTCCTCTTTCTCTGTCTCACTGTCTGTCTCTCTGTCTCTGTCTCTCGCTCTCCTTCTCTGCTCTCTCTCTCACGCCCCAAATACAGCGTGCAGATGCAGTTTGCATTAAGTTAATGATATGCTAATATATACATGTCCAATTGTTCAGGCCGGCCTGAGGTCATAAGTTACAAACTTAACTGCAGACAGAGGTCAAAGAGGTTATGTCATTATGTCACACACACACAGACAACACACACACACACACACACACACACACACACACATTTGTGTTAACCATTTCCGCCCATTTTCTGTTGTTTAGGTTTTTCCTTTCAACCAAAAGAACGTAAGTCTACCCTTCTCTAACAATATTAAGTCAAACATTTCAATATAGCATTAATTTAGGCAAAACTTTAAAAGGTTATTTTTCACAGAAATTATATCATCCATGTTTGATATGAGTCATGCTGATAGAAAAAATCTACTTTTTTCAGAAAAGAAAAAATAATATATATGCTACAGTAGTAGTGGCAAACCGTTATTTACTTCAAGTAAACATTATCTTTGTAAATCATATATTAGCAAGACTGTGTCTGGGTGTTGCTCAGTGGAAGGGAGAGTATCAATGCTTCACTAGTTCACGAGTGCACTCCCCTGGTTTTCACAACAAGCACTCATCCTTGTATGAGTTTACTCCCTTGACCTCACTCTGGTTTGCGCACTTGATTAATTTACACTCGCCTTCTTTGCACTCTCGATTAATTCACTTTCCCCTTGTTTGCACATCTGATTAATTCACACTCCCTTGGTTTGCACACTCAATTAATTCACACTCCCCTGGTTTGCACACTTGATAAATTCACACTCCCCTTATTTGCACCTCGATTATTTTACACTCCCCTGGTTTGCACACATGATTAATTTACACTCCCCTTCTTTGCACACCTGATTAATTCACACTTCCCTGGTTTGCCCACTCGATTAATTCATGAGTTCATTCCCCTGATTTGTTTTGATCCATGCATGAGTGCATTCAGTCAATCACTCTGTCAAGATAATCCTATCTTTGGGATTAGTTGATGTCTTCCACTATCCTTTTCTGTCCTCTTCCACTCTCTGAAAATGAGCAAAACAGAAGCACATACTATTTGAGATGTCGGTCCTCTCACTTCTTTCCGATCTATTGGGTTTTATATGAATATATAAACTGCACTGCAGACTTGTCGGACACTGTTTGGACAGCACAGTCTTAATTTTGTCTGGTTAAGTTGTCCAGATTTCAAAATCATGGATATTTGCGATTTTATAACTTAAATGCTGATATTTTGGGGGATTAATCTTTATTGTGTTGTCTGAATGTAGACATAAAGACTGTGGCAACTCAGTGCAGTGACCTTTTACAAAACACAAACAAATTTGGCAAATATAAATTAATATGATTTACTGAGTTTCCCCCGTGCAAAACAGTCATGCCATATTCACTGCATGAATCCAGACCCTAACTTGTTGCTTTAATAAATTAATCAGTCTTTTGGGATTTTCTCTTTGCCAAGTGTACAGAAATGCTTCAAGACCTCATTTTTGCGCAGACGTTCAATTTTTTGGATTGTGAGCAACAAAGACTGAATGAATTCTGGTCATTTTATATTTCATAATTATGTAGTTTTGTGTATGATTGGCTTAAGATTACTTTGTAGAAAGTAATATCTCATAAAACTGATCTTATATATATATATAAGGTTATGCGGTGTTGGTTTTTTTTTGGGGGGGTTCCTCTTCTTTTTTTTTATTGTAAAGGAGTCGTACTCTCTTCATCATTATCCTGTTTGAAACGGTTGATATCATCAGTTGTTCTGTAATGACTCTCCCATACTTTGGATGTACTAGCTGTCAACATATTTGGTTCTTATGAATGTGGTGGTATACAGTGACGGATGTTCAAAGCCTAAGGTTAACTGTACCTCTACTACTCACATCATAATGATATACTTGTATATAGGGAGTGTGTGTGGGATGTGTATGGTGCACATCAAATCCATTCCACTGTTACTCTAGGCTTCTCACGCTAACATTTTCACTGCCAGAAAATACCCGTTACGTCCATAGCTTTTTTTGTGTGTGTTTGTTTTGGGTTTTGGGGGTTGTTTGGGGTTTTTTGGTTTGTTTGTTTGGTTTGGGGTTTTTTTAGGGTTCAATATTGTACTGGAGACAACTCCAGCTCTTGGAACAGGAAAACTAGTCCAGTCACTCACTTCCCCTGACCAAAAAAATAAAATAAAAATGGCTAATCAGTTGAGGTTGAGTTCCTTGGTTCGATTAGGTCAAGTCAAGTCAAGTCAAAATCAAAAAATGATCTTTATTGAGGGTAAAAGATTTTTAAGTTTATACAACTTTTTTTTTCATCTTGCCCTCACACACAAAAAAAGAAAATCAAGGAGGTGTGGGGGGGATGTTTTGCTTTTGTTTGAGGGAGGGGGGTGTTGGTTTTTGGTTGTTATTGGGTTTTTTTGTTTGGGGGTGTTTTTGCTGTGTGGTTTGGTTTGGTTTTGTTTTGTTGGTGGTGGTGGGTGGGTTGTTGTTTTTTGGGGGGGTGTTCGGGTGGCGGAGGGTGTTATTTTGTTTTGTGTGGGGTGGTGGTGGTGGTTGTTATTGGGGTTTTTTGGGTGGATGTTTGTTTATCGATGGTGTTTCTATTTCACCCTGTTGGAAGTGTGGCTGTGTGGTGTGCTGGCCCTGACAAACAGTCCCTTGCCCCCGGATAGTATTACAGCAACACACCCCACAGTCTGCAAATCCAACATCACTCAGTCAAGAGCGCTAAATTTAGTGCGCCTCTTCCTTTCACCTTGTCCCAAGTGTGGTCAGTTCCTGCTATCACTTACTAGCACCAGCTGGGCTGGGATGGGATGGAATGGATAGCAGCTGAGAGTGGGGAGACATTGACAGCTGTGTGTACAGCCCTGAGTATTGTCTGTCGGTGATGACACGGTGCAGTGGGGTGTGCAGTGTGGACCACTGATCTCTTAGTGGCAGATCCTTAACAAGGGAAAAATCCTCTCTCGCTGAAAGTCTGGTGGCAATGCGTGGCAACGTTCATCTCTACCTCAGTCAAAATAAACCCAACCCAAAAAAAATATATATATATATCGTTTTTTTTATTATTTTAATCCCCGGTCCTGTGAGTTTTCTTATGGCAGTTTTTCACTCCAACACAATTATCTCACTCACACACACACACACACACACACACACACACATGCACACACACAGGCACACACACACACACATGGGGATGGTGTTTAGCAAAGAGAGAAGGGTTCTGCAGGAAACCGTATTTTATATTTGTTGTGTTGTTGTTGTTTTGGGGGAGCTGTACTTGTTTGATTTTGTTTTTAGGTTTTGTTGGTTGGGGGTTTGTTGGGGCTTTTTTTTTTGGGGGGGGGGGGGGGGCGTTGTCAGTTGGCTGGTTATTTTGATTTTGTTTTTTTAAATAGTGGGCGAACACTCCTTTCATTTTTTTAAAAGTTACTGCAGTCCAAATACTGCCCTCTCAGTACTACAATTATATGAATCATTGTTTCAGCTATGTGGGCTGGATATCTTCTTTGTCACTGTCATGTCTGCTGTTAGCGACATCAGATTTGTGTTGGTATGGGAATGGCCTGTACAGTTTTCCTTCTAAGATTACACGCAGGAGAAATAACAGAGAAATATGGTCGGTGGGTTTTTGTTGTTGTTTTTCATCATGTACCATATCTAGTCTGTTCTGACGAATATATTATTGTGGTGTTGGGGTGGGTTGGTATTGTCTTTTTTCTTTTTCTTTTTCTTTTTTGTTCATCATCGTTTTGTGTGAAACCACATTTCTTTGAAACACGTGTAACAGGGTGAATCTATAGTTGCTTCCCCTTGTAATCGAGGCGGCGGCGCTGGTGTGCTATTTTTGGAGACGCACGTTGATAGAGTCGAGTCAGTGTTTGCTAGAATAGACAGTGGCTTTCCATTTCTTCTTTCGTGCCTTCCCAGTGTACCGTCAGCCAGAGAGAAGAGTTTCATGTCTCCCACCAGCCTGTAAAATACTAGTGAAGCCCCTACAGCTTCTGATTTGGTCTATGGAGTTGTAACTCTAGAGTTCATTGGTCCTGCAGAAAAGCCTTCAGTTAAGCAGAGTCAATGACTGCAGCCTATTTGTTACTCCGTTTATCTATGAGCCTATGATTGTGGTTTATCTTGAACATAATCTTGTTGGAAAAAATGTGCCAAATATCTGCTCTGAGAGAGTGACAAGAAACAAGACGGTTATTTATTTTATTTTTTGTATTTTATTCTTTTATATCGAGGATAATGGAATAAGCGCTTATGTGCTTTTTTTACATCCAGTCCCCGTGTGTAATCGGTTTTGTAAATTCTGTCACCTGTTCCCACCGGCACACAATGGCCTACTCTTACGAAAAGCGGAACAGGGTTTAATGTTAACTTAGACATTAACAAAATAATAAAAGGCAGACATAATATTCACACCAGCAAGTCTCACAGCATTGATTAATCTACCATGCCTGAAGAAAAATACAAAGAGCACATTATCTCTCATTAATTTTAATAAATTTTCAGCTTTCTTATGTATATACTGCTCATTCTGTTGTCATGACAACCTAAGTAGACAGACCCCTTCAGGAAATGTCACAAACACTATAACAAGGTGTGTGTGGGGGGGGGGGGGGGGGGTTCAAGTGGAATCGGACTTTGTAAGTTACTACCATACTATTCAAGCAGGCGTTTTGAAACCAAAAGTGTAATCTTGTATGGCTTTGGCTGGCGATTAGTGACGGAGATTAATGGTGGAGATTAATGATGGAGATTGATGATGGACATTAATGATAGAGATTAATGGTGGAGAGTGATGATGGACATTATTGATAGAGATTAATGACGGAGAGTAATGATGGAGATTAATTATTGAGATTAATGGTGGAGATTGATGATGGGCATTATTGATAGAGATTAATGGTGGAGAGTGATGATGGACATAAATGATAGAGATTAATCACGGAGAGTAATGATGGAGATTAATGATTGAGATTAATGGTGGAGATTGATGATGGACATTATTGACAGAGATTAATGGTGGAGAGTGATGATGGACATTAATGATAGAGATTAATGACGGAGAGTAATGATGGAGATTAATGATTGAGATTAATGGTGGAGAGTGATGATGGACATTAATGATTGAGATTAATGATGGAGTCTAACGACGGGGATTTGTTTCTATGTGCCTCTTTTGTAACTGAGTTTTGGTTTGTATTATCTTCAAGAGAAAGCAGACCCAAACTGTTTACATCATTTCATCACAACGATTGTATGACTCTGTGTGTGTGTGTGTTTGCTGTTATTATTGTACATTCGACTGACCTGATAGCTGTTGACCTCACGGCTTGGAGGCGATCTATGCAATAAGTGACCATTGACTGGACATGGTCTTGTGGTGCTGCGATGACCGAAGAGTGGACAGCACATACTTGACTTTGGAAAAAAACAAACGCCTACATGACTTCTTTTAAATTTGGAGGGAGAGGAGGGGGGTAGATTTTCTAGTGACTAAAGTAAAAAGCACAGTGAGAGGAGGAGGAAGAAGAAGAAGAAGAGGCAGACAAAGGAAGAGATGGGAGGACAACATTCGAGAGTGGACAGACATGGAGCTGAGAGACTAGACACCCTGAGGGCGGCTGAGAGACGCGAGGACTGGAGAAAGTCGGTTGACAAAGCTTTGAAGGCGCCCCAAAGGATACGGAATCTGAGGGATCGGTGACGGTGACGGTGACAGTGAAGGAGAGGAGATGGGTGCCGGCATCAATATGCTGGCCCCTGGAGAAGTTGAGGTCTCTGACGCCTCGCTCCTTTATGACCTTATAGGTTATGGGACACCTTTACCTTTTTTTTTTTTAAAAGAAAAGATTCCGCGCACAAACTCTTTGACCACTTTAGTCCAGGAACAAACAGAATTGTGTAACTTTGTGTCATCATTATCATTATTGTTGTTGTTGTTGATTATTTCGGGGGTGGATCTCTTCTGTTGTTGCTGTGGTCCTTTTTGTTGTTGATGATGATATTTTTAATCGTTGTTGCTGTATTATTATTATTATTATTATTATTATTGTTGTTGTTGTTGTTGTTGTTGTCATTATGATCATCAATGTTGTTGGTGATACATAACAGCCTATCCGCGACACACTGGGAGAAGTCAGTCAGTTGATGATGATGGATGTTGTTGTTGATGTTTTACATTGCATTATATCATATTATATGAGTTATTTGCACTACACGACACTGCACTACACGACACTACACGACATGACACTACACGACACTACACAACACTACACTGCACAACACTTCACTGCACTACACTACACTTCACATGACGCTACCTACACTACACTACACTACGCTACACTACACAACACTTCACTACATTACACTTCACATGACGCTACCTACACTACACTACGCTACACTACACAACACTTCACTGCACTACACTACACTTTACATGACGCTACACTACACTACGCTACACTTCACAACACTTCACTGCACTACACTACACTCCACGACACTATGCTACACTATACTACACTTCATTACGCTACACTACACAACACTACACTGCACTACACTTCACTACTCTACACTACACTACACGACACTACGCTACACAACACTGCACTACACTTCACGACATGACACGACGCTACACTATACTACACTACACTACACTACACTACATTACGCTACACTACACTACACTACATTACACTGCACTACACTTCACTACACTACACTACACTACACTACACTACACTACACTACACTACACTACACTACACCACACAACACTACACTTCACTACGCTACACTACACTGCACTACACTACACTACACTACACTACACCACACAACACTACACTACACTGTATGGTATGAGATATGATATGTGATGATTCATGACATGATATATCTTCTTCTTCTGCGTTCCCTGTGATGATATATGATATCATATGTATATGATATGATCTATGATACATTGTATATGATGTGGTATGATATGATATGATATGATATTATATGATAGGATAGGATATGGTACGATATGATACAATATGGTACGATATGCTACGAATCGATATAATATCATATGATATCATATCATATCATATGATGCTGTAATAAATTGCTTCTCTTCTCTTCTCTTCTCTTTCTTCCTCTCCTCTCCTCTCCTCTCCTCTCCTCTCCTCTTCTCTTCTTCTCTCCTCTTCCCTTCTTCTCTTCTCTTCTTCTCTTCTCTTCTCTTCTCTTCTCTCTCTCTTCCTCTCTCTCTTCTCTCCTCTTCTCTTCTCTCTCTCTCTCCTCTCTCTCTCGTCTTCTCTTCTCTTCTCCTCTCCTCTCTCTTCTCTTCCTTCTTCTCTCTCCTCTCTCTTCTCTTCTCTCCTTCCTCTCCTCTCCTCTCTCTCCTCTCCTCTCCTCCTCCTCTCTTCTCCTCTCTCTTCTCCTTCTCTTCTCTTCTCTTCTATCTCTTCTCCTCTGCTCTGCTCTGCTCTATTCTGCGTGATCTTACTCCATTTTATATCATACCATATGTGCGTGTGTGTATGCGTGGCGCGCGCGTTTGTCCTGATATTAAGCTGTAGCGGGGCTGCATACAAACACGGTACATGGCGTGTGACAAAGATTCCATTGAAAGAAATAAACGCTACGATCTTTGTTCAGAATATTATTGTCAGAGTTTTTCTGTCCTCGTTTTGATTTTCTGGATTTCTGCCCCCCTACACATTAGATTTTTGCTCGCACATCAGTGGTGCTGTAATAGTAATAATAATAATAATAATAATAATAATAATAATAATAATAATAATAATAATAATAATAATAATAATTAAAAAATGGAATTTATATAGCGCTATATCTTGCAGAGACAAATCAAAGCGCTTGCACTCAACTCATTCTTACATAGTCATGCAACCACTAACAATTAATAGTTCCAACAAGTCTAAATGTGCACGCACGCACGCACATGCACACACACACACACACACACACACACACCAGCACATATGCATATGCTATGCATACAAATGTGCTGGCGCACCTGCGTGCATACACACACACATGCACACACATATACCTAAATACATATACATACATAAATACACACACACGAACATACATACATAAAAGACATATAGACATACATACATACATACATATGTACATACATGGATACGCGTACCCATGCGTTTAATACATGGGTAAAATGGGGGTAGGTAGGGGAGGAGGAGGAGGACAGGTTGGGGTGTAAGGGAGGGGAGTACAGGTAGTTAAGAGGAGGGGGGGGACAGATTGTATTTATCCACACTTTAAGTGCCAAAATTGCCCATGTTCAGGGGTCTTGTTGGGTTTTTTAGAACCAAAGCTCCCAGGGGGCACAGATTAATTGTTTCCCATGCTAATATAGTGGGGGACGGGATAGCCTAGTGGTTAGAACATTGCGCTCGCAATCTGACGACACGGGTTCGATTCCCGTTCAAGAGGATATTTTCCCCTGGAGTTAACATCAGTGCAGATTCCACTCTCCCCAACAGTCCTTCGGATGAGACTATAAACCGAGGCCCCGTGTGCGAACGCACGAAGAACATCTTGCGCACACGTTAAATCCTGTTCCGCTTTTCGTAAGAGTAGGCCATTGTGTGCCGGTGGGAATAGATGACATAATTTACAAAACCGCATACACACGGGGACTGGTTGTAAAAAAAAAAAGCACATAAATGCTTATTCCATTATCATCAATACAAAAGAATAAATAAATAAAATAAAAATATGTATGCAAACTGGCTCGCTGCCACTCTTCGTGCCAAAATGTAATCCTTGGCGGTTGTGTCGATCGTTAGCAAGTTGAAGCTGGCGGAGTCCATCCTCTCCCAGGTAGCAAGGTGCATGCTGGGTATGTTCGTAACATCCATGCCACTGGTCATACTATTGTACTCTTCTGCAGAAAGTCCTACGGGACTGTGTGGATCTGTGATCTAGAGGTAACCCACCTGCCTAGAAAGTGAAAAGTCCAGATTCAAAGTGTGTGGTAGTTCAAATCTCGTTTGGGCCAGAAATTTTTACCCCATCCACTAGACCGTGAGTGGTGGTCTGGGAGCTAGTCTTACGGATTAGACGATAAACCGAGGTCCCATGTGTTACAAAATAATAATACTGTATGGAAAAGCGCTCAGATAGCTTTTTTTTCGAGGATAATGGAATAAACACTCATGTGTTTTTTTACATCCAGTCCCCGTGTGTATGCGGTTTTGTCAATTTTGTCATCTGTTCCCACCGGCACACAATGGCCTACTCTTTCGAAAAGCGGAACAGGATTTAACATGTGCGGAAGATGTTCTGCATGCGTTCGCACACGGGGCCTCGGTTTATAGTCTCATCCGAAGCACTTCATTCAGTTCGATTTTTTGGTCAAACTGGGAAGAAAGGGCGAGGCTGGGAATCGAACCCAGAACCTCACGGTTTACTTGTTGGCAGGCAAACGTCTTAACCATCCTGCCATCTTCCTTCTACCTAACATACCTCCTTCCTTCTAACATACAATTATTAAGCGCACGTAAAAGAACCCACGGCAACAAGGGAGTTGTCCCCGGGCAAAATTCTGTAGAATAAAAGCCACTCTGATAGGGAAACAAATACAGTTGCAGACATGAAAAGGGAAAAAATAATGGGTGGCGCTGTTCTTGTGGCGACGCGCTCTCCCCAGAAAGAGAGGCCCGAATTTGACGCAGAGAAATCTGTCGTGACTTAAACTGGTATAAATAAATACATAAATAAATAAATAATCAAACCAGCGATCAATAAATAAATAAACACTATTGTACTCTTCTGCAAAAGGTCCAATGGGACTAAGCAGGTAAAACCGGGGGGGGGAGGGGGGGGGGAGAAGAGAAGAGGGGATGGCCGGCTGAGTGTCCTTCTCTTGTGATCAGCTCATTGTCGATACGTCAATAGTCTATACATTTCGCAGGCACACGAAGATCGCTGACTTTCTGTACACCTCTCTAAACGAAGACCGGAGCTTCTTCTTCTTCTTCTTCTTCTTCGTCGAACGCTCAGACAGCAACTACTGTTTATTTATTTATTTATTTATTTATATCACTTTAAGTCACGTAAGATTTCTCTGCATGAAATTCAGGCTGCTCTCCCCGGGGAGAGCGCGTCGCCTCAAGAGCAGCGCCACCCATTATTTTTGTTTCTTTTTCCTGTCTGCAACTGTGTTTGTTTCCCTATCAGAGTGGCTTTTTTCTACAAAATTTGGCCAGGGACAACTCTCTTGTTGCCGTGGGTTCTTTTACGTGCGTTAAATAATTATGTGTAACACACGGGATCTCGGTTTATCGTCCCATCCGAAAGACTAGCGCCTAGACCACCCCTCATGGTCTAATGGAGGGGGGGGGGAAGTTTCGGGTCCAAACGGGATTCGAACCACCGCACACTTCCGACCGGGACTTTTACGCCTTCTAGACAGGCGTGTTACCTCTAGACCACCGATCCACTGTCTGTTATATGAGCGAAAATGCGTCACACTGCCCGTTAAGCGCCTGACAAGTCAGGCCCAGCGTATCCGACTTTGGCAAACGAGAGAACTGTTATCTTTTAAGTCTTTCTTGGGGAGGGATGGGGGGTGTAGGGG
>CM054143.1:18017596-18022596 GCA_028751875.1 Rapana venosa | reverse complement strand
CAGGGAAGAAGGAATGAGTTTCAGCTTTGTGGATATGTGGTGATTTGGCCTGTGTTGCCCAGTGTGGAGTCTTAGAGTTATGATTTGTTCTCTTTCGAGATGGTGGTAGTCGTCCTTTTCTACTCTGGGTCGGGCCATTGATTTGATGATTGTCTTCTTTTCGTGGAAGGTGAGGCTGCTTTCGCGCTGTTCTTTCTGTGCTCCGTGTCTGCTAGTTACAGGAGTCTGCAGCAAGCAGACCGCTCAGGAAGCAGGGACTGGAACCCTTGACCTCATGTAACTTCGAATCACTGATCTGATGTTCTGACCACTATGCCTTGCGTGAGGAGGGGATTCGACCTCTGCAGTTAATACTTGAACACCCTGCAATTAACAGTTTGACCTCTGCAGTTAACCTCTGACCCCTGCAGTTACCCCTGCAGTTAACATCTTACCTCTGCAGTTAACGTCTGACCCCCTGCCGTGAACATCTTACCCCTGAAGTTAACAGCTGACCTCTGCAGTCAACATTTGACCCCCTGCAGTCAACATCTGACCCCCGCAGTTAACATCTGACCTCTGCAGTCAACGTCTGACCCCCTGCCGTGACCATCTTACCCCCGAAGTTAATAGCTGACCTCTGCAGTCAACGTCTGACCCCTGCAGTCAACATCTGACCCCTGCAGTTAACGTCTGACCCCTGCAGTCAACATCTGACCCCTGCAGTTAACGTCTGACCCCTACAGTTAACATCTGACCTCTGCAGTCAACATCTGACCCCTGCAGATAACGTCTGACCCCTGCAGTTAACGTCTGACCCCTGCAGTTAACGTCTGACCCCTGCAGTTTAGGCTGGTTCTATTCCGTCCCCATGCTCGTTCTCCAGATGACAAGGGAATCGAGGTGCCGTGTGTTCGTTAACGCGCACAGAACATCTTGAACCCATTCATCTTTAAATGAAGGGTATATTCTGGGTAGCTCCAGGGGGTTAAGGTGGGAAATATTCAACAACAACAACAACAACAACAGCAGCAGCAGCAACAACAACAACAAACTACACCCACCCCTGTGAGGATGCCCGGGAGCCTGTCACATCAACACCACCACCACCACCACCCCCCTTCTGAAAATTCTGTGCTAAGAATTCCCTCTTTTCTATCCCTCTCTTTATTTCTTCTGCCAAGTTCCTTTTTCTTCCCGTCATCTCCTTCTTATCTATTCTCTACCTTCTTGGTCCACTCTCCTGCCTTCTTGGTCCACTCTCCTACCTTCTTGGTCCACTCTGGTCCACTCTCCTACCTTCTTGGACCACTCTCCTGCCTTCTTGGTCCACTCTCCTGCCTTCTTGGTCCACTCTCCTGCCTTCTTGGTCCACTCTGGTCCACTCTCCTACCTTCTTGGTCCACTCTGGTCCACTCTCCTGCCTTCTTGGTCCACTCTGGTCCACTCTCCTAACTTCTTGGTCCACTCTGGTCCACTCTCCTACCTTCTTGGTCCACTCTGGTCCACTCTCCTACCTTCTTGGTCCACTCTGGTCCACTCTCCTGCCTTCTTGGTCCACTCTGGTCCACTCTCCTGCCTTCTTGGTCCACTCTCCTGCCTTCTTGGTCCACTCTCCTGCCTTCTTGGTCCACTCTGGTCCACTCTCCTGCCTTCTTGGTCCACTCTGGTCCACTCTCCTGCCTTCTTGGTCCACTCTGGTCCACTCTCCTGCCTTCTTGGTCCACTCTGGTCCACTCTCCTAACTTCTTGGTCCACTCTCCTCCTGCCTTCTTGGTCCACTCTCCTGCCTTCTTGGTCCACTCTCCTGCCTTTTCTTCGTTTTCCCTGAAAGACTGAAAAGATTGAAAACTTCTCTCCCACAGACGCGCTGGGCCTGACATGTCAGGCGCTTTTCGGCAGCGCAACAGGTTTTCACTCAATGTAACAGACTAATAGTTACTGTCTGAGCGTTCGACGACAACGAAGAAGATTGATTTGTATTGATTCATACCACTTTTAAGTCACGACAGATTTCTCTGCGTGAAATTCGGGCTGCTCTTCCAGGGGAGGAGAGCGCGTCGCCACAAGAGCAGCGCCACCCACTTTTTTTCTGTTTTCCTGTATGCAACTGTATTTCCCTATCTGAGTGGCTTTTTTCCTACAGAATTTTGCCAGGGACAACTCTCTTGTTGCCGTGGGTTCTTCTATTAAGTTGCGCTAAATAATTTATGTGCAACACACGGGACCTCGGTTTTATCGTCTCATCCGAAAGACTAGCCCCCAGGCCACCACTCATGATCTAATGGATGGGGGAAAAGTTTCGGGTTCAAACGGGATTCGAACGACCGCACACTTCCGACCCGGACTTTTCGCTCTCTAGACAGGCGCGTTACCTCTAGGCCACTGATCCACGCACACAAGACACCAATCCTTTTTTTCCCTTTATCTGTGTTCCAGGCAGGCAATCTCTGCTCTTCGGACTTAACCCGACCACTGAAGGAAAGAAAGAAGGAAGGCAGTGTTGGTGGAGGAGTAAGTAGCCCACATGCTGACTGCTTTACCCTGCTTCTTTCTTCGTTCCTTCTTCTGTCAACCCTGACCGATATATTAGCGAACAATGATAACATGACAAAACAACACTCATACATGTGCGCGCACACATCTCGTTCAAGAGGATTTTTCCTCTAGAGTTAACGTCAGTGCCGATTCCACTCTCTCCTGAAGTCCTTTCGGATGAGACTATAAACCGAGGTCCCGTGTGCGAACGCATGCAGAACATCTTGCGCCCACCGTCAAAAACCCGTTCCGCTTTTCGGAAGAGTAGGCCATTGTGTGCCGGTGGGAACGGGTGACAAAATGTACAAAACTGCATACACAAGGAACTGGATGTTAAAACACACACACACACACACACACACACACACACACACACACATGAGTGCTTATTCCATTATCCTCGAAATAAATATTTAAATAAAATGTATTTTTAAAAATAATAATAATAAAACACACTACACTGTCAGCGGTTTTGTAGACACGCTGAGAACAGAACATGTATATAAGCACATTCATAAAGTTCATGCACGCACTCAAGTGCACAAACGTGATGGAGACTGTGTGTGTGTGGGTAAGTAAAACGTGCATGCATACTCGCATGCTTACAGATTCGAGGACTAAATCAATCAGTCTCGCAAGTGCAAGCGTGAGGACACACACACGCGCGCGCGCGCACGGGCGAACAGAGAGAGAGAGAGAGAGAGAGAGAGAGAGAGAGAGAGAATGGACTTTGACATCAGTAGGCCTATATTATCTAAAAGCAAAATTATCAGTGAGAGTGTTGCTGTTTCGTGAATCAGAACGAACGAGAGATGTGCTTTGGGATAAAAACCTACGTACGTCTTCTTCTATCTTGCTATTTATAGGGACAGTTTTTAAACTTGTTCTGAAATCATTTTGATTTCCAAAGAAATCTAATTTTTTTTTTTTAAATTTTAGACAGTGAATGGACAATCTTGACTCCAAGGTTATTTCGATGACGTGCCGGGATTAAATATCAAAAAAAAGAGGAAAAGATATTTATGGAAGCACTGGCCTATATTCAGGCTTTAAATAGAATTGGATTCCTTTTAATAGGATTCAGCTGGTGCTTCATCGATTGCAACAGCTTACAAAAACTCTTCCATTCTCAGCTTAGAAAAAAAATGCAAAAGTGAATAGATGGATAGATAAACAGATAAATGAATAAAAAGCCACACACACAATTCTCGCCTATGTACGTGTTTCGCTTGAGCTATTAAGTTTCATTCCCATCTGCGTAGTTTATTTCCAAGATCTGTATTCCATTTGTTTTCTCTGTTTGGTGCTTATTATCCTGGTTCAGTGGCCGTGATGTTGTCTGCAGTGTACAGAATGAAGGCTGTGTGGCTCCTGTTGCTGAGTATGCTGCTTCTGGCGCTGGCTTACCGAGTCCACTTGGTCCTGCAGCGCCCCCTGCCTCCGGGCTTACCGGAACCGGAAAAGATCCGCTGGCTGGACGAGAGTGGAAGAATTGCATTGGCTGCTGTAAGTTTGAATTAGAATGAAATGAAGAATGAAGTGAAGGAAGGAGGAGGGATTGAATGGATGGATGTCCCTCTGAATTATAGAGTGTTTTAAAAGTCCACGTTCCTATATGTTGCTCATTGCTAGACTGAATAATTATGATAGGAAACACTCAGATATTGTTTAGGTTCCTTCTTTCTTAAATACTAAATACGTAATACATAAAATACAAACAAGTAACCAGCAAGTCAAACTACACACAAACTAGCAGTTGGTTTGGTTTGGTTTTGGAGTTGTTGTTGGGGTTGGGGGTTTTTATACCTTAAATCAACGTCTGATCTCTTTCAGAAAAAACAACAAACAACCACAAAAATGAAGCACAGCAAACATGTCAAAGAGTAAGATTAATCAGACCAAAAAATGTGCTTCTTTAAGTATGCATTTGGACCAGCTTAAACTGAAAAAAGGTATTTAGTCTAAATGGAGTGTGTGTGTGTGTGTGTGTGTGTGTGTGTGTGTGTGTGTGTGTGTGTGTGTGTGTGTGTGTATGTGTTATTCATGCAGCTGCCAACATATACAACTGCCACACTTAATCAATAATTACATGGACAAATGTAATGTTGCTGGAAGGGCAGACATAGACTGAATAGCTTATGGGTCATTTGTTCCTTTGGTCTATTGATTAGGCATTTGATCGATCGATCAGTTGGTGAAGTGTTTGGTTGATCAGTTCATTGTTTAGTTGAATGGTTAGCTGACTGACTGACTTGCTGGATGGCTGGCTGGATGGATGGCTGACTGGCTGACTGACTGGCTGGCTGACTAATTGACTTACAGGCCTTCAGTTCATATTCTCATGATGATATATAAGCCGTTTTAAATTTGCTCAAGATGACTTGTTAAGAATGGGTCTCTTTTACTCTCACTTCTATTATGTGTGTGTGTGTGAGGGGGGGGTTGTTGTTGTTGGGTTTGTGGTTGTTGTGTTGGTGTTGTTG
>CM054143.1:17972596-18007596 GCA_028751875.1 Rapana venosa | reverse complement strand
TCCTTGTACTGTTCCCTGTAGGACAGTCTGCAGTATAATTATATGTTCCCAAATACCTTACATGCAGCTTCACAGGCATCTGTTACTAAATTGTATATGGATTTTTTTTATACAGTTATCACAAAACCCTGCAACATGCATTCCTAAATGTCTCACATACATGTCTGCATTACTACAAAACTTCTTTTTTGTGTGTTTGCTGGGAGCATTGCAAGGCCCTGTAATATGTATTTTCAAGTGCTGTTCTCCTGCCAGGTATAGCAAGGCCCAGCAACATGTATTTTCAAGTCTTGTTCTCCTGCCAGGCATTGCAAGGCCCCACAACATGTATCTTCAGTTGTTTTCCTGTCCTTACATCATGTATTTTCAAGTGCTGTTCTCCTGCCAGGTATCGCAAGACCCCGTAACATGTATTTTCAACTTGTTTCTCTTGTCAGGTATCGCAAGGCCCCGCAACATGTATTCCCAGCGGCCTATGAGGACTGCTTGGCGGTGACGCGGTATGTGGTGAAAAACGCCCTTCAGCTGGGAGTGCGTCAGGACGCCATCATGGTGGCTGGAGATGGGGCAGGGGGCAACCTGGCGGCCGCTGTGGCCCTGGCCCTCAGGGGAAAATTGGCCATGCAGGTAGGGTACCCTCAGAAATGGGCTAATGGGCTGCGATGTGTTAGATGAATAGCCATACCTGGTGTGTGTGTGTGTGTGTGTGTGTGTGTCTGGGGGAGGGGGGGGTGTTCAAAGTCAAAGTCAAAGTCAAACTTTTATTTTCAGATATGTGTGTGTGTTGTCAGCAATGGGCTACAATGTGGTGGATGAGTTGCCATACCTGTTTTTTTGTGTATGGTCAAAAATGGGCTGGAGTGTGTTGTTGTGTGAATAGCCATACCTGTTTTGGGCAGGGGGCGGGGCGAGGGGGGGGGGTAGTTTTGTTTGGGGGTTTTTCTTTCCTTGGCTAGAGCTTCAAGGTTCAGCAATGGTGAGAGTTTTGCCCATTATTGAGGATGCTGTGTAAACATGACTCCAGTGTGCATACAGTTTTATTTGTTTGATTGTTTGTTGGGAGGGGGGGGGGTGTCATCCATTCTTACCAGCATGAATGGATTTCTTTTCCAAAAGGCAGAAGTCTCATCCAAAGGAATTTAGGGGGTTAAAAACAAAGGTAAAGGTGTTCCCATAACCTATAAGGTTGTAGGGGAGCGAGGCTTCAGAGACCTCACTTCTCTAGGAGGCCAGTATATTGAGGGCGGCGCCCATCTCCTCTTCCTCGCTGCTTTACCTTCCCTGACCCTAAAGAGGGCAGGTACCCATTTTACAGCTGGGTGAACTGGGGGTTAGTACTGAAGCCAAGGCGCACAAACGGTCACCAACCCAACTGGTAACCACGCTCGATGCTGCTTAACCTTGGCTGGGGGAAAGCGAGTGCTTCGACCACTGAGCTATCATATCCCGTCCCCAACATACACTTTAGGGAGAGTCAGTGCTAATGTTAGCTCTAGGAGAAAAGTCTCCTGCAACAGACAATATCTGTGGTGGCTCAAACCTGGACATGTTCCCAAATTGTCAAATCATGAACCCAATGCTCTGACAGCTAGGTTGGGGGGGGGGGGGGGGGGGGTTGTTCCTCAGCTATAGAGCTCCGAGGTTCACCAATGGTGAGATTTGCAATATACAACCGTTTTTAACCCACCATTAAGGTAGCCGCTTTCCACGTCTGACTACAAAATAATAAAACAGCAGTGGTGTTATGTGGTGAACGAATGAAGGGATGGTTTTATAGTGCACGTGAAATTTTCCACATCCTTTGAATTTACTTTTGTGTTGCTTTGTTGTGGCATTGTATTGCATCTGTTGCACTGTGCATTGCGTTGGATTATGTTACAGTGTATCATACCATAATACCGTATTGTAGTGTACTGTGCTGTACTTTACTGTACTGTGCTGCACTCATCTGCACTGTAATGTACTGCATTTTATTGCATTATATCACATCGTATTGCATAGTGTTGCCATGTATTGTATCTATTGTATCTATACTCACCCCAGACTTCTCTGGTGATGTTTATTCATGACGTTCTTTTCAGGAAGAGCGTCATTTTGTTTTCTTGCTTCCTGTGTCTTTCTTTGGTCATGAGAACAGGCGGGGAGGGGGGGGGGGTCCAGAAGACTTTAATTTGGGAAAATCCACCGAAACCATGGATCTTATCCTTTGACTTACTTAGTAAATGGAGGCAGAACTCCAGACAACAAAACCACCCAGGGGAAGGGGGGGGGGGGGGGGTTGCAGAATAGCCTAGTGGTTAGCCTACAGCATCACGCTCATAATTTGACATCCCAGGATTAAACCACTAGCCCCATTGGACAAGGCCTTTCTCCTGGAGTTCACATCACTTCTGAATCCACTGCCTTAAAAGTCCTTTGGGTGAGACTTTGAGGCAGACCTCACCTTCTCCAGGGGCCAGCATATTGAGAGCGGCGCCCATCTCCTCTCCCTCGAAGATGACAACATTTTTAAAAACTCATGTACACGGGTGTGGTGTTTAGATACCATCCCGGAAGTCGGAATACGGCTACCTTAATTGTGGGTAAAAACAGTCGCATATGCAGACTTTCACCCTTGGGGTGAACCTCGGAGCTCTAGACCAAGAATGTGAAACACAAAAAATCTGAACGCAAGTGTGTGTGCTCTGTTTGTATCCATCTACACGTTGTTGACGCCCTACCTGTCATGTCCTCCCTCAGATCCTGATCAACCCAGCCCTGCAAGCCCTGAACTTCGCCACCCCCTCCTACCAGGACAACGCCCGCCTACTTCCGGGCATCACCTCAGCGGAAAAGGAAGCCACCAACTGGCTCCGCTACGCAGGCGCAAAGCCGCGCTTCCTGCCCACCCTTTTAACCAATCAGCACGTGTCGCAGAGCCACGTGACACGCCTGCACTCGCACCTGGACAGCCGCAAAAGACTGCCGCCTTACCTCAACCTGACCAAACGTCACACGGCTCCTTCCCGCCGCCCTAAAGCCGACGTAGCTAGAGACATGGACGTCAGAGTGACGGACTCTAGATTCTGCCCCATGCTCACTTCTGACGTCACCGGCGTGGCCAACGCTTACGTCATAGCTTCTCAGTATGACGTGCTGCGTGACGAAGCGGTGATGTACGCTCACAGGCTTTTAGAGAGCGAGGTGAAGGTGAAGTTGAAGTATTACCCCAACGCCTTCCATGGGTTCTTCATGTTCTCTGGGGGAGGGTGGGTCACCTTCCACAACAGTGTAGAGGCCCTTCAGGACTTGGCCGAGTTTTTGAACGCGCATATTTTTGGTATTCTCTGATGGGGATATTTTGTGTGTGTGTGTGTGTGTGTGTGTGTGTGTGTGTGTGGCGGGGGGGGGGGGGGGGGGGGGGGGTGTTGTGTGTTTTTTGTTTGGTTTTTTTTTAATCTTTTACATCTAGTCCCCGTGTGTATGCGGTTTTGTAAATTTTGTCATCCGTTCCCACCGGCACACAATGGCCTACTCTTGCGAAAAGCAGAACAGGGTTTAACGTGTGCGCAAGATGTTCAGCGTGCGTTCGCACACGGGACCTCGGTTTATAGTCTCATCCGAAGGATTGTGTGTGTGTGTGTGGTGTGTGTGTGTGTGTGTGTGTGTGTGTGTGTGTGTGTGTAGGGAGGGGGGGGGGGTGATAGTGATTTGTGTGTGTGTGTGTGTGTGGGGAGGGGGGGTGATAGTGGTGTTGTGTGGGTGATAGCAATATTGTGTGTGTGTTGGAGGAGGGGGTGGGGGTGATAGTGACAATGACAAAGTCTTTTATTTCTAGGATAATGAATAAGCACTCATGTTATTTTTTTTACATCCATTCCCCGTGATATTGTGAGGGTGATATTGTTGTTTGTGGATATGTTTGTGCTATGTTGTTGCTGCTGTGTTTTTTCTGGAGTATACTGAATTATTGTGGGTTTTGTTTAGCTTCTGTGAGTGTGTGTGTGTGTGTGTGTGTGTGTGTGTGTGTGTGTGTGTGGTGAGGGAAGGGGGAGGGTTTGCGTGCGTGCGTGTGTGTGTGTGTGTGTGTGTGTGTGTGTGTGTGTGGTGGGGGAAAGGGGGAGGGTTTGCGTGCGTGCGTGCGTGCGTGCGTGCGTGCGTGCGTGCGTGCGTGCGTGCGTGCGTGCGTGCGTGTGTGTGTGTGTGTGTGTGCGCGCGTGCGTGCATGCGTGCGTGCGTGTGTGTGTGAGAGAGAGAGAGAGAGAGAGAGAGAGAGCTGTGGAACCAAAAGGGTTTTTTTTTAAAGTTTAGCCTTAACTTTAGTTTCCAAAACAAAACGCATCTAGGTTTTATTATTTTTTCTTTCTGCTCGTGTTTTTTTTTTCTTTCTGTCTTTCATACAGTGTTCAACTTCAAGTTTTAACTGTAATCAAAACTTCTTTTTTAATCACTATTATATCTAGACAGTTTTGATATAGAAAAATAATGCGCATCCTACAACAATGCCAACACAGAAATCTATTGGTACTATACAAAACGGTTCTGTTCATTTAGCGGTTTAAAAGCTGTTTATACATCTATAATGGCAAAAACATCGATATATATATATATATATATATATATATATATATATATATATATATATAAAGAGAAAGGGGCTTCAGACAATGTTAACTCCAGGTGTTATTTCTGTCTTTCTCAAGTTGTTTAATTAATAAGCATTTTAGTTAACGCAAAGAGCAAAGTCCGTCCAACCGTGCATGCCTAATGTCTTTTTGATACAGTTTTTTTGTGCTACTGTTGTTGTTGTTTGTTAGTAAACTTTTCCATGTCTTACAAAAAGACCCAAATAATAAAGAGAAATAAAAGAAGTGTACATGTGTGTGTGTGTGTGTGTGTGTGTGTGTGTGTGTGTGTGTGTGTGTGTGTGTGTGTGTGTGTGTGTGTGTTTATTTTTATTATTTTATTATATTATTTTATATCGAGGATAATGGAATAAGCACTTATGTGCTTATTTACAACTAGTCCCCGTGTGTATGCGGCTTTGTAAATTTTTGTCATCTGTTCCCACCGCACACAATGGCCTACTCTTACGAAAAAGGGGGGAAAGGGGACGGCTATCGCCTAGTGGACAGAACATTGCGCTCGCAAATCTGACGACCCGGGTTCGATTCCCGTTCAAGGGGATATTTTCCCCTAGAGTTGACATCAGTGCAGACTCCACTCTCCCCAATCCTTCGGGTGAGACTATAAACGGAGGCCCCGTGTGCGAACGCAGTGTTCTAACCACTAGGCTATCCCGTCCTCCTGTGTGTGTGTGTGTGTGTTTGAGTGTGTATGTGTCTGTGCACGCGCTTGCGGTACACATAATTATGCGAGGAAGAAATTAACTTTCTACTTAACACTGGGGCTCCGGCCGACTCCTACCCAGAGTGAATTTGCTACGGGTTCAGTGAGGTGATTGGGACCACACAGTCGAAATTCATAGTGATGAGGATGATGTCATTTTAATGCTGCTATGGAAGTGCATGTGGTTTGATACTACGTGACTGTACTCTACACTTCCTATCATAGTGTAAAAGTCCACAGAGGACGAAATGGCCCGGTGGTTAGAGTGATGTGCTCGTGATCTGCTGATCCGGGTTCCAAACTCGTTCAAGAGGATTTTTCCTCTGGAGTTCACATCAGTGCTGACTCCACTCCCCCTAAAAGTCTTTCGGGTGAGGCTATAAACCGAGGCCCCGTGTGCGAACGCACGCAGAACAGCTTGCGCACACGTTAAAACCCGTTCCGCTTTTCGCAAGAGTAGGCCATTGTGTGCCCGTGGGAACGGATGACAAATTTCACAAAACCGCATACACACAGGAACTGGATGTAAAAAAAATCACACGCGTGCTTATTCCATTGTCCGCGATATAAAAGAATCAATACATAGGATGATGTGATTAATAATGCTGTTATGGAAGTGCATGTGGTTTGAGACTGTGTGACTGTACTGTACATTTCCTGTCATAGCATATCCTGACATCAAATGTGCCTGAGCGATAGGCCTACACTTGTTCTTCTTCTTCTTTTCTTTCTCTCTCTCTTCATTAAATGAAAACAATTTTCGTCAGTTCCTTTCAGAACAAGACAGGACTGTCTTTGAAACTTATTGGACAAACAAAGCTTTTTTTATTTTAGTTTTTTAATTTATTTATTTTATTATTTTATATCGAGGCTAATGGATTAAGCACTTATGTGCTTTTTTACATACAGTCCCCGTGTGTATGCGGTTTTGTGAATTCTGTCATCTGTTCCCACCGACACACAATGGCCTACTCTTAAGAAAAGCGGAACAGGATTTAACGTGTGCGCAAGATGTTCTGCGTGCGTTAGCACACGGGGCCTCCGTTTATAGTCTCATCCGAAGGACTTTTGGGGAGAGCGGAGTCTGCACTGATGTTAACTCCAGGGGTAAATATCCCCTTGAACGGGAATCGAACTCGGGTTGTCAGATTGCGAGCCCAATGTTCTAACCACTAGGCTATCCCGTCATGTTTCTGGTAAAACAGCTATGTCTCCCCCTCCTTTCCTATCTTTTATCTCAGGCTAACAACCTCTCTGCTTCTTCTAGATGTTAGGCTTTCCTTTTACCGTCACTAAATCGGAAATCCTCGCTGGGACGTAAGTATAATCCGAAGAAGAGCAACGGCACTTTTTTTTGGTATAGTAGACAACTGCTAGTAAAATTACGTTTAGTATAACAGTTGTCTCCCTTAGACCACTTAGAGGGGGAAAATTACATGCAGACCCGTTAGCCTATAACTATCGTCTTTTTATGTGTTCTTATCTTCGCTCTCCTTCTTTACATCTGTCATTAACTTATTGATGTTTGTTATTTAGTGGTGGGATTTTTTTTCTCTTTTTGTTGTTGTTGGTCCATAATCTGAAAGAGTTGACACAGATAAATCATTGTCTTTTTCAGTTATTTTTCTAATTCTTCTTCTTATTAGTTTCAGTAAAATTATGCACAATTTTTAAAATTTTAGAGGGTAGGAGGGCCGGGGCAGGATAGGCTAGTGGTTAGTGTTGCGCTCATGACTTGACTGCCAGGGCTTAAGCCTGGGTTCGAGCTAACACCCAGACGCCCATCCAAGGATGAGACTATAAACCGAGGTCCCGTGTGCGAACGCAAGCAGTACATCTTGCGCACACGTTAAATCCTGTTCCGCTTTTCGAAAGAGTAGGCCATTGTGTGCCGGTGGGAACAGATGACAAATTTAACAAAACCGAATACACGGGGACTGGATGTAAAAAAAAATAAAAGCGCATGAGTGCTTATTCCATTATCCTCGATATAAAAGAATAAATATAAAACAATTTTTTTTAAATTTAATAAAATAAAATAAGGGGACGTGACTTTACCCCTGGAGTTCAGTCCTTTGGATGAGCCTGTAAATTTTATGAAGTATTAATTAAAACTGAGGCCCAGCATCCAAACGTATGCAGAACATCTTGCGTACATGTTAAAGCCTGTTCTGCCTTTCAGAAGAGTAGGCCTTTCATGCCTGTAAGAACAGATGACCCCCCCCCAAAAAAGAAAAATAAAAGAATAAAAAAGAACAACATATTTGAAGAAAAAAACCATGCACATTTATGTCATGGTTTAGACATAATCCCCGAAGTCAGAATGCAGCTACCTTAATGGTGGGCAAAACACGACTGCATTCATGCAAGCTCTAGCCAAGGAACAAACAAGCTGTAATTCCTTCCCCACCCATACCCAAAACCAACAACAAATACACACACACACACACAAAGAAAACCCATTATGAGCTGTTCTTTAGTTCCAATCCAACCCAATCCTATTGTTTATAGCCCCGCCGACCACAGAGGCCATATCAGGGCTGTCACTTTAGTTAAAAAGATGATTATCATAGTAAGCGGCTTTCCATTTTCCTGTTTCATATGTGCGTGAGAGAGAGAGAGAGAGAGAGAGAGAGAGAAGAGAGAGAGAGAAGCTGTACTAACATTGTAGAGTTGTCCATTCATAACAGACCAGAGCTTTGTTTACAGTGGTAAATATTCTGAATTGAAATACACCAACTGCCTCAATTTTTTTTTTATATTTAATTTTTACCATTCTAAACAGTGCTTTTAACCTTCTGCCTTGGGGTTTCACACAAACTTCTCCAAATTTGCCCAGGGCTGTAGGTAGGGAAACGGAACACCTGACTGCAACACAAGCATGTGGGCAGGTGGAATCAGATCACCGAGTGTTTATATTACACTACATTAAGCGATTGCATACAAACAGTTTAATGTGTGACGGTTCACAAATACTCGTCCTTTAAGGTGTGGGTGCGGTGTGTGACTGACAGGCACTTCATTCACACACTGGGCTTCCTGGGTTGAGAGGCAGTTGGGTGTGTCCTAACATCGCTTTTTAATACGTGTCTACTTCACCAGCTGTTGGGTTGTGTTGTGACCCAGTTATCAATGGGACTTGTTTTTTGGGGTTGGTTTGTTGTTGGGTTGGTTGTTGTTTGTTTGTTGTTTGTTTGTTTGTTTGTTTTTTGGTTGTTTTTTTTGTTTGTTTGTTGTTTTTTTGGGGGGTGCTGTTTGTTTCTTTGTAGATGTTTCAGTGGGAACCAATCTGAGTGTGCTTGGGGGGTTTTTAAAAGGTTTTTTTTTTTTAGTTTGAGATTATATCAGTTTTACTGATGATTTTTTTTTTTTTTTTTTTTTTTGGGGGGGGGGGGTATTATTGTTTCTAAAGGTATCGGTTTCACTACTCATTTTTTGGTTGGGGTTTGTGTGGTGTTTGTATTTTTGTTGCTTGTTTATTTGTCTTAGAAAGAGACTGTCCTTTATCTCCCCATTACTTTTTTCTTTTTTTTTGTTGGGGGGGGGGGGGGGGGGGGGGAGCAACAAGGAAAGAGAAAAAAAAAAAAACAAGAAAACTGAGTAGCGCCCAGAAAGGCAAACAAAAAGAAAACCAGAAAGAAAAATGATGTAAAATATGAAAAAAGACAGAGAAAATAAGCAGATGACAGGTTACCTAATACAATGATTGAATAACACCCCCAACACCCCCCCCCCCCCCCCCCCCCCACATAATTTAGAGCTTCAAGTTTCACTGAGGGTGAGATTTGTGCGTACATTACCATTTTCAGCCCACCATTAAGGTAGGTTCATTTCAACTTAGGGGGAATACACTATAAGATAACGTACACACCCCTCCCCTCCTTGCTTTGTAAAACTTGCACTTGAGCTTTTATAGAGGTGTATGTCTTGAACTTAAGCTTTTACAGAGATGGTATATAGAGGTGTATGTCTTGCACTTAAGCTTTTACAGAGTTGGTATATAGAGGTGTATGTATACAAAGTTAAATTTTAATTTTTTTTCTCTCTGCAACTTATGCCGATTTTCAGCCAGGTGTTTTCTAGCCAAGTGACTCAGGGACTACCTCACACCTGCAATAAGTTTGGAAAATTCTCTTGCCTAGGCTGAAGAACAGCCTGTGCCAGAGGTCAGGGCTTCAATGTTGCTAGTCTAACCAGCGAACAGTAGGGAAAGGTACTTCCAATGGAGGATAAAAGAACCTACAGCAATTAAGAGTTGTCCCTGGCAAAATTCTGTCCAAAAAAACCCAACCAACTACTCTCATAGGATGAGACTATAAACCGAGGCCCCGTGTTCGAACGCATGCAGAACATCTTGCGCACATGTTAAATCCTGTTCCGCTTTTCGGAAGAGTAGGCCATTGTGAGCCGGTGGAAACAGATGACAAAATTTACAAAACCGCATGCACACGGGGACTGGATGTAAAAAAGCACATGAGTGCTTATTCCATTATCCTCGATATAAAAGAATGAATAAATAAATAAATAATGAAACAAATGCACATACAGACACAAAAAATTTTTCTTTACAAAATGAGCGGCGCTGCTTTTATGGTGATACGCTCTCTGCATAGAAAACAACAAGAATTTCAGGCAGAAAAATCTGCCATGACTGAAAGTAGTGTGCAAGAATACAATACATTACAATACAATAGCGACTGGGGGGGGGGAGGAAGGGGGCAAGTTTTGCGAGGAAGGAAAATACAGAAAAATAATGATTGGGAGCCTGTAAGTTGGTTGTTTTACTTGTTCTTTTTGGCCTGTAGTTGGTTGCTTTACTCCACTTCAAATAACACGACTTTTTTTTCCCCCCCAACACAAGTGACCAGATTCTTTATCAGTTTCCCACACCCAACAAAACTTCCTTTATGATTATCAAACATCAACTTCAGTTATCATAGTCAGCATGGTATCAGGCAAGCTCTGATGTCATTTTAGGCAAAAGTCAGCAAGCTCTTCACTACCGTCACACGAGTTACCAAGTTTCTAAAATTACTTTCCTTACCCAGCAGCTGGGGTGGAATTAACAGTTGTAATAATTAACTGTTTTCAGATTTTTAGAGAGTAGATTTCATGTTTCAAGACAAAGGTATAGAGGGCACAGAACAATAGAACAGCCAGTATTTCATTCATGATATTCAGTGCTTGACAGTGGGTTTTTTTTGTTTTTTGTTTGTTTGGTGTTGGCTTTTTGTGTGTTTTTTAATTCATTTATTTATATATATATATTTTTATTTTTTATTTTGGGGGGGGGGGGGGTGTCTCTGCGAAATAGCAATCATCTTTGGTAAAACAAGCTTGAAAAGTGACATTTTGTTGTCTTGCCTTTAGCTGTGCTAAAATAACAAAATGCAAAGAACACAAAAAAAACCCTTACTGACTATGCTTATCAACTTGTGTATAGATAGATCTGCAATGCGCAAGTGCACAGCATTTTAAAGCTACCCTTCTACAGTTCCAGTTCTGCACCATGTATGCAAGCCCATTTCACTTTAAACTCCTGGAGGCTTATATGGTCACTTTGACCCACATCTAGACAGCCCTGATAATTATGGTCTCTGCGGTCAGGACTGGATTGGACTGGACTGGACCTACAACTACATAGACTACATGACATGTCTGAGCTCGCCTATGAATTCTGAGCAACCACTGGACTTTTTACACAATAAAGCAATCTTTCAGAATTAAAAATGGGTTCAGTGGTGGTTCACAAGAATTCATTGGTAGGCACAGACATGTAGTGTAATGCCATTTACTTTTTTTCTTTCTCATACCTTATCAAGATTATTACCAAGAAAAAAACAACCTATTAATTGTAACTGGCTGCATGTGAATACGAGTAGGGTGAATGAAAGTGCTTTGTTTTTTGCAAGATATAGCGCTACATACATTCCATGTGTTATTATTATTATTAAGATTAGGGGGAAATAATGTCTGGAGTACAATTCAACAACCAGTAACATGCCATTTTAGTATTCATTTACAAAATATATACGTATGCACCATGTGTGTAACAAAAATATATTATACACATGTGTCTAAAATTTCAAAGTTGATTGTCCCGTTTCTTTAAGTGTGTATTTATGAAAAAGAAAAAAGAAAATAAAGGTGTGTGCATGTGTGTGAAGTGTGTGTGTGCGTGTGTGAGTGAGTGAACAAAACTGAAAAAAGCAAAGCCTCCCCCCCCCCCCATCTCTCTCTCAGGCCATTCTCCCTCGTCCACAACAACATAAAACCACACAACCAAGATATCAAATCCAATCCTCTCAATTTACTTCATACATTCAACGAGAAGCACACAGAATCCAAAATTACCTTCATAACAAACCCCCAAACAAAACCACACAATAACTGGACAACCCTCCGCCCCCCACCCTCCCCCACCCCCCAAACCTCCTCCCACCCCTTCCCCATACTTCCCCCATCATCGAGCCAGTCTCCAAAGCTTTTGGGCATCACAGACCTTCAGCCAGTGGAACAAGACTATCTAAAAAAGACCTGAGCTGCCTTCAGCCAACACTGGGGGTGGATCGTGTGTTGAATCCACCATGACACTGCCGTCACTACGAAACCGAAACCGTCCCTAACGTGGGAGCGACAAAGACCAAGTATTTCTTTTTCCTGCAAACATGTATCAGCATACTGAAGTGGCGGGGCATGCTTCGGAGTAAAGATGAACAGGCTGCCAACATCAACTGTTGTTGAAATTTAAACATAACACTAAAGATGAAAACTCTGCCAACATTTTGTTGAAATTTAGACATAACAATCAACATCAATTGTTGTTGGACTTAGCGACAACAACGATTAACATCAACTGCTGTTGAACTTGGGACACAACAATTGCAACACCTGAATGCTTGACCATACCCAGAACTTCACTTTTCAAACCAAAATGACCTGACATGAGTCAACACTAGAGGTGTGTGTGTGTGTATGATTGGGTGCAGAATATTCCACACAGGCCACACCATATAGACCTACAAGAAATATTACCTAGCCACTTCACGGACTAGGCTATAGTGAATGCAATGTACTGGTGTCAGGTGAGGATGAGAACCCCTTTGCGTGTGCTGATACTGAAACCTTGAGGCATGACTCGCAGAATCACCAGCATTAGCTGAAGGCATCTCTGGAAAACCGGCATAACCATCTGCCCCTTCCCCACCCCTTCAACTGTCCACAGACACAACAGGACAGAAGGACACACATGTTGAGCTCATACACTAAGACATCAAAGAATCGGGGGAAAAAATGAAACAAAACAAGAAATCCAATCAGAAAAAAAGAACCGTTCAAACGAAAGAGCAACAATATACAAGACCGTACATGTCTTCAATTTGACGCGAGTTTTCCCATTTCTGACACAAGGGAAAAAAACCTGTCTTGGTCACACTGATTGACAAAATTGGGATCTTACAAAACAAGTGAACACAGGGTCTTCCCTGTCAGTGGTTACGTGCAGCTGGGTCTGTGCCAAATGGCCTCTTTTACTGAGGCAGCTGACACCATTCTATACGAGTTGACACCATTTCCTATGACCTAGCTTGTCACCGACAGCTAAAACAGACTGGTTAATCTTTTGGGGTCATGTGGACCTGCATTGTGTGCACTGAAGTTGTGAGGTGGTCAGCAATTCTCTTTCATCCTTTTCTTCTGCCCTGTCGTCACACATGGTATGGCTTAACTGGCAACATCATGCAGGAACAATTCTAGGAGTATGCCATTCTCTACCACTCTGAATGGAGGCTGACATAAAGGACTGGGGCTTAGATTTTCTACAGCATAGTGGACATGGCCACGATGCCAACCAATGAAAGCTTAAGAGGTTCAGGCAATTGCTTTGCTCATATAGTCGCCAGCAGTGGATATGCCAATTACTGTGAGACTGACTAAGCATTTTATCATGCTGCACAACTTTTAAAAGTCTGCAGGTTAGATTTTCACAAAAGAAAATGTAACCCTCACATATACAGCAAGGATGAACAGTCTTTCATCTATAAAACAGTAAATCTGTGATCTGAAAATAACTGCTGTGGCTGGCTTCAATGCTCATTATCAAAAACAAAACCAATAAAAAACCAAAACCCAACATATAAACAAAAAATTCTGGTCAGAGTACACAGTACAGAATAGACCCACAGCATGTGTAGATAAGATATTTATTAAAATTAAAATCATACTAGTATCATTGATTCAAGTCACTCCATGGCAAAATAAAACCGTCTTTGTTCATCCACATGACCCAAAACATTAATGATCAGTTCTCATAGCCTGTAAGTCCAGTCACTTCTATTATACTGGTGATCAAGCAATCTGCGATCATAACGCATTGACTTTTTGCACACACACCAACCCTTGTTACACAGATTTGCTCTTTTGATCACCAAAGTGCCAAGCAGTGGACAAAGTTGAGCGCTAACTCAGCCATCCTTTGCACACAGCCCAATGCACAGCCAGGGATGGAGGAAAAGGCATGCGATGAACCACACTGAATGGGGAATGATTGTACGGATCTGCAAGATGGTGTGCCCATTCAGGATACCACATTCTACATATAAACATGCGATACATGATGGGAGAGAGCACACACACAGCTTCTACAGCTGTGCTGATCCTGTGTGATGCATGTCAGCACTGAACTTGAGGACAGTGGCGCTGGGAAACTGCGTTACAGCCATACGGTGCACATGGTTACTGGAAGGAAGATAATATAGGATAAAAACTGCTGAGTTATTTGACAGTGATGTTGGTCTGGTCCTGAACAACTTTGGTGACCATACGCCAAGGAACCATTTCAAAGCAACCATGACCTTACCTACATTTTCACACCATGAAAGGAGCCAACATCAATTGTAACGCACAGGACAAAAACATTGATCAACACATTATATATACACTATAGTGTCCACACAAACCACAAATATATCTATTTACAGTACATTGTTTTGGCTGTCCACAAATCAAAATATACATATATATATATCATTTACACACACACACACGCACACACACACACAGACACGCACGCATGCACACACACACGCACACACAGAGTTATCACTTCCCTGGTCAACTCTTATTTTGTCCATAGATAAATAGGAATAAATGTATAGACTACGTACCATTCTGTATAGACTTATCATAAATCAACTACTCCAAAAAAGCAACAACAACAAAAAAGAGGACTCCCACAAACTGTAAAAAGGTCTTTGCTACAGCCATTCAAACCTCTCTTTTTTGTCTTTTTTTTTAAACATACATCCACACTCAAAATCTGTCAGATGAACAAATCAGGGAATTTCAATCTCACACAGCCATCAGCCAAAAAAACATGTTGAAAAAAAAAAAGTTTTCAAAAACAAACCATACATTATCTTAACAGCAACTGAAAGAAAAAACTTATGATATACACCCCCCCCCCCCCCCCCCCTCCCCACCCACCAAAAAAACAAAAACAAAACCCAAACAATAAAAACAAAACCAAAAATATGACAAAAGGCCCAGACGAAACAAAACCAGAACTAAAAAAAGCACACAAAAAGTAAAAGCAGAGAAAATAACACAGTACTGATCAAACTCAACAGAAGCAGGTGTACACAAGTTATCAAAATAAAGTTCTAAATGAAACCACTGCTTTCCATATTGACTTTTTTTTTACAGTAACACTAAGTGACTAACCAACCAGATGATCACATCAAATTTATAAACTATCCTTTTCCTAAATCATGGGGCACTTTTTGATCAAACTTACACTACCATCTTGACTAAAGGTCTTTTCTCACAAAATTCAACAAACTTGAATTTAGATACATGTGCCTAATTGTTCTTCCTTCCTTGAAGGGGTATGATAGTTGATATACTAAGACTAATGCACTCACTTTTCACATGAATCTGATCACGGCAAATTGTAAACAGTCACTGTACTCTTCCCCAGAATGAAAAAAAAGAAGAAAAAAGTAACAAATCAAACCAATCAAAACAATAGCAAAAAACCCCAGAACACAACAATAACAAAGAAAACAAAAACAAAACCACACTACTGTCACATTTTCCACATTTACAATACATCTCAACACAGCAGCAGATTCATCAATTATATCCATCAGAAGTGAGAACCAAAAGCAGACAAGACATCACCATTAAATGTTATTTGGAGTTGGTACTGTTGGTAGGGTCATACCATATGCAGTACTTTAACTTTAGTTTAGAGCAACAATCAGACCTGTGTTCATAATATAACAGGACCAAGAGAGGGACAGAGAGCGAGAGTGAGACAAGACAGATAGACAGACTGAGACATATACAAAGCCAGAGAGAGACAGACAGAATATGTGTGTTAAAGAGAGGGGTAGGTGAATCCATTGTCTATAGAACAGATGCACAGGTAACATCCTAGTTCCAATGTCTTTAATCTTCAGACTCCAGCAGCCACACACACACAGCCCAGAGAGTAAACATGTGCATTCTGAAACTCTACAGCAAAATCACATGATACCACCTCCAGTCTGACACAGATTTTTTTAAAAAGAAAGAAAAACAAAAACAAAAGTTTGGCCCCTCTCTCACATCCTGCTCTTATGGATGAAAATGGGCTGGCAGTGAACAAATCCACAATGACAATGCATCGAAAACTAGTCTGTCAATGTAGACAAAACACAGGGTATCACTCATAAGCTTTACGCAATTAAAACATGAATGAACTCTTTTCTTCTCATAACTGTATGTATACCAAAGCTTGCACATGATGCACACAATCTTCATTTTCCTAAGGCTAATGCTGATTTAACAGAAGCTTCCAAAAAGAATTCCTGCAGCTTAAATATTATACGACTGTGAGCAAAATAAGACCAACAATAAAAAGGAATGTCAAAACTATTTATTATCCATTCACTTTATGTTGCAAGTGGACACATTGAATTTGTCAACTTTGCTTTTTAAAAAAAAAAAAGGATTAATAAAATTGTAAAGGGCTGATTCTTCTAATGGCTTATGCCATTATTATGGCTTCACAAAAAGATAAATCTATCTTCAAGTGTGCTTTGTTTTGAAAAAAAAAAATTCTGTTTTAGATTTTTTAAAAACAGGTTTATAATCTTTTTTTTAAAAACTACAAGGAGCAATTTTTTGGTGTAGGTTTTGCTGATTCTTTCACTAGTTTCAGGTCATTTCCCTTTGCTTTGGAGATAACCTGATGGGACTGAATGAGCAAACTGATGACCCAACTTTGATACAATTCTTGGTGACAAGTCCTCCTGGGCTGGCTGATTTTAGTCCTATTACAATGACAGCCTTTTCTTAACTGATCAATGTGAAGCTCTGTTAACTACTCCTGGTCCATGTTCACAACTTCTGACAAAGCTTTGCTGATCAATGCTAGTAATAATAATAAAAATGTTTTAAAGTGAACTGGTTTAGGCTGCCTTAAAGACAAATAAGTTGCAGGCAGCTGTACATTTCTGCACAAGTTCATCATGTCCCCATAAAGAGAAGACTGGAAATGGAATGATTATGTACAAAGCATTTCCATTTGTGCACAAATACAATCTCCAATCGTCGCCGAAATATTAGTTATAGAACACTCCATCCTTAACTGCGAAATAGTAAAAGTCTATAAATTTGAAGCTGCAAGAGGCTGGGAAAGGGAAGCAGACTGAGCTAACCTGGTAAGTTGGAAGGAGAGGGTTCCAACAAAAGGATCTGTAGGCAGATTTCCTGTCTCTCTCTGATGATAATAGGAAATAAGAACATATTTACCATATCAACAAGACAACAAGCTACAGAAAGATTTTTTTAAAATAATTTTTTAAGGTGAGCGGTTAGGGGAGGGGGGTGTTGCTAGATTAAAGTTTAAGGCTGAAAAATAAAAAACTGAAGTTTACACTTTAGCAATCTGAAACTGCAATTACTGTGACAATATAGAGATATGTGTGTGTGCGTGTGTGTGTGCCTGCCCGCATACTGCTTTAAATAAAATCTTCAACTTCTTTCATTCAAGTTTGCCCAGCGTACAATATAAATTTACTATGAAAATGTGGTTACATTTTTAGCAATTTTATTTTTAGACAAGGCAGTCTTGATTGGAATTTCCTCTACCTTCTGTATCAAAGTTCTTGTTGGTCTTATACGAGTGGTAAGCCATAGTTCACCATTATTTTTCATAATTAAAGAAAAATCCCAGCACACATACAACTTACAAGAAAAAAATCTTTTCATAACAACTGCATACCGTTTTTTGTGAAAGTGCTCAACATACTATTAGTACTTTCAAAAAATAAACAATGATTGTTACAAACTAAAAACTGCTGCTTTCATTTTAATTTTCCATCAGATTCTTTTTGTTCATTCTGCAAATAGCAAATCAGTCATAATGCTCTTATCACACACAAATGAAAGAAATAAAATTTCTATTAAAAAATTGTAATCAAAAGCATACCCACAAACTTCACAATACACTTGTTATTATAACAGGGAGGAAAAAATCCAAAAGAAAAATATTGACATATATACAGTACACACAAACTTCAAACACTCAATAGTTTTTATATCATGAATCATCAAAACAGTCTTGTGGAAGATAATTTCCTGAATGAAGTTATGTACAAATGTATACAGGAGAATCCCGATGAACAAAACGATATATATGAATATTTTGTTTCTTGTTAGGGGATTGAACTAAGTTGTCAAAAAGTGCACATGAGATACTTGTTATTTCCAAAATATTTATTATAATCAAAATAGAATTCATCTTCAACACTGATGGCCACCCCTTACCAAGTTACCCCCTTCACTTTTCTCAACTGAAAAAGGATAGGTATGGAATGACACACTGAAGGATGACAGACATTCTTTGATGATCATCATTTTCTTTAAACACGCTTGTCAGAAAAAGTGCATCTCTCCATCCATGTCCTTGACATTAATGGGGGGAAAAAAACCCGTCCTATCCTCAAGATATAAAATTAACTTGCTTTTTAATTTAAGTTTTTGCCTGCACAGTCTGTTGGAGTTACTTCCTAACAGTAACACAGAGTTTTTGTCATCACTCCCTTAGTATTCACCAAAAGAGTCATTAATAATTTCGTCAACAGGAAGCAAAAAACAAAAAGAGAGGGGTGGGGGTGGTAACAGTGGAATACAGAGAAAGACTGAGAAAGAGAGCAGTTAGTACTAGTAGTTTTTTTATGATGGACCCCAAAGTCTGACAGGTGGAGAACTAGCACAATACAAGCTGAAATGTACAGTGTAGGGACAGCTTGGGCGTTGCTCAACTTGTTGCCCACATAGTGACCCATGGCTAACCACGTCCAGCGGTGGGGACAGCGGTGGTGGTAGACTGGGCCACAGCGGCGGCCTTCTGCTTCAGCATGGTCCAGTCGAAGGTGTAGTCATACTGGTAGTTGAGGGTGCGGAAGAGGATGCGGAACAGCTGCCTCAGGTACATGTAGTCTGGGGCTTCTTCAAAGCGCAGACCTCGGCAGTAGTTGAGGTACATGGCAAATTCAGCTGGGAATCCCTTGCACAATACCTCCACTGGAGTTGACATCTTCTTTTCGCTGATCTTCTCATATTTTTGCTTCTTGGTGTTGGCTTTTAGACCTTGCCATGGGAGGCTGCCTCGGTTGAAATACATCAGTACATAGCCCAACGACTCCATGTCATCACGGCGGCTCTGCTCGATGCCCAGATGAGCGTTGATGCTGGCATATCGTGCTGTTCCAGTTAGATTTTTGTCTTCACGATATGGGATGTGGGTACGGGTGCGACTGTCTCTGTACTTTTTGGCGAGACCAAAATCAATGACAAAGACTTTGTTGCAATGCCTGCCAATTCCCATTAGGAAATTGTCGGGTTTAATGTCCCTGTGAATGAAATTCTTGTTGTGGACGTATTCAATACGCCCGATCATCTGGTCAGCAAGCATCAGCACGGTTTTCATGGTGAACCTTCGGGAGCAGAAATTGAAGAGGTCTTCGAGACTGGGTCCCAGCAAATCCATCACAAGCTCGTTGTAGTTCTTTTCCGCCCCAAAGTAACGGATATGAGGAATGCCAACACCCCCCTGCAGTATCTTGTACAGTTTACTTTCGTACAAGAGCTGAGGGTGTCGAGCTTTTGTGGACTCGAGCTTAACAGCAACCTCTTCGCCATTTGTTATGTTGATGCCGAGGTAGATATCGCCAAACGATCCACTACCGATTTTTCGAACCAGACGGTACTTGCCTGCCACAATAAACTCACTGCCTTGAAGGCCAGACTTCTCTGATGCACCATCCATTGTCAAATGTCCACAAGATTGTTCCTAATTAGATCAAATTAGAAAGAATACCTTCGGTCAAACCATAAATTTGGTTGCCATCTTGGGTGTTTCGGCTTTGCGATGGATGTATCCCATCATGCACTATTTCCAACCATAATCCTGCACGACGGGACACTGCGCATGTCATGCGGAAGTTCTAAAATAGTATCATCGCAGTCGTGACTGTTTTCTGGCAGAGTTGGTCTGCCGATACTGAACGTTAGTGAGGACACGCAGGAGGCCCAACGAAGATGAAGGAAGCAAGTAAAAACCAGCAACAGAGTGCAGAAAGGAAGACAGACACACCGAATCCATTTTATCATCGACTGCATCTAAGCGGACTTGATGTTGTCAAGGTTTGAATCGTTTATTGGCTCGTTGATGTTTCTTGGGCAATAATCAGAATTTAAGATTTTTTTTTAAAAAGTGAGATCCAATGAAGGGATACCATCAGTTCTGTTTAATCGTAGGACAAAAGTTGTCAGGTTCTAAACTCGGGTGTGTGCAGGCATGAACTGTTTCAGATGCAGTGCACCCTGAGTTGAACCTCTTAACCATCATCATTATTCATTTTTAGTGTCGGATATTGACCCCATTGTGTCTTATCTTTCTCTCTCTCTCTCTCTCTCTCTCTCTCTCTCTCTCTCTCTCTCTCTCCTCTCCTCTCTCTCTCTCTCTCTCTCTCTCTCTCTCTCTCCTCTCTCTCTCCCACCACACCACACACACACACACACACTTAACACACACACACACACACACACACACACACACACACACACACACTTACACACAAACACACACACATGCAAACACACTCTCTCAGTCTCTCTCTCTCTCTCCTCTCTCTCTCTCTCTCTCTCTCTCTCTCTCTCTCTCTCTCACACACACACACACACACACACACACACACCACACACACACACACATGCATGCACAGTGGTCACACACACCATGTGCATTAATTTTAAATTGATATAGTTCACTTAACATGTTACATGACAAACAGTGATGCACACTCAGCGGGAGCATGTACACATGCACACATAGTGACACACACACATACTGACATAGTGACACACATTATTTATACTTACACACACTTTGACACAGTACACACTCTCAGAGCCATACCTGTATAGTGTATACATGTATATATTATTATATAGTGTGTGACTGTGATTATAAGACAGTAAACCCTATGAGTATGACTCAAATATGAGCTGCTACAGAGTTGTTACTCTGTTAGAATTCACCATATCATGCATGTTATGGAAGACAGGGGAAGAACCAACTGATTGTTTCATGATCATGATGTCAGACCCAACTTGTCTGCTTTAAAAAAGAGAAGGGAAAAAAAGTATCTGAATAGTATATATTTTAACAAGCTTTCTCATGTTTCATGGTTGGTTGCGTGTGTGTGTGTGTGTGTGTGTGTGTGTGTGTGTGTGTGTGTGTGTGTCTGTCTCTCTGTCTGTCTGTCTGTCTGTCTGTGTAGTGACCAGTACTGCAGTAGACTAGTTCAGTAGTTGTGTGCATATGTCACTGTGTGTGTGTGTTTGTTTTACTTTTACCTTTTTTTTTTTTTATTCCTTAGCTAGAGCTCTGAGGTTCCTTATAGTTATATATGGTGAAAATGAAATGTGTATTTCATTTGTGACTGTTTTTGCGCACCACTATTGTATTAGCCTTAGGCTTAGGTAACTGCATTCTGACTGCAAGGAATGTGTATACTATAAATTATAATTTATGTGTGTGTCTGTTCAGGATTGCATAAATTTGTAAGTTTAAATTTGCTGGACCAAAAAATATGGCTATGACACAGTATGAGATAAGTTGCTAATGCAAGATTTTGTGCTCTACACTTACACAAACTTACAGACAACGAGACACTATTTATAAATTTTATTAACTAATATGGTTATTGTATTAAAATTAAAATCCAGGTAAAGGCATTTCACTTGGTAGAGTAACTTGGTTCAAGAAAATTGTAATTTGTATATTGTATTCATCTTTTTATATTACATAATAAATTGTATCGCAGTTTGTAATGTATTTACTATTTTTTGGTAGCGGATACATACCACTTTGTCATGAAAATGTGTGCATTGAATTTGAAATTCAGGTTGTCTTCTCAGGGATAGTGTGTTGCCACAAAAGCAGCACCACCCTTTTTTTTTTCTTTTCATGTATGTACATGTGTATACTATAAATCTAGTAATATATTTAAATCAGAGTGGGTTTTTTCTACAGAACTTTTCCAGGGACAACTTTTAACTATTCTCTTGTCATGTTTTTGTTTGTTTGGGGGGTGGGGGGTATGTGCACTGAATGTGTGTTGCACAAAGGACCATGGCTCATCATCTCATCCAAAAAATGTCTTGCACCCAGACCAGCACTCAAGGTCTGTCTAGTGAATGGAGGAAAAGTTTGGAATCAAATGGTCCATGGAGATTGAACCCACACTTCTGCAGTGTTCTGTCATATTCTACTGTATTGGAAAGTGTTGTATCATGTACTTTATTTTATATGTAAATTTCTGTACTATACCACTTTAGTTTAAGTTGCAGCAGATTTGTCTGCACAAAATTCTGGTGGGTTTTCCACAAGAAGAGTTGTGACTGCAACTACAAGATCAGCACCACCTTTTTTTTTTTCTTTCTTTTATTTTGTTGTGTGTTTTTGTTTTTGTTTTTTGGTTGCCCTGCCTGTATCTATGGACAGCTCACTTGTTGAACACTGATTCTTTCACCTGCTGGCATCAAATGCATGTCACACATGGGATCTTAGTTATCAATATCATCTCACCTGAAAGACATGCACCTAACTTAAGCCACCACTCATGGTCCAGTGGCTGGGGAAAAAGTTCCAAATTTACAATTACAGGGATCGAACCTGTGACCTCTTGCTTCCTAATTCTAGACAGAATTTCATCTTTAGACCACTCTCTACCTGTCTGTAATGTTGGCATATTAAGTTGTGTGATTTGTGCTTAATTCAGCTGTGTAATATTGTTAGTGTTGACCATGCAGTAAGCTCGTTAATGATGTGTGTCCATTTTGCAGGAAAACGCCAGTAATGTAGCCTAATGTAGGTAATGCATATGATGTGTCTGTTTGCATGTAGATTGCCTAAATATGGGTAATGGAGTGCTGTATGATTAGGTCTTTTTTTTCTGTACATTTCTTTTTAAAAATCAGAGATGCCTAGTGATGTGTGTCTGTGTGACTGCAGATTGTTTTAATGGTAGTGATGTTGGAGCGCTATGCTGTTTGATTGAGCTAAGTGCCTCTCTCTGTCTGTCTGCAGATCGCCATCATGTCGGTAACGTTGGCGCCAATACGTCTGTTGTTGGTGGGCCTCCTCCTGCTGATGATCTGGCCCCTGGCAGCCATTGGTGTGGCCTTCTGCAAGCCCCAGGATCGAGACAAACCCTTCAAAGGATGGAGATGGTGAGTCTGGTTCTACTTTACTCTAGTCCTAGTTGTGCGGTTCCCGGAATGTCCAGGATGACCTTGCTTGGCCACATGGCAAATCTGAATTCCAATGATCTGGGATGGCTTAGGTGATGTAATTGACAGCTCGCTTTTGCTTGCAAAGGTCACCCAATGAATGTAAAGGCCATTGCATGAGCAGCATGAATTTTAATTGGTTGGGGGGGGGGAGGGAGGGGGTGCGCAGTTGCAATTGTCGATCTCATGCTCAAGAACAATAGCGGCCAACTTTGTACCAGAATTTTATGATGTGTTTCACAAGCTTTTTGATAATATTGAAAGCTAGGAGGAGTTAGAGGGGTTCAATTTGGTTAAATTAAACAATGACAATGTGGTAAGGATAGTGTAGTCTATTTGGAAAAACTGGGTAGAAGTCGATTGCAAACCGTGCAGCATCAGTGTTCCTGGATGCAATGCTTCACTACCTGACGATTGTGACGTCACTTGACCGTTTTGTTTTCTTTTTGACACAAGAAGATTAAGGAATTAGTGTTGTTGACACAAATCCATGTGTCCCTGACTACTTGGCTTCACTTAAAATCAAGCCATTGTCACATTTTCATCATAGACAGCCACCACTTGGCACAAAATATGTGTTTACTGCCACAACGATTGTGGTGGGGCAGGTTGTTTATGTCTGGTCTTTACAGAGTATTTGATGGCTGACAAAGCGACACAGACTCCGTATTTTTTTCAAAATTAATGTCAAGAGATAGAACTTGCCTTCTCATGACGTTTTTGCTCCTCAACAACAATGCTTATCATGTCAAAAGCAACCTGTGCTCCTGATTGTGATAGGTAGTGCACACACAATTTTTTTTTTTTCATAATCATAAACAGCACAATTAGATTGCTATCAAATTACGCTCAAAAGCTTATCATTTAAGTTTTGCAGGTATGTATAACTTTACACACTTAGTTTAGTTTTACATATTAATAGTAAGGGTTGTTTGCTCCCACTATGCTTCAAAACTACATTGGCCAATGTTAATTCAGCCAGCAGCTCTGATGCTGTATTCAGAGCTACGAGGGTTGATTTGGGGGGGGGGGGGGTAACCTAAGGTGAACAGTGAGACCATTGGCTCCTTGTATGTGTATTCAGAAAGTACAAGACACTCTTGCTCACACATTATAACTCGTTCTGCTTTTCAGAAGAGTAGACCATTGTGTGCTGAAGGGAACAAATGACAAAAATTTACAAGACTGCATACACACAGGGACTGGATGTAAAGGGGGGGGGGAGGGGGATGGGGCCTGTGACGCTGGAAATGGGCAAAATCACTTTCAGTATCAGAATTGTTCAGTAACAAAGATTACATTACCAGTGAAAGCCTCTGTGGTATCAGGTCACTGGTCAAATATATATGGATCAGTAGCTTCTCTCCTTTGGGTATGGTGGCTACTCTCTGGTGTGTGTGTGCATACATGTGCGTGTATGTGTGTGTGCGTGTGTGTGTGTGTATGTGTTTGTGTGTGCTGCCTCATGTTCTGTGTCGTTCCTGTCCTGCTGTTTCCATGCTGCTCATCACATTCTCTCCGCTTAAGCCATACCCAGATCCAGTATGTTGCACCCTCAGGGTCTTGCCATGACCATGAATATTAGACTGTACTATAGTAATAAAATATATATACTGCATGAAACCTGTTGTGTTGTAGTGTACTGCATAGTGCTGTTCTGCGCTATGCCCTACAGTATAGTGGACTACAGTGTAGACAATAACAGTACATACAGCATTTTTTTCCTACATAAAGAACACATTTGTATTTTCTACCTTCACTTATTTTGACAGTGCTAAACATTTTTTAAAGAACAATCTGTACGTTGTTAGTTTTTTTTTAAGCTGCACGCATCACAGTGCTTGATGACCTCTAAGGCTGCTTTTTTTTTTTTCTTCCCCTGACAAAACAGAATGAGGTGAGGGAGGCTCATGAATGCTATTGCTAGAGGGGTGATCCTGGATTTATGTACGTTAGTTTGGTAATTTATGCTGCAATGCTATGCCTGATTGATAGGGCTGTTATCCCTAGATGTCAGCCCTGATAGTGTCACCCTGAAGGCTTGTTGGCTTCAAGCTGTAACTTTCACTAGTTTCAGCCCTAATCATCACCATTATGGAGATGTCATCATCACCACGTCTTTGTCTGTTGTCAGGCTTAACACCACCTGACTAGAGCAGCTTTTAAATAAAAAAAATTTACCAATTTCGTTTGTTATTTTATAAGTTGGTAGAATCATGTAACATTACCATGTGTATGCATGTGTTAATGTCAGTGTGTGTGTGTGTGTGTGTGTGTGTGTGTGTGTGTGTGTGTGTGTGTGTGTCACTGGTTGTGTGTCACTGGTTGTGTGTCACTGGTTGTGTGTCACTGTGTGTGTGTCACTTAGTGTGTATGTGAGACTGTTCCCTGTTTTTGTGTGTGCATGCATAAAGTGGTTGATACAGCACTCTGTGATCCCTGTCTCCCACTACACTCCCTCATTTGAACTGTGAATGGGAGTGAGTTGAGACTAAAAACCAAAGAAAAAAGAAAGCCCACCCCATCCCACTCTGCCACCCTGCCCTTACCTATGCACATAAAATTAATATTAACTGAAAAATGAAAACAGAAAATAATAATGACCCTGAAATAACTTGGGAGTCAAGTACGATTGTATACAGAGAACAAAAGAACAGTTGTGATTTGTACAGGAAACAGTCATCAGGAGATAGATCAACATTCATTATCCTGTATACATACATCATTACATGTACCCTGTGGCCAATTGTAAAGTAACATGGAAAGTATGGGGCACAAACTCCCCAGAGTGCTGCATACTGAAATAGGAGACCTAGGCTGTCTGACAAAGTGGACGCTGTCCTAGCTGACCAGTGCCAGCACACAGCTCAAACATGGACTAGTAACCAGGTTGTGGACATTAAAGGATGAATGTTTAGTTCAGGCCTAGGAAGATTATTTGACTGTTTTAGTGTTTATTGTTAGGGGCACATTGAAGTGTTCACATACGAGTGCTCAAAACCTTCGGATGAGACTATAAACCGAGGTCCTGTGTGCGAACGCACACAGAACATCTTGCGCACATATTCAAACCTGTTCCACTTTTCGGAAGAGTAGGCCATTGTGTGCCGGTGAGAACGGATGACAAAATTTACACAACTGCATACACCCGGGGACTGGATGTAAAAAAGCAATGAATGCTTATTCCACTATCCTCGAAATAAAAGAATAGATAAGATAAGTAGTTTTACTGTAATAATGTAGTATAAGGTCATTGAGCCAGCTGGGCAGATGCCACTCAAGGAAGAGCGGGAAAATCTGGAAGTGTAATGTCACCTGCTCAGCAAAACATTGAAACACATTCCTGAAGTTGGTAAGCAGCTACCTCCATGGTGGGCGAAAACGGTCGCATATTTGCAAAATGTCACCATTGGTGAACCTCGGAGCTCATGGAGAGGAAAGAAAAGAAAAAAAACCAAAGTCCTTGATTGTTTTAGTCTTCAGTGAAAAAGAAAGGATTGTTGTTTTATCCAAACTTGAAAAAAGCATAGTCTGCTGATTCATGCAAGAAGTGTCTGGATTGTGTGGAAAAGTTGCATACTTCCTTGAAAAGTTGCGTGACTATGAATTATGGAGATATCAGTATTGTGGTTAAGGAGCGTTTCAACCCTGACAGTTTGTTGCGACCTTCAGAGATTTTGTATTTCCTCATGTGTGAATTTTAATCTAAAATTGGGAGAGTGTAAGAAGCAAGATGCTTCCTGTTGAACAGTTTGCCACCAAAATGTGTGTATATCCAAAAGGCAATGGTTAGGCAATGATGAAAAAGGTTCAGTGTGATGGAGAAGACGGTTGACTGCACCCCGTGATGCTGAATGCATTACATCAACATGAAGATCATGCCTTTGGCCTCTCATCATTTCACTTTTCAATATTCTTCTCTATACAGTAACTTGTTTCAGTGTACTTAAAATATAAGAATGTTGTATGGCTGCAGCATCAAGCGAGTGGTTTGTTACTAAGAGAAGGAGAGTCATAACCTTTTATTTCTGGAAATTCAAAACCGTAACTTCATGCTTCCTTTAAGTCTGACCCTTTAAATCAAAGATGCGAGAAAATAAGATGAAGAGAGCTGGTCACAGACACACACATGCATGCATGCACACACACACACACACACACACACACACACACACGCACACACACACACACGCACGCTCTCTCACACTCACACACCACACACACACACACACACACAAACACACACAAACACACGTACACAGTAACTTGATGTCTTCTTTCAGTCTGACCTTTTAAATCAGGAATTTGAGAAAACAAGATGACGCGAGGGGGGTTACACACGCACGCACACTCACACGCACACGCACACACACACACACACACAGTGACTTGATGTCCTCTTTCGGTCTGACCCTGCAGTGCCTGTGGGTGTGAGTGCACTGTGAAGAGAGCAGGGGGACATCGACTCATACACTGTTGGGGAGGAAGAAGGTTGTGACAGTAAGAAGACAGTTCAGGTCTACTGGCGACAGGGACACACACACACACACAGTCAAAGGGGGAGGGCGGTGGGGGGATGGGAGGGAGGGGGGGGGGGGGGGGGGGGTGGAGGTGAGGGAGGGGGGGGGGGGGGGGTGGGGGGGGGGGGGGGGGGGGGGCTGTGTTAATGGTCTGAGTGGCTACTAAGTGGCCGGCAGGAGCAGGAAGTGGTTGTGTGTGTGTGTGTGTGTGACACTGTCTAGGGAGAGGCCCCTGGCTGCTCACTGGGGCTGAACCCTCCTGCTGATCACTGTGTATTATATCGTGTGGGAGCTCCTGGGGCTGCCTGCAGCCCTGCTGCTTCACACACACACTCACTCACACTCACACATGTACATGCGCACACGGACACGCACACATACACTTGCATACACAACGCACACAAAACACACTCTCACTTACACACACACACACACACGCACACACACATTCTATTCTATTCCATTACACTTGATATAAAAGAATAACTAACTAACACACACATTCCGTCTAATATCTCTTATACTAGTGAACAGACATTAAATTTATACAAGAACAAACACATACACACTGACAGGCCCACACACACATACAACAGAGAGGGGAGGGGGGACTCGCACGCATGTGTGTGTGTGTGCGGGGGTGTGTGATTAGAGTAATGGAATATGATTGCCCAGTGCACCCAGTGCTGCCAGTCAGCATGATGCCTGTAGCTGTAGGAGGAATTCCATATAATAACCTGTGTTGGGTTGGGATTTGGTTTGGAGGGTTTTTTTGGTTTTGTTTTGGTCGTACATTTCTGCGTGACAACAACTTCTACTGTGTAGGTTTGCCCCTCAAGGGGAACACAACATGATTACATCAATGACAATGTAATAAAGCGAGTAATTTGCTAAAACGATTCTTTTATATATATATAGATCTTGATTTGTTGCTTTCCAAGATTCAGCGCTATATAAATTCCATATATTATTATTATTATTATTATTATCTGTGCATCTTCCTCACATGCATCCTGTATCACCACCATTGGATACATACAGTGCATGGTGGACGTGGTTTGATTCGGTTTTGACTCCTGTCTTGATTTATAACGGAGGAGTCATTGGAACGCTGCGCAGTATTTTTTTTGTTAAGGCAGGGTGTGGGTAGTTGGAACGTGGTGGAGCCCATCGCTCTGCAGGTTGCATGCTGGGTATGATCATCCACCAGCTATAACTGGCCTCCTCTGCTCTGAAAGATCATAGATGTGTTTAGTTGTAATATGTGTACAAGATGTTAAGCCTGAGCACTTCACTCAGGGGACGGACTACAGTTTGTAGGGGGAGGGGGACCCTCGACCCTCAGATGGACGTATCAGCAGTCACACCTTCCATCCTCTCTGTAATACATGTATACAAGTACTGAAGTAGTGACTTTATTGATTAGTAGTAGCGATTACATAAGTACAGCTATTATAGCTTGATGATGGAGACCTGTACAAAAGATCAATATCCAGATCTTGGGTGCTAAGTGAAGACTCTTTCATATGTAGTTATCTTAAAAGGGGATGGGGGTGGGGGGGGGTATTGCATGCTTGTATTACATGTAAATGTAGTTCTGGAGGGGGGGGGGGGGGGGGACCACACATACACAAAGAAAGCTTTGCTTAGTGAAGGTGCCATGTTTCAGAAAATGTTTTAGAGGTTCAAAATAATCCGCTGTGACCGAGTCTCATCACTGAGGAAAAACTAGTGTGTGTGTGAGAGAAAGAGAGAGAGAGAGTGTGTGTGAGTGTGTGTATCCACCTGTCTTCTTTTAGGCATGCGTTTGTCTTAAATGGAAATGAAGATAGAATGAAGGCAGTATTCTCACAAAACGAGTTGCTTGCTGAAAACCTCTGCAGCCTACTGTTGTTGACCATGCTCTGTTCTTTCGGGTGTTATACCGTGTTCTCTGGTCAAAGTCCTTCGGATGAGACTATAAACCGAGGCCCCGTGTGCGAACGCATGCAGAACATCTTGCGCACACATTAAATCCGGTTCCGCTTTTCGAAAGAGTAGGCCATTGTGTGCCGGTGGGAACAGATGACAAAATTTACAAAACCGCATACACATGGGGACTGGTAAAAATGTCATCTGAGCGCTTTGATTTTTTGCTTTACAAGATTCAGCGCTATATAAATTCCATACATTATTATTATTATTATTATTATTATTATTCTCTGTGCAGGTGTGTAGGAATGATAGTTCTGGCAGATGTCACTGGCTGTAAAGTTTGATCTTTGTACATAGTGTTCCTCTGGGCATTTCCATCTGTTTTGCAGATGGCATCATACACAACACACTCAATATATGTGATATATATGCAAGTCAGAGAAGAGGCAAAAATCATGTACACCACCGAGCAGTGCTACACTTAAAAAAAAAAAAAAATGGACAGGCAGGAAGTACATCTTCCACTTTAAAAGTGGGAGAGAGGAAAAGCACTGTGCCGTTTGTACAATGGGAAAAGAAATCAATATTGTGGCCTGTAGTACTTACTGTCAGCAGAGGCCTGAGGGTGAATAGTGACTGTTCTGCCTTTGTCAATGTTCAGGACAACGTGTGTATGACTAATGTATAGATCTGTTTTTTAAAAAAAGAAAGGGGTGGGGGTTGGAGAGAGACCTTCAAATTACATAGTGGTGTATGTAGAGCTGTGTGTATGCCTTTATTTTCTGTTTATCCATTTGAAGATCTTCAATTCTTTGAGAACATCAAGCCTCTGAGTAGATTGCTTTTGCAATGCATGGAAAAGAAAAATAACCAAAGCAAGCTAAAACAACAACAATAAATAAACAAACCAAAAACAAAGTTCCCAAACCAAACTACTAAGAAATCAAACCCAAATAAGCCAGCAAAAACTCATAAACCTTGGGAGTAAAAAATCTGCAGATTTTATCACTGTTATCAAGTTTTGGGTGAGGTAGCAAGGTGTGAATGATTCTGTATTTGTTTTACCCCCAAGTTGGATAACAAAGACATACCACTTAAGGCTTAAACCATGTGGGAAGAACAGGTGACTTACAGATGAAATCACTTGCCCTCACGTGACGAATTTCATGTGTGAGTATACATGTTCGTGTGTGCGCGCGCGCGTGTGTGTGTGTGAGAGACACATGCATGTGACAAAGTTTCCTTACAAGTAGATCTATTGTTTTTTAGCTACATTCAAGTGTGTGTGTGACTCACAATGTTTACTTGTTGATTGCTTCGAGCTATGCTCATAACCCACATGAATTTGAGTGTGTTTTTACTCTTTTGCTCTGAATATACATGGATTTCTCTTGTATTTTAGATTTATAATAAAGGATTTGTAATGTATTGTCTCTGTGTGTGTGTACACTACTGCATGATTGACTTTTGTCTTTCTAAGCATGTTGGTGTTAATCCGAGCTCAAAACCTGGGTATATACAGCCGCCGTTAGTCATTCTTGTGTAGTGAATGAATCATTTCTCACCTGCTGATTCATGTATTGATTGTTAGACCACTGATTCAGTTATTTTATAGATCACCTGAACTGGGCCGTTCCAAATCAGAGCAGGGAAGGGGGGGGAGGAGAGAGAGCGAAGGAGAGGGAGGGAGGAAGGTGATATTTGGGGCAAGTACAGACACAGCCGTCAAGGCAGAAACGTGATAGGGTCACGTGGAGGTCCCGTCCCCCCCCCCCCCTTCCCCTTTATCCCTGGAGATGATCTTACGGCAAAGTAGTGGGGATCTGGGAACGGGACAGGACGGCACGAGATGGGACAGGGCGGCTGACGTGCTGTGGGTGCCTGGGCTGAGTCTTGGGGACTGGCTATTGATTTTGTGCCCGTCACTTGACACTGCACACACACACACACACACTTGCACACACACACTCACATACACTCACACTCACAGTCACACACACATGCTCACACACATACACTCACACACACACACTCACACTCACACACACACACACACACACACACACACACACACACACACACACACAACGCGCGCGCGCGCACACACACACACACGCGCACACACACTCACACACACACACACACACATGCGCAAGTACACAGAGTACTGGGGGAAGGAGTGGGCAGAGAGCTGAAACAAAGCCTTTTCTTTCTACCTGGCTGGTAATAGTAAGACCAAGGCTTGCTTGGGGAAGGGGTTGTGTGTATGTGTGCGTGTGTGTGTGTGTGTGTATGCATGAGTCTGTCTGCTTATCCTGTAATGGCTTTTAACATGCTATAGTCAAAAACCTTCAGCCCATCTTTTTCTAGAGTTTTTAAAACAAAATGTATATCAGTTTTATAAATTTTTAGCTGCAGACAGTTACCATATATATCTGTCTGTCTCAGTGTCTGTCTGTCTTGTACTAGTGTCAGTGGAATTTGTTGTAGAACAAAACTAAGCCTAACCTTTTCTGGAGGTGCTACTGTCTTATCAGTATTGTATATTGGCTACAGGCATTAACCATGTGTCTGTCTGCCTGCCTGTCTGTCTGTCTGTCTGTCTGTCTGTCTGCATGTCTGTCTTTTACTAGTTGTAGTGGCATTTGCAGTTGTACAAAACCAAGCCTAACATTTTCTGGAGTTCCTACTTTCTTATCAGTATTGTATTTATATATATTAGCAACAGGCATTAGCCATGTGTGTGTTTGGGGGAGGGGGGGGAGCTGGCTGTCTGACTGTCTGTCTGACTGTCTGTCTTGTACTTGCTGTAGCAGCATTTGCTATAGTACAAAATTACTGAGTACTATGCCTGACTTTTTCTGGAATTCCTACTTTCTTATCAGTACTATGTCCATACACTGTCCATATATATGTGTGTGTGTGGTGTCTTGTGTCCGTTTTTCTGTCTTGTACAGAATTTATCTATATGATACAACAAACACTATAGCTGAGTGGTTAAGACCGTTTGACTTCAATCCCATGGGTCCATGAAGTCATGGGTTCAAATCTCGGTGGTGCCTGGTGAAAGAAGGGTGGGTCAGGGGTGTTATGATCTCGCAGGTCTGCCAGTGCCCTTGTGTATATAACGCACATGCAGATGATGAGATATGCATGTTTAATTAAGATCCTGTCATTCATGTCAGCGTTTCTGGGGTTGTGGAAATACACACATACCCAGCATACATCCCTGAAGGCAGAATGCAGCTACCTTCATGGTGGGAAAAAGCAGTTGCATGTCTATGCAAAATCTCACCATTGGTGAACCTCAGAGCACTAGCTGAGGAACGAAAAAGATATTTAATGATAGATGCTGTAGTTCGAACTTTTTTTTTTTTTTAGTTCTTACTTTTGTTATCTTTTTTGTATTATATCAGCTACAACAAGCAAACATCGACCACAATGTGTGTGTGTGTGTGTGTGTGCAGTATATAATATTCACTTTTTCTTGTCTTTTTTTTTATATCAACTACAAGCAAGCCAGCATTGACCACACTGTGACCATGTGTGTTTGTGTGTGCAGTATATAATATTCACTTTTTCTTGTCTTTTTTTTTTATATCAACTACAACAAGCCAGCGTTGACCACACTGTGACCATGTATGTGTGTGTGTGCAGTATATAATATTCACTTTTCTTTGTCTTTTTTTTGTATCAACTACAACAAGCAAGCATTGACCACACTGTGACTTTGTGTGTGCAGTATATAATACTCACTTTTCTTGTCTTTTTTAAAAATATCAACTACGAGCAAGCCAGCATTGACCACACTGTGACCGTGTGTGTTTTGTGTGTGTGCAGTATGTAATATTCACTTTTCGTTGTCTTTTTTTTTTTATATCAACTTCAACAAGCCAGAATTGACCACACTGTGACCGTGCGTGTTTTGTGTGTGTGCAGTATGTAATATTCACTTTTCGTTGTCTTTTTTTTTTTATATCAACTTCAACAAGCCAGAATTGACCACACTGTGACCATGTGTGTTTTGTGTGTGTGCAGTATATAATACTCACTTTTCTTTGTCTTTTTTTTTATATCAACTACAAGCAAGCAAGCATTGTCCACACTGTGAATGTGAGCATGTGTAGTATAAAATATTCACTTTTCTTGTCTTTTTTTTATATCAACTACAAGCAAGCAAGCATTGACCACACTGTGACCATGTGTGTGCAGTATATAATATTAACTTTTCTTTGTCTTTTTCTGGGGGACGGGATAGCTCAATGGTCGGAGCACTCGCTTTCCCCCAGCCAAGTTAAGCAGCGTCGAGCGTGGTTACCAGTTGGATGGGTGATCGTTTGCGCGCCTTGGCTTCAGTACAGTTCCCCCAGTTCACCCAGCTGTAAATGGGTACCTGTCCTCTTTAGGGTCAGGGAAGGTAAAGCAGCGAGGGAGAGGAGATGGGCGCCGCCCTCAATATGCTGGCCCCTAGAGAAGTGAGGTCTCTGAGGCCTCGCTCCCCTACGACCTTATAGGTTATGGGACTCCTTTACCTTTTTTTTACCTTTGTCTTTTTTTTTAAATATCAACCACAACAAGCAAGCCCAGCATTGACCACACTGTGACCATGTGTGTGTTTGTCACTTTGTGTGTGTGCAGTATATTACAGCCTGTGGTAGTGTTTCTGTCCCGCGCCGTGTTCTTCGTGGGGGGGTTTCAGTGGATCAAGGTGCGGGGGGTGCGCGCCCCGGCCAAAGAGGCGCCCATCGTGGTGGTGGCGCCCCACTCCACCTTCTTCGACTCCCTGGCCCTGGTCTACATGGGGCTGACCAGCGTGGTGGCCAAGGCAGAGTCACGCCACATCCCCTGCTTTGGAAGTGAGTCCGTCGCTCTGTGTGTGTGTGTGTATGGTCTATGTAGGGCTGACCAGCGTGGTGGCCAAGGCAGAGTCACGCCATATCCCCTGCTTTGGAAGTGAGTCCGTCAGTGTGTCAGTGTGTGTGTGTGGTCTATGTAGGGCTGACCAGTGTGGTGGCCAAGGCAGAGTCACGCCACATCCCCTGCTTTGGAAGTGAGTCCGTCAGTGTGTGTGTGTGTGGTCTATGTAGGGCTGACCAGTGTGGTGGCCAAGGCAGAGTCACGCCATATCCCCTGCTTTGGAAGTGAGTCCGTCAGTGTGTGTGTGTGTGGTCTATGTGGGGCTGACCAGTGTGGTGGCCAAGGCAGAGTCACGCCATATCCCCTGCTTTGGAAGTGAGTCTGTCGCTGTGTCAGTGTGATTGTGTGTGTGTGTGTGTGGTCTATGTAGGGCTGACCAGTGTGGTGGCCAAGGCAGAGTCACGCCACATCCCCTGCTTTGGAAGTAAGTCCATCAGTGTGTCAGTGTGTTTGTGTGTGTGTGTGTGTGTGTGG
>CM054143.1:17857596-17967596 GCA_028751875.1 Rapana venosa | reverse complement strand
TTCTTCTTCTTCGCAATTCTTCTTCTTCTTCGCAATTCTTCTTCTTCTTCGCAATTCTTCTTTCTTTCTTTCTTTCAGCTTCGCAATTCTTCTTCTTCTTCGCAATTCTTCATCTTCTTTCTTTCTTTCTTTCTTTCTTTTCTTCTTTGCAAGTCTTCTTTCTTTCTTTCTTTCTTTTCTTTCTTTCTTTTCTTTCTTTCTTTCTTTCCTTCTTTCTTTCTTTCTTTCCCAGCAGTTTTTGTGCCATGTTTTCATCATTGCAGTTTGGTTCTTGCTGCTACTGCTAGTTAGTTAGGCAGCCTGTAGTGTAACTAGGGCTGGGGATGGGCACAGGGGGTCCATTCTGCTGTAGTGTTTGCATACATGTGTGGCCTTTCTTAGCTATTTCTGGTTGCCTGGTGTGTGGTGTCAAGTCAAGTCAAGTCAAGTCAAAATTTTATTTCCAGATGGTACATTGAATAAGCAATGCATTTGCTTTTTTTCATCAAGCCATCTATCTAAGAACAAATTTCGTAATGATTATACTAAGACACTACATTATTGCATCGTTTACCATTAAATTAATCCAGTAAAAAAAAAAAAAAAAAAAAAAAAAAAAAGGAAAAAATCGATAAGGAAATACATTGAAAATACAAATTACCACATATACATATACACGCACACACATACTCGTGCGCGCTCACGTCCACACACACATTTAAATAACAAATGTTTTAAGAATTAAAAAAAGAAAATCATAAAACGTCTGGACACACAAATTACTTCACTTACTGTTTCATCCATTGTGTGTGTGTGTGTGGTATGTGTGTGTGTGTGTGTTTTCATTTGTAATGTTTGGGGGGGGGTTGTTGAACACTCTGAAGAGATGGTAAGGCTGGGATCCTCAGAACAGGCCTGCATTGTGTTCTCTGATATTTATTCTGACCTGTGTGGCTTGGAAGGCTTGAACAATAATGATAGATTATTGGTGGTGGGGGGGTGGAGGTGGAGGGGGGGGGGTGTATACATGTATAGCTGTTGTTGAGTGTGGGTGTGTGTGTGGGGAGGGTATGTTTGTGTGTGTGGTGGTGGTGGTGGTGGTGGTGGTAGTGGTAGTAGTAGTAGTAGTAGTAGTGGTGGGGGTGGTCGTCAATCTTTACATCCTTCCACATAAAGTGATACCAGACAGGGGTGGGGGAGGGGATCATTATATAAATAGAAAGTATTAATAAAAAAAATAATTTAAAAAAGTATAAATTTTAGAAATAAAACAAAACAAAAAAAGCCCTCTTAATTAAAATAAATTAAGAAAAAAGAATGCTCGTGCACACAGGCGTATGCGCGTACATGTGTGTGTGTTCGTACTCTTGTACAAGTGTGTTGTTGTGGCTGAAGAATCCTCATTACATTGATTAAGCGAAATTGTATGCTAAAGACGAAATGAACAGGAAAGAATAACATTTAAAATAGAACAACAATGATGTAACTACAACAAATGCCCTAGCTATGGGACTTAACAATAAACCCTAAACAGCAACACCAAGCACTAACTTGATATTATCCACAACTTGTTCAAGGAAGGTGTCAGGAAATCTAGTTAAGCAGTCTTGCATTCAAGTACGATATGGAAAATTTGAAGTATTACTGTTACCACATAAGCATTTAACTCCCCCTACCCCTACCCCCTCCCCCCCACCCTGTTCCTTGGCTAGAGCTCCAATGTTCATCAGTGGTGAGATTTATGTGTATAGATGCGACAGGCAGAAATTATAGCTACTAACTAAGCCTCCTGGCTAAATAGTATGTCATTAAGACAGGAGGTTTCATCATCATCATTGGTCAGAGGTTTCTGCTGTCTCTTTGAGATTTGTTGTTTGGTAGGGGGGGGGGGGGGGGGGGGGGGGGTTTGCTTTAAAAGCACTCTCTTTTTTTTTCTTCCAAAAAAGCAGTCATTGTTGCTTTTCAAAGTAGTCTTCTTGTTTTTCATCAATAACAACCAAAAAAAAACAACCCACCCTAGTCTAAGTCATCACAACACTCAACAGTATAAAAGGCGGCGGTGATGAGAGATGAGCACTGTATTTTAATTTTATTTTATTCTTTTATATCGAGGATAATGGAATAAGCACTCATGTGCTTTTCTTACATCCAGTCCCCATGTGTATGCAGTTTTGTAAACTTTGTCATCCATTCCCACCGGCACACAATGGCCTACTCTTCTGAAAAGCGGAACGGGTTTTAACGTGTGCGCAAGATGTTCTGCATGCGTTCGCACACGGGACCTCGGTTTAAAGTCTCATCCAAAGGACTTTTGGGGAGAGTGGAGTCTGCACTGATGTTAACTCCAGGGGAAAATATCCCCTTGAACAGGAATTGAACCCGGGTCGTCAGATTGCGAGCTCAATGTTCTAACCACTAGGCTATCCCGTCCCCCCCCCCCCCCCCCCCCCCCCCCCCCCCCCCCCCATTGTGATAAGTTGGTATTTTGAAGAGTGTTAGAATCAGGAAGTAGAGTTGGTGATTTGTTGTTTGTACTTGTTAAGCAACAGCTGCCTTGTTTGGAAATGTATTGAGTAACTGTTCATATTATTAGTGTGCATATAAAATGTAAAATAGATCAATACATTAATGTTTATTATACGGTAATGTTTTCAGCTCACAGATGTAGAAGAAGAAAGAAAAAAACCCCATTTTTTTTCCATGTAATCCTGTAAGTTTGATGTGCTGTGAATTGGATAACGTAAATTATTGCTTAGGCTTTTAGAGTTGGTGCAAGGAGAGTCAGTGGATCTTGTGACATCCCATTATGACTGACAGTTACTGGTGACACAGCTGGCAGATGGATATATATGTCATTGTTGGGCTGGGTGTTTTCTTTTACGCTATTATTGTATTGCTTTCTCTCCCTGTGCTGTCACAATATATATATTTTCTCTCTCTCTCTCTCTCTCTCACATACACACACTTGCGCACATGTTAAAACCTGTTCCGCTTTTCGTAAGAGTAGGCCATTGTGTGCCAGTGGGAACGGATGACAAAATTTACAAAACTATACACATTGGATGTAATAAAGCACATGAGTGCTTATTTCATTATCCTCAAAATAAAAGAATAAAGAAATAAAATAATAAACACTATCTCTCTCTCTCACTCCCCCCCCCCCCTCTCTCTCTCTCTCCCTCTCTCTCTCTCTCTCCCCTCTCTCCCTCTTCCTCTCTCTCTCTCTCTCTCTCACTCTCACTCACTCACTCACTCACTCTGTCTCTCCATTAATTATGTCTTTGTTGGCAATGGTAGTCACGATTCCGTTTTATTCCCGTTGACATCAGTTGCTGTGTGTGGTGTCATGTGAAAGGCCAGGCCAGGCTGCATTTGACTCTATGGCCACTAAAACACTGCAGCGCCAGCAAATTGACTTTTTTTTAGCACAGAATAATAGAAACCTGTGTATAACAACAGATACTGTGTGTACGTGATGATGATATGAATCGAACCTAAGAGACATTGAAAGTTCCCAACTGTAATCTAGTAAAGTGCAGCTGGGGTTGGAACACTACAGGCAGTCCGTGAAATCAAGACCATTAGGACTAGGAGCCAGTTGCCCCTAGCCACCAATAATTCCCTTCCGTCATTGTTGTTGTCAGGTTAGTTGGTATTGTTTTTATGCTCATGTTCTGATTCCTACCATATTAAAAAAACACAACAACCTACCACCTTAGCTCCCAGCCTGAAAGTCCTTTAGATGAGAGTATAAACCGATTTCCCATGTGCGAACGCATGCAGAACATCTTGCGCACACCTTAACATCTGTTCCTCATTTTGGAAGAGTAGGCCATTGTGTGCTGGTGGAAATGGATGACAAAATTGACAGGACTGCATACACATGGGGACTGGATGTAAAAAAAGCACATGAGTGCTTATTCCATTATCCTGGAAATAAGAGAATGGATTTAAATAAATAAAAGTAGTCCAAGAGAGATGCCAATGGTTGTCTTAACAATGAAATGTTAGGCCAGTTGGAAAAACAACAACACTGCAGTGAATGTGATGTATACAGTGAGACATGCAGTAGAAACTGCAGAAAATGTTATGTATATCAAACATGCAGTAAAAACAGCAGTGAATGTGATGTATGCATGTGAGACACGCAGTAGAAACTGCAGAAAATGTGATATATATCAGACACGCAGTACAAACTGCAGTGAATGTGATGTATATCAAACATGCAGTAAAACCTGCAGTGAATGTGATGTATACATGTGAGACATTGCAGTAGAAACAGAATACGATGTGTATGAGACATGCAGTAGAAACTGCAATGGATGTGATGTATGTGAGACATTGCAGCAGAAACTCCAGTGAATCACTGAATACGATACATATGTGAGATATGTAGTCGAAACTGCAGTGAATGCAATGTACATAATGAGACATTGCGGAATAAAACTGCAGTGACTGTGACATATGTGAGACATGCAGTACAAAACTGCAGTGAATGTGATGTATTTGAAACTTGCAGAAGAAGCAGCTCAGTGTGTGTTGCTGCAGAACACACACACACACACACACACACACACACACACAGCAGAAAGGCCCAGTTTGAAATGGCAAACCTTTGGTGTGAGTCACACTGGGTTGACTGAACTGTGCTTGCACTGCCACAGCAACCTGACCACAGTCTAATTTACCTTCTGATAGAGAGACCGGGGGGAAAATAAAGGCCACTCACTGTCGTGCCGTACATTGAACTTGGCTGCATCAGATGGAATGATAATTGACGCCCCCCTCCCCCTTTTTCTTTTTAAAATTGTGCAAACTGTTGAGAATGGTTTTGAGTTTCTTTTGTTTTCCTGTGCAAGAAAATGTACACAAAACTCCAGCCTTAGCTGTCCAGTTTGAGGTTTGCTTCCTACCCTGTTTTGGAAAAGGTTGACTTTTTGAAAAGTATTCATGAAGTAAAATATTTTCCAGGTTGGCTGGTTTGATGTTGAAATGTTTGTTGTGCTTGTACCATCCATGACACGTAGAATCTGGCTAAAAGATGTCTCACACACACAGACAGAGACAATATTTTCAAAGGAGAAACAGACTTGGGGGCGGGGCGGGGCAGGGGAGGCGAGAAAGCTGGATTCTCACAGAAGGATTTCACTGAAACAAACAAAATGCTAACATCTGATATGGTGGCCTTTCAGGGCTATCTATTCAGAGGGAAGTTAGTGAACATGTATGGCTCTTTCTTTCGCTTTCTTTTTCTCATCTTGCCTTTAAAAGTAAGATTAGGCCGTGTGTGTGTGTGTGTGTGCATGCGTGCGTGCGTGTGTGTGCATGCACATATGCATGCATAATAATAATAATGTATGGAATTTATATAGCGCTGAATCTTGTAAAGCAACAAATCAAAGCGCTCAATTACTCACTGATCATCTTGTATTTTCGTCGTTATTTGGTGTGGTCTGTTACTGCTTACTTTGCAGGTTTTTCCTTCTGGCCTGTTCCCAAAATGGAGATCTATCTCTCTGTATGTGTAACTCTGTGTGCGAATTTGTCACACATGCTTTGACATCTTCCAACTGTGTTATATTATCTTCGTCCTTCTCCTCTGTGTAGTGACTGACAAGTTGTTGTTAATAGGTCCCCACCCATGAGCGCTTTGATTTGTTGCTTTACAAGATTCAGCGCTATATAAATTCCATACATTATTATTATTATTAAAGGGTGGCGCTGCTCTTGTGGCGACGCGCTCTCCCCGGGGAGAGCAGCCCGAATTTCACGCAGATAAATCTCGTGACTTCAAGTGGTATAAAATAAAATATTATTATTACCCCACCCCACCCCACCCCACCCCAGCCCTCCTCTTGGTGTGGCATGAACCTTTTCACCTGTGTGTTCAGGTGTTTTATTGTGGGGAATGATGCCAGATTAAAGTGTTTTTGACTTGACTCAACTTGAAATGGGTGGAGCTAAATTTGTAGTGAGAGGAAATTTGAAGAGAAACTTGTATTTAAGTTACATGTATACTTTTTTTTTTCAAGCATAAGAGAACACACTGTATTTCTATTACACATGCATGCACGCACGCTTTCATGCACACACTCACACACATTTCACACACACACATGCATGCACACATGCTTACACACGAATGCATGCACACATGCACACACACATACACTCACACACACACACACATGCGCTCGCGTGTGTGTGCACACATGCACTTACACACATGTGCACGCGTGTGCGCACACACACACACACACACAAGATGTTCTGCATGCTAATGCATGCAGAACATCTTGCGCACACATTAAAACCCATTCCGCTTTTCCGAAGAGTAAGCCATTGTATGTCAATGGGAACGGATAGCAAAATTTACAAAACTACATACACACGGGAACTGGATGAAAAAAAGCACATAAATACTTATTCCATTATCCTCGAAATAAAAGAATAATAGTAATAATAATAATGATAATAAATAGAAGAAGAAAAATAACACACACGCATCCATCATTAAGGTTACTTTTTGTAAAGACATACATGTATGTATGTATGTATGTATACATGTATGTATGTATGTTCAGGGTTGTGAAGTTAGCCTTTTCACTGAAATTTCACACCTTCTTAGTTTTTAAAGAGTAGTGTAGAAATTTTAAAATAGAAACAAAGTTTAGCTGTGTGTGTGTGTGCGTGAGTGTGTGCTTCTCTTCCCTCCTCTCTCCCTCTCCTCTTTCACTATCTTACTTATTTAATCATTTTCTGGCTCGCTCTCTCTCTCTCTCTCTCTCTCTCTCTCTCTCTCTCTCTCTCTCTCTCTCTCTCTCTCTCTCTCTCCCCCCTCTCCCTCTCCCTCTCTCTCACACATAAAATAAATAAATAAATAAACACACACATATACACACAAACAAAAGAATAAACACACACAAACACACACACTACTCGTACACACACACTCTACACGCACACCACACTACACACACACACTACACACACACACTACAGACACACATACACTACACACACACACACAACACCACTACCAGTGTAAGATATAATGATATATAATAGTTATGTGCTGAAGAAAGGGGAGATGGCAGTGATGATGCCTGCTGACTGTGACTACATGATATGGTGTGGGCGTAGTGAACTCTATCAGTATCCATCTCTCTCTCTCTCTCTCTCTCTCTCGGGTCGGGTAGCCTAGTGGTTAGAACATTGCACTCGCAATCTGACGACCCGGGTTCGATTCCCATTCAAGGGGGTATTTTCCTCTGGAGTTAACATCAGTACAGACTCCATTCTCCCCAAAAGTCCTTCGGATAAGACTATAAACCGAGGTCCCGTGTGCGAACGCACGCAGAACATCTTGCGCACACGTTAAATCCTGTTCCGCTTTTCGTAAGAGTAGGCCATTGTGTGCCGGTGGGAACAGATGACAGAATTGACAAAACCGCATACACACGGGGACTGGATGTAAAAAAAAAAAAGCACATAAGTGCTTATTCCATTGTCCTCGATATAAAAGAATGGATGGAGTCTCCCATCGGATCGACAGATGAGTAGGCAGGCAGGCTTGCTTATCTGTCAGAATGTATCCTCATATGGGAGAAGAGGCTGATTCTGGATGCACAGCACTTCCCACAGGTGTTGCAAGGGAAAACGTCTCCAGAAGTTGAGCCCTGCTTCCTTCGCTCATGCTTCTCCTTAATGGCCAGCGTTCTCTTGTTTTTTTGTATGCCACTGGAGCACATTATTACTTAAATATAAAAGAATTACTCTCTATTTCTCTCTCTCTCTCTCTCTCTTCTCTCTCTCTCTCTCTCTCTCTCTATCTAGTCTCTCTCTCTCTCTCTTCTCTCTCTCTCTCTCTCTCTCTCTCTCTCTCTCTCTCTCTCTCTCTCTCTCCTCTCTCTCTCTCCTCTCCTCACACACACACACACACACACACACCTCTCTCACTCCCAGTCTCAGTCACCACTGGTCTGCAGGGTCACTGCCAGGCAGAGCCTTTCATTTCATGATTGACTCACTGAGTCATAAGGCATTCAGGTCAGACTGTCAGGACTGTGGCAGTATTAGTATAGTGGCAGGCTGCAGACATAGAGGAGCTCTCCGCTCTGTGTTGGCATTGCTGGGTCTGTCTGTGGTAGGGGATAGCCCAGAGCCTTGAACCGGGATAGCCTGGTGGTTAGAGTGATGCGCATCGCGCTCGTGTTCTGCTGACCCATGTTCGAATCTCGTCCAAGAGTGTTTTGTTTCTCCCTGGAGTTAAGATCTGTGTTGACTCCACTCCCCCCAGAAGTCCTTTGGGTGAGACTACAAACTGAAGTCTCATGTGCGAACACAAGCAGAACATCTTGCGCATGCGTGAAAACCTGTTCTGCTTTTCAGGAGAGTAGGCCATTGTGTGCCAATGGGAACTGCTTACAAAATTGACAAAACATGAGGACTGGATGTAAAAAAGAAAAGCACATGAGTACTTATTTCATTATCCTCAAAAAAAAATTTTTTATTGTAAAAAAAAAACAAACCAAAAAAACCCTAATCTCAGCTAGAGTGTTCAATCACGGGGGATTTTCTACCTGCAGTTTGCTGACTCCACTCCCCTGAAAGTCTTTTGGGTTGTGTTACAAACTGAGGTCCTGTGTGCAGCATATGAGTAGCAACAACTTAAAACAGCAACGGTGATCCCTACAGTGAGTGGTAAGAGAGATGTTGTCCCTAACAAAAGTGTGTAGAATGGGCAGGCGCTCATCAGAAAAGTTTTCAAAACATTTCGTCCACAGACAGCATCATCATCATCATTGACCATTACACCCAGCGGTGTTTAGGGCAGCAACAAAGCGCTTCCACTCCTGCCTATCCTGGGCCAACCTAGTTACTGATCCCCAAGTGTGCTGCATGGCCTTCATCTCACCCACATACAGCAGAATATTAAAATCTAAAAATAAAAAGTGGGGGGGGGAAATGAGCATACATCATTAATTTCATTCATTGCATGTACGTGGAGCAACACACCCTCCACTTCTTTCCTTCAAAAGGGGAGAGCAGCCCACATTTTGATGCAGAGAAATGACGCGACTATACACACATTATTTTCATTGACACGCACTAACCCTTGCCACGTGCAGTGCCAGAGCTGAGCAGTGTCGTTGGGTAGTGATATGTCATGGACAAGGAATTTATATCATATATAAACCTCTGTGACTTGTTTAGGTAAGTTTCAGCCCCTCACAGTTCACTGGCTAAAAAGGACTGAAACGGAGATGAAAGTGGAGGAAATGGCTGTAAGGTTCATGCTGCGGGATACTTTGTAGTTTTGCCTTTAGTTTATTCCTGGGTTGGTTGGTTAATATGTCTCATTGGTGTCTGGAGCCCTGGCTTCACTATAACTAAGTTTAGCATCAGTGTAGATGATATAGTTACTGAGGTGTGGTTGTGACCTACATTAGTTCCCTCCGGTCTAGGCTCTATTTTATGCATGCATGCTGCCAGCTCTGACAGCTAGAGGTTATAAGTTAACTGTTTCATGCATGCTGACACTAATGAAGATTTTGCAACCAACATCGTCCACTCCCTGCGGTCCTCTGCTTTCCGTAGCAGTTTGTTCCCCTCAGGGCTACCAGTCCACTCTCTGATGTTGTCTTCCCATCGTTTTCTCTGTCTGCCTCTTCTTCGTCTCCCTCCTTGTACTGTTGTTCCCTGTAGGACAGCGAAGCAAATATATATATATGTAAGACTTGAGCTAAGCTGCTGGTGTTGCCTGTGTTGCAGAAATCATCCAGTACACGCAGCCGGTGCTGGTGAGTCGTGACGACCCTGACTCCCGGCAGAACACCATCAAGGAGATCCAGCGCCGCAGTCAGACAGGGGGCCAGTGGCCGCAGATCTTCATCTTCCCCGAGGGAACCTGCTCCAACCGCTCCTGCCTCATCAGCTTCAAAGGAGGTCAGTCTCTTCCCCCGACTCCCTCGTGTGTCACCCGCCCGCTCCTAGTTATCTGGAACGTTCTCTCTGTCTTCCCTGCTGTAGAGCTGTTCCAAACGTGACGTCGTTTAGAAACCTTAAGTCGGCCGAGTTATTTTGTTTTGAAGAAAGACCAGTGTTCTGAGCTTGTTTTATCTAATGGGAGGGTGCGCTAGATTGTTTGTAGTGTATGTTTGTAGTGTGTGTTTGTGTGTGTGTTTGTCTGTCTGTCTGTCTGTGTGGTGGTTGTGGTTGTTAACAATGCAGAATGAGACTATACATGTTACTGGTCGTTGCGCTAAACTCTGTGTGTGTGTGTGCGTGCGTGCGCGTGCGTGCGTGCGTGCATGCGTGTGTGTGTGTAAGTCTTCAATTTTAACAGCTTTCCACTTAGTGATACCAGACAGCCCTAAAATAGGAGACTGAATAAAAGAGATGGATGGGTGGGTGTGTGTGTGTGTGTGTGTGTGTGTGGTGTGGTGTGTGTGTGTGTGTGTGTGTGGTGGTTGTGGTTGTTACAGTGCAGGTTGAGGCTATGTAACTGGTCATTGCACAAAACTGAAGTTACTGTTATTGTTTAGCTCCATCAGTTAAATTTTAAACTGAACACGAAGCACCTAAAACAGAGAAAGTGGAATAAACAGAGGCTCAAACGTGTACGTGTGTTTTTGTTGAAGTTCATGTGCAGTGAAAACAGGAGTCAAAAGGTTGAACAATGTATCAGTGTGTCTGAAATGGATTATGGACAGGTGTTAAGGCTATAATCATGTTTATACATAAAATACACCTGTTTTGATATTTTAGAAATTGGTGCAGTGTCGTGTCATATATTTTATCAGGTGTTGTGTAAATACTGTCATATCTTTTGTCATGTCATCTATATTATCAGGTGTTGTGTAAATACTGTCATATCTTTTATCATGTCATTTATATTATCAGGTGTTGTGTAAGTACTGTCATATCTTTTATCGTGTCATTTATATCATCAGGTGTTGTGTAAGTACTGTCATATCTTTTATTGTGTCATTTATATCATCAGGTGTTGTGTAAGTACTGTCATATCCACAACTTTGTGTTTTGGATTTTAATCAGTGCTATATGGATTTTCACATTTATTGTGGTAGTAAAGTAATCTTGAATCGTGGACACTGTAAGCTACATTTTGTAAAGTAATCTTGAATTGTGAACACTGTAAGCTACATTTTGACTCTTTTGTAATCAGTTGGAAGGTATAAAGTATACACCTTTCATATATTAATTACTCAGTTATTGAAAAAAAAGAGTTCAGGTTTTAGCTATTTGAAAGAAAGGAAATAGAAAAGTCATGTGTTTCAAGTTTCCTTAGTATGTTTTACTTTGTGATATAGAAAGAAAAAAAAAACAACAGCAACAAAGATCTTGAATTGAAAACAGGAAAGAAGAAAGTTGTAGAAGGAAAAAGAAACATGCATAAATTGTAACACTTAAAAGCCTGCTCCTTTGTGTTCTGTCTGACACGTACCTTCGCTCTCACTGATTTACACCAACCCATACATTCACATGCAAGTACATACAAACACACTCCCTTACCTCTCTCATCCCCCCCCCCCCCCACCCCCCCCCCATCCCTCGTTCCCCATTCTGGTTGACTATTGATGATTATAATATATGGAATTGATATAGCGCCGAATCTTGTAAAGCAACAAATCAAAGTGCTTACATTCAAATCATTTACGTGCATGCGATCGCACATTAATAAGATAAACAGATATCAAATTTACACACACACACACACACACAAACAAAACACACACACAAACAAACAATTGATGACTGCTGTGTGTGTGTCTTTCAGGAGCATTTTTCCCAGGAGTGCCAGTTCAGCCAGTATGTCTGCGCTACCACAACACAAGGGTGTGTACCTTGGCCACTGTTGTATTTTGTTAGAGGTTTTGTTTTTGTTTGGTTCCTGGTTTTTCTGTCAACCTGTACTTCCCTAAAACTGCTTGTTCAGGCAGTGTGCTGTCCTTTAGCCAAGTTATCATGGAGGCATTTCCCTGGAATATCCAGGCAGCGTCCTTTGTGTAGCCAAGTTATCTTGGAGGCGTTTCCCTGGAATATCCAGGCAGTGTGCTGTATATAGCCAAGTTATCATGGAGGCGTTTCCCTGGAATGTGCAGGCAGTGTGCTGTATATAGCCAAGTTATCATGGAAGTGTTTCCCTGGAATGTGCAGGCAGTGTGCTGTATATAGCCAAGTTATCATGGAGGTGTTTCCCTGGAATATCCAGGCAGTGTGCTGTATATAGCCAAGTTATCATGGAGGCGTTTCCCTGGAATGTGCAGGCATTGTGCAGTATATAGCCAAGTTATCATGGAGGCATTTCCCTGGAATGTGCAGGCAGTGTGCTGTATATAGCCAAGTTATCATGGAGGCGTTTCCCTGGAATGTGCAGGCAGTGTGCTGTATGTAGCCAAGTTATCGTGGAGACATTTCCCTGGAATGTGTAGGCAGTGTGCTGTATATAGCCAAGTTATCATGGAGGCGTTTCCCTGGAATGTGCAGGCAGTGTGCTGTATATAGCCAAGTTATCATGGAATGTGTAGGCAGTGTGCTGTATATAGCCAAGGTATCACAGAGGCGTTTCCCTGGAATGTGCAGACAGTGTGCTGTATGTAGCCAAGTTATTGTGGAGACATTTCCCTGGAATGTGTAGGCAGTGTGCTGTATATAGCCAAGTTATCATGGAGGCGTTTCCCTGGAATGTGCAGGCAGTGTGCTGTATATAGCCAAGTTATCATGGAGGCGTTTCCCTGGAATGTGCAGGCAGTGTGCTGTATATAGCCAAGTTATCATGGAGGTATTTCCATGGAATGGTCAGGCATTGTGCTGTATACAGCCAAGTTATCATGGAGACATTGTGCTTTCCTTTAGTCAAGTTATCATGGAGGCATTTCCCTGGAATGGCCAGGCAGTATGTTTTCCTTTAGCCAAGTTGATCCTCGTGAAGCCCATTCCTGTCCAGGTTGTAGATTGCATGCTGGGTATGTTCGTGCCATACCTCTGGCTAGAGCTGCTGCAGTCTACCGCAAAAGATGGAGAGATTTTTTAAAACACGGATTCAAGATGTCATGTGTACTTTTTACACATGTTCCATTGGTGAAATCGTGTCAGCTGTTTTAAGAGCGGGCAGAAAGATGTATAGGCGCCTCTGCCTAGACTTCATCATCAAACAGCTCTTCATTTCTGGAAGGGGAGAGGGTCAGAACCCAAAGAGCGGAGGGAAAAGGTGTCCGAACAGTGGGCAGTCTGTGTGGATGTGTGTGGAAGAGGAACGAAACTGACTTTCCTAAGGCTTCCATTCCCTTGCTTCCAACAGGTGTTGGTGGTTGGGTGGTTACGTCATTGGTCACATGGGTAACCTTACCTCCCAGCACCCTGAGGTCAGGGGTTCAAACTTTAAGTGTACAGGTCAGCAGGGGAGGGGTGGAGGAACAGTAGGGGGGCATTCAGAGGTCACGGTGTGACCTGCTGTCCCTAGAGCGTAAGGAGGTCAGGGCTGACATTTTTTGCTGGAAAGGAACTCTTCTGCTCTTGAGGCCTTGAAGTGAGCTGTGTTGTCCTGTGCTAGGTAGGGTCTGCAGCTTAGTGTGTAGGTGAAAGTGTTGGTTATACTGTAACTGCATGTAGTGACTCCTTGAAGTAGACACTAGTGTCGCAGTGTGTGTGTGTTTTGGACGTTGATACTATGTATCACTGCATATGCGTGCGCGTGTGTGCGTTGGACATTGATACTATGTATCACTGCATACGCGCACGTGTGTGTGTGTGTATTGGACATTGATAATATGTATGTATCACTGCATACGCGTGTGTGTGTGTTTATGTGTGTGCAGGGCATTGAAAGTGTATAAACATAATTACAATGTCCTTTTGTGTGTGTGTTGCAGGACACTTTGACTTGGACTTGGGATGGACCTGGAGCGTAAGTTGTTGCCTTTGTGTGTGTGTGCGTGCATGCATGTGCGTTTGTTCAGCTGTATGTCTCATCACTCGTAGTGATATTGAATGAGGACATTCACACTGATTGAAGGAAGATTTAAACTGAAGAACACATGTACACTCATTCATACATTCACACACACTTTCACACACAGAGGTGTTTATTCTCTCTCTCTCTCTCTCTCTCTCTCTCTCCTTCCTGTTCCGCTTTTCGTAAGAGTAGGCCATTGTGTGCCGTAGGAACAGATGACAGAATTTACAAAACTGCATACACACAGGGACGGGATGTAAAAAAGCACAGAAGTGCTTATTCCATTATCCTCGATATAAAAGAATAGAATTTAAAAAGAATTCTCTCTATCTCCAGATGATTACATGTGTGTGTTGATTAGAACCAAGGGCACTGGTAGTATTAAATTAGGCACATGCATTGCAACATGATAATCATGTGTGATGGTGTGCTCCATGTGATGGCATATGTGGATATTTGAGAACAGAATTGTTTGGGTTTTTTTTTTTAATTCTTTTATATCGAGGATAATGGAAAAAGCACTTATGTGCTTTTTTTACATCCAATCCCCGTGTGTATGCAGTTTTGTAAATTGTCATCTATTCCCACCAGCACACAATGGCCTACACTTATGAAAAGCGGAACAGGATTTTAACGTGTGCGTAAGATTTCTGCGTGCGTTCACGCACGGGGCCTTGGTTTATAGTCTCATCCGAAGGACTTTTGGAGAGAGTGGAGTCTGCACTGATGTTAACTCCAGGAAAAAATATCCCCTTGAACGAGAATCGAACCCGTGTTGTCAGATTGCGAGTGGAATGTTCTAACCACTAGGCTATCCCGTCCTCCGTGTGATGTGTCAAGGTGTCTGATTGTTATTTGCATGTGTCATACATATAAGGCTTTATTGTGTGCATAAATAGGTGTGTGTGTGTTTCTGTGTGCAGGTTCCAGTGTTTGTGGTTGACGCTGTGCCAGTTCCAGAGTTACCTGGATATAGAGGTCAGTCTCACTGCCCGTCTGTCTGTCTGTGTGTCCATCCGTCCGTCCGTCCGTCCATCTGTCCAACCATCCATCCATCCTTCCATCCAGCACTACCCAGGTTGTCAAGTAATTTATTAATTTGCTTTGTCAGTAATGACTGAAATGTGTACTCAGTCATGACTGAGTTATTGATGTATGTGTATGTTTGTCCGTCGTGTCGACAATGACCTCCAAAACAGCAGAGGAGGCAGCTGCTGTTTCGGAAATTGGGCAGAAATTTGATTATAGTGGAGATGCTTTGCCCACAGTACATCCCCACTCTCTCGGCCAAGTGGGCATAAGGACAGTCAGCGTTGGAGATGCTCTCCAAAGGCCAACTAGCCCCCAGGGCTGCAGCACATAAGGACTGTGCAAGTCAAGCCTCCTAGTCAGAGAGTCATAGTCGATCACTAAAGACTAAGCTGTAAAGTGGAATTCCATGAGTGGGAAAGAAAGCCACTGATCATACATACAGCCTCTCACTTTGCTGTTGCCCCCAGCGTCAATGGTTTAATCAAGAACTGTGATAAACCCCAGGCGCTGACGGCATATACATGTATATATATATATATATATATATATATATATATATATATATATATTATATATATATATATAAAGTCACTTTCCCTTTCCCTCTGTGACTGGGACGCTGTGGTGTGTGCAGTTTTTACCGGTGTACCGCCCCAGCCAGGCAGAAATCAACGACCCCAAGCTGTTTGCCAACAACGTGCGGCGTGTCATGGCCCAGTGAGTGGTTTGCCATTGGCCTCAGAAAAAAAATGTTTAGATTGGGGCTTTGGTAGAAAAGGTTGTTGTCTGGATGGATGTCAGCTTAAGTTCTAACATAACACACATGCATGTATCAATCCACACATGCATGCATGCACATGGATATGTACACACACGCATACGCACGCACACACACACTTACATACGCACACACATATGCACACACATATGCACACACACACACACAAACACTTAACACACACAAATGCAGGCACACACACACACACACACACACACACACACACACACACACACACTGGTTTTATGTTGTTTTTTTGGTTGTGAATTGGTCTGTGGTTTGGAGTCGTCATGTGTTTTGCTTTTCTGTATTTAAAAAAAAAAGAAAATGGGGGGGGGGGTTGTTCCTCAGCTAGAGTTCCAATGTTCATCATATGTGAGATTTTTGTGTATGCGACAGGGTTGTGTTTTTTTCTCTACCTGTTAAGGTAGCTACATTCCGACTTCAGGGGGACAGTTGGAAATTGAACCTATCAATTTTACCAGGACATTTGGAAGGCACCTTCCTGCTCTTTCCAGTTTGCAACTGTCATGGGTTCTTTTGTCATGTACAAATCCATAAGCACACTGACTGATCCAACTGGTTTAGTCTCCTCCGAAAGACTTGACATTTAGCTTCAATTTTTTCTGTCAAAATGGGAAGACAGGGCCAAGTTTGGGAATCAGACCCAGACCCTCACAGTTTACGTGTTAGGCCGGTGAAGGTCTAAACCCTCATTCCACCTTGCCTTCTTGCTTTTCTGTCAATGACTGTGGGTGCTAACCTGAGTTTGCCAATAGTATTGTTGTGTTTTGGATGTGGCGTCAGTGCTGATGTGACTGTCGGGGCTGTAAACCACATCAGTGAACACATTCCCTGTCCATGTTGTCTGTTGGGGGGAAACAAACAGCAAGGTTGCTGCACATGATGTGCCCAGTTCAGGTTGCTGCATCTACTAAGAGGGCATCGCCACTAATGCAACACAACCCAGTTCTTCATCAGGTTTTTTTCCTCTCTGTGGGTAGATTTGTTTTCCTTCATGAACGGCCCTTTTTTTTACTTGCAAAATTTTGCCAGGCACAACTGTCTTGTTGCTGTGGGTTCTTTTTTGTGTGTGTGGTGAATGCATGTTGCAAGGTGGGTAGGGAGTAGTGAGCAGACGACTAGCCAGGGCAAAACTAAAGTCACACACTTGGTTTGCATACAGAATCTGGGTTTATCATCTCAACCAAAAGACTAGCGCCCAGACCATCACTGATGGGCCAAGAGGATGTGGAGGAAAGGGAATCAGACTGGCAATGGTTAGTGTTGTAGAGGGGTGTGTTAGAGAGACTGGAGCCACAAGACTGTGGTGGCCACAGGGATGACGGGTGCAGTGAGTCTTCTTCTTCTTCTTCGTGGAAAGCTCAGAAGGGTGCAGGGAGTGACCCTAGCGCGAAGGGTACAGGGAGTGACCCTAGCGCTGCCTCCGCTGTGTTGCAGACACCTTCAGGTGCCCGTCACAGACCACACCTACTCCTGTCGTCGCCGGAGCAACCCCCTCCCTGACAAACTGCGCCTGCCCATGGAGGCCGGCATTGCAGAGTTCCAGAAACTGCACAGGCAGCTGGGGTCAGTCCTTGTTTGTCTGTATGAATGTCCGTTTGTCTGTCTGTCTGTCTGCCTTACCTGCCTGTCCAGAAACTGCACAGGCAGCTGGGGTCAGTCCTTGTTTGTCTGTCTGTCTGTCTGCCTGCCTGTTTGTCTGTCTGTATGACTGACTGTCTTGTCTGTATGACTTTCCATTTCTCTCTGTTATAGTCTGTCTTCCTGTCTATCAATATCTCGTTTCTGGTGTTGCTGTGGAAGCAAGGTATTGCTGTGGGTTTTACATAAATGTGTGTGCGTACGCGTGTTTGTGTGTGTGTGTGTGAAAATTTGCAAGTTAAAATGCTCTTGAGATTACTGTGGAGTCTTAACACAGTATGTTTGTCTGTATTACTATAGGTATCTACTTGTACGTGTACACATTTGTGATGCTTATGCAACCAACCAGAAAGAAACAAACTTTTAACAGACTGTGTCTTATCTCTCATTGTGTAAATGCAAACATATTTTTGTGCCGATTAAAGGACCATCGGTTAAATGAAAACTTTGACAGACTGTATCCATCTATCCAGGGACAGGATAGCTCAGTGGTCAGAGCACTCGCATTACCCCAGCTATGTTAAGCAGCATCGAGTGTGGTTACCAAGTAGATGGGCGACCATTTGCGTGCTTGGCTTCGGTACAGTCCCCCAGTTCACCCAGCTGTAAATGGGTACCTGCCCTCTTTAGGGTCAGGGAAGGTAAAGCAACGAGGGAGAGGAGATGGGCGCTGGCCTCAATATGCTGGCCTCTGGAGAAGTTGAGGTCTGATGCCTCGCTCCAACACAACCACACAGGTTATGGCACACCTTTACCTTTACCTTTTATCCATCTATCTGTTTGATTTGTCTTTGCAAGATATAGCGCTATATAAGTTCCATTTAGTAGTAGTAGTATTATTATTATGATCTTTCCGTGTGTAAGTACATACATGTATGTATACACGCTTGTGCAGGTTAAGAGAGCACCAGATGAAGGAGAACTTTGACAGGCTACAGGCGATGGACACCAGTAGCACAGACTGCGTGTCGCTGTCCCAGTTCGCCTCCCTTCTGCGTCTTCCCCAGTCCTCCGCCCTGCAGCACATCTTCTCTCTCTACGACAGGGTGAGAAGAGACAGGGCTCCCTCCACCTAGTGCTTGTTGTTGTTGTTGTGCATTCCCCAGCTTTACACTCTGGGGGTCACCCAGAACGTGCACTCTGCCTGACTCATCCCACCTGGGAATCACTGTGAGATAGGAAGCACACCGGACCTCCACCTAGTGCTTTATTTCACAGGGGTGGGAGGCGGGCACAGAATCTGGGATGTTTTCTCTGTTGTGGGGGGGAGGGTGGGTTTTTGTTCCTCAGCTAGAGCTCTGAGGTTCACTAGTGATGAGGTTTTTTGCGTATGCGACCTTTTTTTGACCCACCATGAAGGTAGCCAGGTTCCAGCTTGGGGGGGATGTATTCTGGGTTTGTTTTGTGTTTCCATAACCCACACTGAATGTTGTCACTTGGAATTACTAGATTTTGAACATGCATGTTTGATCTTCTGCATGTGTGATTTGTATACATACCTGCACTTGGAAGTTGAACTGGGAGATCGTAAAAAATCCCCACTCTTAGTTCACCAGATAGTGTATATATGTGTACATGTGAGTGCCATTGATCAGATGTGAGTATGTGTGTGTTGTGTGTGTGCATTGTGTACTTCTATCAGTATTTTTTTAAAGTAATTAATTAATCATGTATCATTCTCTATATTATATCATTACATCATATTATATTGTATTGTATGAAACACAGGATCAGTCCGGCCGCATTGACTTCAGGGAATACGTGATTGGTCTGTCGTTGGTGTGTAACCCGGACAACACCGATGCCACCTTGCAATGTGCCTTCCAGGTCAGTTTTCTCAGAATGATATCTGCCGTTTGTCTACACTGACATGCATGTCAGATGCTTCTCTCCTGTTTTCCTTTACAAGCAGGCTGCTGTAAATTCATAGCCTAATTTTTTTTCTTTCCTCTGGCCATTGTGGCATCTTTTTCTTCATCACTAGTTATTCTGCTGCATTTGCATGTGACACTCCACCACATAACAAGTTGCATTGCACCGGAGATAAATTTTTCATTGTTAACATGTTATTAACCCTAGTGGCGCGGTTCCCGGAATATTCCGGTAAAGGCGGGTCTAAGCTGTGTGGTGGATCCCAGAATATTCCGGGATGACGTGGGTGATCATAGTTGAAAGCTTACTTTCGCTTTCAAAGGTCAGCCAATGAATGATTAAGGCCGTTGTAGGCCCGCAGAAAGAGGTGAAGGTAGTTTGACACACACAAGCAACGAAGAATCTGATTGGTTAAGAGTGTTTGTTGTTGTTTTTTTTTGGACCAGCCGAGATCGTCTTCAACAAAAATGGCGGCCAGTGTTTGCACTAGAATTTCTTCAAGCGTTTTTCGAGCTTTTTTGCAAAATTGACAGCGAGGAGGAGTTTTAGAGGCTGGATTTGGTTGAAATAAACAATGAGAGAGACAATGAGGTAAGGATTGTGGAATATTTTTGAAAAACTTGGTAAAAATCGATCGCGATCGGACTGAATCGAGCGGTGCTAGTTTTGCTGGATGGACTTCTTCGCTACTCAGCGATTTCGACGTCACAGATTGTTTTACTTTATTTTGACGCGACGAGGCTTCGAAATAACTGTTGTTGAGTCAAATCGCTATGCTGCTGAGTACTTTGCATCACATGAAATCAAGCGATCTTTGTATTTTCGTCATAGAAAGCCACCACTCCGCACATTCCACCATGACGGTCGCGATGGCGTCGATCCTGTCGCTGAACTTTTCTGAGTATTTGGTGACCGATAAAGCGATACAAACTCTTTTTTTTTTTTAAAACTAATGTCAAGAAATAGTGTTTACCTAATCATGACATTTATGCGCCGCAAGAACTTTGCTTATCGTGTTAAAATCGATCCGGGGCCCTGACGGTGGAACAGTGATCGGTAGTGCGCACACGATTTATTTATTTTGGATTTTTTTTACATAATCATAAACACTACACACTATTATAAAATTACACTCATTTAAAAGCATATTAGGAGGCACCGTGGTCGAGTGGTTTGGGCGGTCAACTCGTGATCCAGAGGTCGCGGGTTCGATCCCCGCTCGGCTCGGTGTTGTGTCCTTGGGAAAGACACTTTACTCCTATTTTCCTCACTCCACCCAGGTGTACAAGTGGGTACCAGCTCTGCTGGGGAAGTATCTGGCGACAGACTAGCGTCCTGTCACAGGGGTGGTGAAAAATCATCAGTTCGCTTTAACGCTACAGAAACCGGGATAAGCTCCGGCTCTATGGGCCTTCTGGCTCGAAAGAACATACTTTTTACTAAAAGCATATTATCTGTTCTTTCCAGTGATTTATAGCTTAACACATTTAATTCAGTTTTATATATCAATATCAAGGGTTGTTTGAGCCCACCCTGCTCCAAAACAATGCTAGCCAATGTTAATTCAGCCAATAGAAGTGAGGCTTGTTGCTGTCTATTTAGCGCTACTAGGGTTAATCTGCTATAGAAAGGCTATTCTTCTTCTTCCTTTTTTGTCATGTTTCTCCCAGGGGAGGTTTGACATTGATGAGCCTTCTCCATCTCTCTCTGTTTTGAGCTTCCTCCTTATTTATGCCCCTTTCTCTAAGATCATCTGCAATACAGGTTTTGCTAGGTTGCCTATTCAATACAGAAAACAGATTGAAAATCAAACAGTTCTATGAAAAGCTATTACAAATCAAAATGGTATACTACAGAAAGTGACAAAATAAGAAATCGACAAGTTTTGCTTCGTAACAGGGGGTCAGAATGAGGGCTTGGGTATTTTTTAAATGTGTTTTTAAAACAAGGAAACAAAATTATGCTTTCACCCAGAACATGCACTCTACACCCAATGAGAAGTTTGCGTGTATGACTCTTTTCAAGCATCTCGCCATATAGGCAGCCATACTCCCGAAAGAGGAAGAAATAAAAAATGGAATACAGTGAGAGTAAAGGGAGCAAGCCGAGGAAGAGTAAAGTGAACGACAAAACTTGCCAGCAGCAGTTGTAGTTGACAGACAGACAGGGTTTACTCTGTGTTTCCCTTAGAAGCTGTCATGTAGTAATGCTAGTTGCAATGACCTGACTTGTGGAATGGTTCTTTCAGGGGGGGTTGGTTGGTTGGTGTGTCGCTTGTTTTGACAGAATTCTTTGTTTTCTTTTTTGGTCCTTTTTTTTTTAATTGCTTGGTTGGTTGTTTTGACCTAGCTGTGGGGGGGGGGGGGGGGGGGGTTGTTATTGTTTGTTTGGAGTTGTTTTTTTTATATGGGAGGGATGTTTTGACCGAGTTGTCTGCGTGTTGTTGTTGATGTGGCCTATAGTTAGGATGGCGTGTTTGGGCAGCTGTTTGACGGGGGCCAGAAGGGCTACATCCGGCAGGAGGAGCTGCAGACCATCCTGCACAAAGCCTTCGCCCTCAACCACCACAGCGCTGCCCGCCTCTTCCATGACATCGACCAGGACCAGGACGGCAGAATCACCTTCGGTAAGAACACCCCCATCCACCCCCTTCCACCAGCTCTGTGGCCTCTCTCTCTCTCTCTGTCTCTCTCTCAGTCATTGTACTTAATCTTTTACCCTCTTTAAATAAAATTTCGTATTCGTAAAAATTTCCTATTTCTCTCTCTCTCTCAAGATGAAATTCATGTTGTTTTGGAATGTCCAGTTCTTGGAGACCTGAGAAAAGAATTGATTCTGCAAACTTATTGGAACTACCCATCATTGGTCAGGCTAGCTCAACTTATGTCATCTGAAAATGAGCAAACTGTTAAAAATCTAGCAATATTTCTGTATAAATCTTTGAAGGGAATAAGAGATAGTAGCCTAATGTAAATTTTTCAGTTTTAACAAATGTTCATTGAAGGATTTATTTTCAACGATAACTTGACAGCAAATGGCTGTATACTAGCGCTTTTGTATGTTTTCATCCCTTCAGAAGGGGCTTTGACCTATCTGAATAAATATCTGAAGTCTCTCTCTCTCTCTCTCTCTCAGGTCCTTGTGCTACTTCACATTGCTACTAGCGGTGTTGCTTGTGGGGTGAAGATGGATATGTGTGTGATTTTTGCTGTTGTTGTTGTTGTTCCTCAGCTAGGGCTGTGAGGTTCGCCTAAGGTGAGATTGTGTGTATGTAACGGTTTTTGGCCCACCCTGAAGGTAGCCGCATTCTGACTTCGGGGATGTATGCGGGGTATGTTCTTCATGTTTCCATAACCCCACTGAATGCTGACATGAAGTCTGTGACTTTAAATGTGCCTGTTTGATTTTCTGCATGCGTTAATAATAATAATAAATGGAACTTAATGTAGCGCTATATCTTGCAAAGACAAATCAAAGCGCTTGCATTCAACCGAGTCTTACAGTCATGCAATCAATGATAACATCATGTGTTATACACAAAGGGATATACGGCACTGACAGGTGCTGCACTTGAAGTTGACCTTGGAGATTGTGAAAATCCCCACCCTTAATTCACCAGACGCCGCCGAGATTCAAACCCATGACTTCATGGACCCATTACCCAGACACATTACATTGCATTACATGTCCCATCGAGCAAAAAGGAATTGAATACCATCTTCAACCACAGCAGACTTCTCTACTTGGAAGTTCGCGCTGTTCTTCCCAGGGACAGCATGTCACCACAATAATCACGCCATCCATACTCTTTTTTTTCTCTTCATTTTCGTGTTAGCAAGTGTGTGTGTGTTTCCCAGTGTAGAGTGGCTTTCTTTGCAAAATGTTGGCAGGGACTATGCTCCCATTACCATGGGTTCTTCTTCTGCCTGTGCTGAGTACATGTTGCTCGTGGGCTCGGTTTATCATGTTCTCCGAAAGACTAGCACCCACACCAGCACTCAAGGGCTAGGGCACCAGTGAGGATCAAACCCGCTTTTCTTGATTTCTAGGCAGGTTCGTTACCTCAAGACCACCAATGCCGCACCAATCCACCCTGTGTTTGGGATGTGTCTGCTTTTTGTGTTCATACATTGGGCTGTTCTTTGTGTCATTATAAAGGCAAAGAGCACTTGTAGAGCACATTGGATGAAACGTACTTCTCTTCTTCAAACGCTCAGACGGCAGCTACTGTTGTCTGTCATATGAGCGAAAATGCTTTGCACTGCCGTTAAGCGCCTGACAAGTCAGGCCCAACACACCCAACTTCGGCATGCGAGAGAATTGTTAATCTTTTAAAGTCTTTCTTGAAAAAAGGCAGGAGAATGGACCAAGAAGGCAGAAAATAGACAAGAAAGAGGTGACAGAAAGAAAAAGAACATGGCAGAAACAAAGAAAGGTATAGAAAAGAGGGAAGTTGTAGCACAGAATTTTCAGAAGGTGGGCAGACAGAGAAAACGATGGGAAGACATCATCAGTGAGCGGACTGGCCCTGAGTGGAATGAACTGCTATGGAAATCAGAAGACTAGGGGAGTGGTGGAAACTGGTTGCAAAATTTTCAGTGGTGCCCCCACAGTCTATGGGCTAAGGGCTAAGGAAGAGGATGCGATTATACTGAAGGTCCCGCACCCCACGGGGGCGATGAAACATACTAAATTTCGTAATTATCAATCATAGTGGTAGTAGCGATGTTATTGGTTATAACCATGTTCGCACTACTTTTGTTGACTTTTCATTTAAACCTACTTCACTTTTTTTTTTCTTTTTTTTTTTTTGGTCGTCTCTCTGCTTTCAGAGGACTTCAAGAAGTACGCAGCAGAGAAACCCGACTTTGCCAAGCAGTTTGAGGCGGTGCCCTGCACCTCCCCTGCCCCGGTCCCTCTGGCCAACGGACACACGGTGGTCAGCAGCGGAGACGTAGCGGAGGTGGACAGCAAAGACAAAAAACTGTCCTCCGCAATGCACGCGGAAACCAACGGCGTGCACAAGAGGGTTCTGGCCAGCTAGACATCTCGGTCCTTTGATATCTTCTTAATCCCTCCCCCTTTCCCCCACCCACCCACCCACTCTCCTCCCACTTTCCCTCCCATCTCCCTCCCTCCCTCTTCCCTCTCTCCTTCCTTCCCTCCCGGGTAGACGACACATGGAGCTGTGTGTCGGGTAGGGAAGGAAGAGGGGGGGGGGAGAGGAAGGGAGAGGAGAATTTTAGCAGCATCACACCCCACCTCATAGGTTATTGGGCTGAAAGCAAGCATCGGAGATGATGATCCATCCTTACAAGTGATGGGAGACAGACAGACAGACAGACACGTATACAAGGTGAAAGTGACGGTCCTGTGCTGACAGTGAAGACGCTGATGTTGGTCAGGAGACGGAGAGGAGACAGGCGTCGGGTGACCAGTACCGGTCAGCAAGGACACAAAGGCCTCTGTGTATGTATGTATGGATGTCCAGCCCAGAGACACATCCTGCCTCTCAAATCTGTCTTATTCGGAACGTGTGTATCGGAACTCCTCACACATTTTATCAGAACATTTTGTGTGTGTGTGTGAGTGTCCATATTGTTTAAACCAGGGAGTGAACCGTCGTTTCATGTTTCTAACAATCTAATGACAGGATAGTGTGTGTTGTGTCCATATTGTTTAAACAGGGAGTGATTGTTTCATTTTGGTTACAATCTAATGACAGGACAGAGTCACGGGGGGGAAATAGCATCAAATTTTTATTAGGCTGAAATCGATTTTGGAAGGGGAAAAAAAAAATTTTCTTGTTAATTTGAAGAAACTGTCATGTCTGTTCTTTTCCCGACACTTTTAAAAAGTGGGGTCGCGCATACAATCATGTCCAGTATTTCCCCCCCCCCATGTGGTCAGTATTTCATTCCCAGTATTTATCCAGAGAACACCCAGGAAGTCTGTAATCTCTCACCAGTTTAATCCAGCGTTCATAGAGTGTCTGTGTGTGCGATGCGGTGTGGGTGTGAACAAGTAGTAAGAGGTTGGGGGGTATTTTTGCCCGTTTATATTTTTTCCTTCCAAAACCAGCTTATTTTTGGGGGGGGAGCTCAAGGAATATTACGAATCTCTTACTAGTCATTACTGTTTAAAAGATTTAAAGGATGGATAAACGGCTAGGGTAAAAGTGACTTTTGAAAAGGAAAAAAAAAGGCATATGAATGGTGATATATGCTGGATGTAAACTCTTGTCTGCTTATGTTGTACCTGATTGTTGGTAGAATTAAGAGAGAAAAAAGGCCCTGGCTATTATTTTTTTTTGTTTTTTAAAGATATAACAGCTTGGAAGAGGACTTGGAGGCAAGTAGGGAACAAAACTATACCACAGTATATCATTTTATGATAAATAGAAGAAAAAAGACTACACCAGTGTTTGTTGTTGGTGTACCCCAAGAAACGATAGTGTGGTCTGTTCATGGACCTGTGTTTTCCACAGCATATTGCTGTCTCTTCAAATTCCTGTGTGTGTGAAATTCCACAACATTTTTTCAGTTTTTTCTGCCCCTTGTTTCATTTCAGATTTCATCCGTTATGTCGTAGCTGCTTTGGTCACGTTTTCGTTGATCACTGGTGCAGTAGCGTTAGAGACGAGTAGTGAGTAGCGATGATGATAGAGGGTTGTGGTCAGAGCTTGATCCTTCGTCTGTGGTCCTTTCTTCTTTTCTGTGTCTGTAGTCTGCTTGCTCCTAGTGGGAAGAAGTGGTTTTGGGTTGATTGTGAGGGTGTGGGTAGGTAGTGCCATGGTAGCTGATAGTTAGGGACATGGTTAGCATGTCTGTGATATATAGTGGCCGTCATCGTGTACCGTGTATCATCAGTTGTTCTGGTCATGGCTGCTTCAAGCAATGCGTGGTTTCTTTCGGCTGTAAGAAGGGGGCGGGGGGCCAATCCAGCAGAGGACAATTTAATATGGCCAGGGGAAGGGGAGGAGGGGGGCATGGTTTTTTTCTGCAGACTGATAGCACTGCTTGCAACCCCCACTGACATGAAAGCTTATGTTGAGGCCTTGGATTAAGCCATAGATCGTTATGCAATCTGAGCGGCTCAGAATTTGTTTGAATCTTTTTAGTCAGACCAAGGTCTTTGGTAATATAAACACTCCCTTCCCCCTCTTCACTCTTCCTCCTTCCCCACTATAAAAAAAGTCTTCTGTGTCTGTTGTGGGTTTGGTTTGGTTTTTTAAATCTTGGGGGCCGTAACATGAAAATAACAACGGGTTTTAACTTGTAAATATTATAACAGTGACGAGGTTTTAGTTTCTCCATGGAAGGCAGCGGCTGCCTTGAAATAAGGGCCCGTGTGGTCGGTCCACTGAGCTTTCAACAGGGAACTGGAAGATGTGTGAACTGAGGGACGTTCACAGTTACAGACATGGACATTCCACTTAGCACAATGTCAGATTCGATGCCATGTATGTTTGGAGGGATGGGAACAAGAAAGGAAGGGGGGAGGGGAGGGGGAGTGTGTTGATATACATGTATGTATGGTTGGGTGTGGGATAAGGGGAGGGGACCTACGTCTGTGTAAGTTATTTTGCATGCCCATACGCACACACACATGCGTACACACACACACACACACGCGCACACTTTCTCTCTCTCTCTGTCTTTCCCTCAAACAATCATTGCCTTCTGTTCTGTTTTTGGTCTGATTATGAAAGTGTTGAACTTTTGTGGTTTAAAATAATTAAAATTTAGAAAATACTCTTTGGGAAGGGGAATTTTGAGAAATTTCCCATGAGGGTAGTGCAAAGAAACAAGGGTATGTATCACGCAGTTTCGGGGACCCCCAAAATTTAAATGCAGAATTCTTGTGCCAGTGTCAATTAATAAGGAACAAAGCCATTTTAAAAAAAAAAATTTTAAAAAAATGCTGAAACCAAAATTTCATAACAAGAAATAACTGCCCTTGTAAAAAAAAGAACTGAACTATTACCGATTACAAACGAGAACGATACTTTGCCATCTTGAAAAAAAATACTTTTGCCACAAAATCTAGAATAACGGCCATTAATGTAATTTAAATTTTAATAAAAATAGGACATGAATTTGCAACCCACCTGTTTTTGTATGGAGGAGGGAGGGGGAAGTGATTACTGTAATTTTTCTTTCCAAATGGTTTATACCTTTTACATTAGTTTTTTTTTCAGGATAGGGTACGCCAGGCCATGTACTTGTCTACACCGCAACAGTTGTTTTTAAGCAAAATTACCAATATTTTTTTTTGTCAGGAGGATTTTTTTTTCTCATGAATCCTGGTATTTTTGGAGGGGGGGACTGACTGTACGAATCTGTAATTAGTTTATTTATTTATTTTTTTTCTCTTGTGCGCCTTTTGTGAAACGGGAAAGGGAAACCAAGTGCTAACAAAAAACAAGAAAAGTGTGTACCTGTTGGGTGCACTCCACATTAGTCTCCAGGAACAGGTGTGTTCCACTTTTGGTGCTGGACTTGGCCACTATTTCTCCCAAACACATCTGACGGTGTAAAAAGCGAACGAGAAAAGAAGAAGTAGTAGTCTTGGTGCAGAATGGGCTGTGGTCTCAAGGGGTCAGTTTGCAGCAGGATGTGCTGTGTTGTTCTGTTTTGATGTTTGGGGGGGTGGGGAGGTATCATTTTTAACACAAGACCATCATAGAGAAAGTATTTGACCATGCCTGTGTGCTGACTTTTAATTTTATGTGCGTGCGCATGTTCGTTCTGTGATGATGTTTTCAGTTTTGCTTTGATGTCTGCTTTTGATTGGAGAATGAGAAATGACAAAGAAAAGTCAAGACTATTATTATTTGGTTATTTGTAATTTGTTGGTGATTTGTGTTTTTTTAGTTGTTTTTTTATTTTTTATACATGTCCTTGGAATCCAGGATGTGGTTTTTGTTGTAAAAGAATGACAAGTTTAAAGAGAGAAATTTTCCAGCAGCATGGGGAGGGGGAGGTGGGGTGTTGTCGGTTGAGGTGGTTTTTTGTGGGTTGGGTGGGTGGGGGGGAGCCTGTTTTGTTGTGTGTTAAGTAATTTTATAAATTATGTTTTCAGTTGAAGAGTTTGTCAAAGGAAGAAAACTACCAACTGTATTGTTTGCATGAGGAAAAAATACTTTCTTATAAAACCTTGCCATTATTTATTTTATTTTCATATTTAACTGACACTACTTAAATTATGTTGATGAAGTTTGTTTTTGTGTGTGTTATTGTTGTGGTCGATGTAGTCCTGATGATTATGCTCTAAAGAAGTATTGTTTGGGGAGGGACGCAGAAAGAACAGTTTAAAGGTGGGGGTGTTTAGTCAGAAGAAATCTTTTCTGAGGTCAGTCTTCGCTTTCATCCTATGCAGTCACGGTAACGACTCTTGTGTCACACTGTATTACCAGTACATGTTATTATTATTATTACATGTGAGCATCCACTGTTGAATTAACAGAGCCCTGCTGTTGTCTGGGACAGCAACTTCCAACTTCACACAAGATTTTGTGGCCATGCTCATAAGATGAGCTGTCGAGAGAGAGAGTAATGCGTGCTCAATTCATGTCCATCCATCACAATAGCTATAAGAAAGCAAGGATTCCCACTTCAGTACTCCTTAGCCTACGGATGTGATTCTATCAATTCATAGTTGCACAATGAAAAAACTGAAAATCTGGTCTTAAATTTTTTTTTTTTTAAAACAGCTACACCAGAAACCAGTGGAATAGAGTATTCAATTTTTTAAAAAGTGTAAAAAGGCAAATGATAATAATGATGATACTAGTAGTAGTAATAGTAGTAGTGATCATAAGAAGAAGAATGATAATAGTAATAATAATGATATGAGCAAAAAGGAGAGCTAGAAACAATAATGAAAAACAAAAAAAAATGTGTTCATACTTGGGCTGTCAGTTTCCCCCACTCTCAGCTACTGTCCATTCCATCCCAGCCCAGCCCAGCTGGTGCTTATTATAGCAGGAACTGACCACACTTGGACTTGGTAAAAAGAAGGGGCACAATATGTTTTGCTTTCTTCACCATAGGCATTATCACAAACAAACAAAAAAAGCAATGAACTTCGTAGTGGATGGAAAGAGACCAAAGGGAAGACCTAGCAAGACCTGGGCTGCCTGTATTGCCGATGATCTTAGAGAAAGGGGCATAAATAAGGAGGAAGCTCAAAACAGGGAGAGATGGAGAAGGCTCATCAATGTCAAACCTCCCCTGGGAGAAACATGACAAAAAGGGAAAAAGAAGAAGAAGCATGACAGGCATTATCACGGGCAATCTGTGGTGAAGTTCTGGGATTGGTTTGCATGTAATAACACTACAGACAGAAAGGTTTTTCAGTCTTCTGTCTGTCTCATGTCTGTCTTGCTCAGTTAATGAGGCAGATGGTAACACTTAAATCAAACACTGCTCACAGCAGGGGGGAGGGGATAGCCTAGTGGTTAGAACATTGCGTTCACAATCTGACGACCCGGGCTCGATTCCCATTCAAGGGGATATTTTCCCTTGGAGTTAACATCAGTGCAGACTCCTATACCTCCCCCCCCCCCCCCCCCCCCCCCCCCCCTGCCATAAGTCCTTTGGATGAGACCATAAACTGAGGCCCCATGTGTGAACGCATGCAAAACATCTTGCGCACATGTTAAATCCTGTTCAACTTTTTGTAAGAGTAGGCCATTGTGTGCCGGTGGAAACAGATGACAAAATTGACAAAACCGCATACACATGGGGACTGGATGTTAAAAAAAAAAAAAAGCACATAAGTGCTTATTCCATTATCCTCGATATTAAAGAATAGATAAAATAACAGCTGCCAGTTTTGAGTCCTCAGCTTAGTGATCAACACTTTTGTCTTGGTGGTCGGTCCTTTGGTTTTGCTGAAGGGAAAGAGTCAGGTAGTTGTAGGGTAAAGGAGAAAAGTGCTGTGTCCCCCAAAATAAAATAAATAAAAATTTTATAATAACCCCCCCCAAAATAAAATAGATAAAAATAATGATTAAAAAAAAGTAAACTGTCATAAAAGGAAAGGTGCAATAATAAAAAGAAAAACTGACCGTGATTGTTTTTTTCAGTTTTAGTGATCCATTATTACGGTACAGTGCAGATAGGGATGAAGGAGGAGAAGAAGAATTTGTGTTTGTGAAAGATGTGGAGTCCGTGTTAGCTTAAAAAGCAGCAGAAGTAGACATTGAAAACGCACAGAGGACCAGAAGTAGAATGGCTGTGTACGGTTGTACCGTTTTATTTATAGATCTACACAATCCTCCATGCATAGAATGGCTGTGTATGGCCGTACCATTTTATTTATAGATCTACACAATCTTCCATGCGTGGCCAAGCTGGATAGACCTTTTTTTATTTATTATTATTATATTTATTATTATTTAATAATGTCATTTTGAGAAAGTGAAAAGAACGAGATCTTGATGTACTTATCTGCGGGTCCCTGGTCCCAAGTTCACTGTAGACCATTGGTCTGGGGGGTTTGTACCACATTATGTCGTTGGTTATTCTTATTACTTCATTTGTGTATTTATAATACTTTTATTTTGTATATGGTGAATTGGTTTGCTTGCTTGATTTTGTAGATTTTATATTTCAGTGGTTGATGAAATGTAGGGGGTGGGGGCTTTCTGAACGTCTTTCTATTTTTGTTTATTTTTATATAATTATGTGGAGGTGTGGTTTGGGCTTCTGTCATTGCTCAGTTTTTTTGTGTCGTGGATCAATGTGCTTATTTGTTGGTGTGTCTGTTCACTGGTAACGACAAAAAAAAGCAAGTACAGCGATTGTAATAAGAACAGCACTGGAGCGGTGTGAAGTAGCCAGTGGACTGTCACAGGTTGTTTTTTTGTTTTGTTTTGTTGTTGTTTTTTTTGTAAATGTGGCCCTGTGTTGCCACGTTATATGCAAAGCAAATGACCCAGCTCTGAAACTGAACCTATCCATGGAAAATGTCTCATAGAATAACAGCGTTGTTGTGTATATTATTTATGTGTTATTACTTTATTACTTTTGTTGGCTTTTTGTGTAGGTTTGGCTGCTTGATTGCTTTTTTTTTTTTTTTTTTCAAAATTTCTTGATGTTTGAGGGAAGGGGAATCTTTTGTTTGTTTGATTTTTTGGGGGGGGTGGGGGGTCATTGGTTCAAGAATGGGAGAAGACTTACTTTCAGTCTTTTTTTGTGGGTGGGGGGAGTTGTTGGTTGAGGGGTTTTTTGTTGGTTGTGTACTGTACTGTGGTGGTGTCTTTTGAAAAAGAACTGACGGGCATTATAGTTTAATCCAGAATGTCATCTTTTCTTTTTAACATCATACTTCTTTGTATTTCATGTTCTTTTTTAACAAATACATTTTTGGCTTCTTTTTTTTTGGAAGGGGGGGGGGGGGGGGTGTGGAGAGAAACAAAAGAGAGAAGACACTACAACATCAGAAAAGAAGTAGAGAGAAACTTGAGGCCAAAAACAGACAAATGAAGAAATATTGTGAGGAAAGGGTGGGGGGGGGAGGACGAAGTGGAAACATGGATTGCAGAAAAGATTGCAGACGTGTAATATGAAATAGTAGAAAGAACATTGTTGGAGTACAGACAGAATCACACCGATGACAGTGGTGATGATTAGAAAGGACAATGTTGTCAGCATCAGCTGAATGACTATAATTCTCTGGATACTAGCTTTCCCACACTCTCACACTCACACTATCACACACTCTCTCTCACACACACACACACACACACAAAAGATGTATCACTATAACAGTGACTGGATCAGGTCCTCGACAAAGTTGTATTCAAACCTGAGAAGTGGCAATTCCATAGAGTTTTGTTGATGATGATGGCAGTGACCTCAACACAAATTGTGTCTCTGACAGTGCCATATTAACTGACACAGTGACAGCGTCACTTGACGCAATACTAAACAAAGAAGCTGTGACCTATTTATTCATTGCAATGCTTGGAGCAGGTGATATAGTTATAAACAAATTTTTCTCGTTCCTTGGCTAGAGCTCCCAAGGATTACCAATGATAAGGTTTTGCGTATGCAGCTGGTTTTTGGTCCACCATAAAGGTAGCTGCATTCCGACTTTGGGGAAATGTTTAAATGTAAATGATAGGCTAAGGTAGACAGGGATCTTCATCAGACAGAGCTATTTAGTGATGGGGTCACAGGTATATATGTTTGATAGATCACCGACTCGTTAAGGGACATAAATGACTTTTTTTTTAAAGGCTGTGTGAGACTTAAATTGTATACGTGTATTGTATACCACTTTTAAGTCTCAGCAGAATTCTCTGCCTGAAATTCGAGCTGTTCTCCCTGGAGAGAGTGCATAACCACAAGAAAAATGAGCAGCACCTTTTCTTTTGCTTTATATTTTTCTAAATTATCCTCCGTCTGCGTGTGCATCTTGTTTCCTTATAAATTTGTCCAGGACACAAGGTAAAGTTGTTGCCGGCCTATCAACCCCCCCCCCTTCCCATGTTTGAACACCAGTAAAACGCATGGAGGTGTGATGTTGGGTTGGAAGTAGCAATACTAATAATGAATGGAATTTGTATTGCGCTATATCTTGCAAAGGACAAATCAAAGCGCTTGCATTCAACCTATCCTTAACAGAAGTGGACCAAAAGAAAGAAAGAAGATAGCATTGATGCCATAGTAAGTCTATTTATTTATTTATTCTTTTATATATTTATTTATTCTTTTATATCGAGGATAATGGAATAAGCACTCATGTGCTTTTTTACATCCAGTCCCCGTGTGTATGCAGCTTTGTAAATTTTGTCATCTGTTTCCACCGGCACACACAATGGCCTACTCTTCCGAAAAGCAGAACAGGATTTAACGTGTGCGCAAGATGTTCTGCGTGCGTTCAAACACGGGGCCTCAAGTTATAGTCTCATCCAAAGGATTTGACAATGCTAAGTCCAAGAGGGGGGGCAGAAAGAGAGATGTGGTGTGTGCAGACTAGACCTACTGACTTGTTTTCATGAAGAGCTGGTGATAGTTTTCTTCACAGAGAATGATGGAGACTTCAAGGATTTCTTTGTGTGTTAAAGACACCAATAGAGGGGAAAATCTTGTCTTATTATGATTATTATTGTGTAATGAGTGACACTGCTTTTTTTGTGTGTGGCAGTGCACTCTCTCCAAGGAGAGCAGCCTGAATTATTATTGTTGTTATCATCATCTTTTGTTGCTGGGTCTTGTTATTTTTACTTTGTAACATACTGTTGTGTTTGCGGGGGGAAAAAAAGAGATTTCTTGTCATATTACATTATAATTTTATCCTGGTGCAATTGTGTGTTTGGCTTACAACCTTTAAAACAAGAGGGAAAGAAAGGATCTGAGGAAGGGTTTTCCTCTTTCTTTTCTTTTCTCTATGGGGGGACATGGTGTTTGGTGGTGATGGTTTGGGGAAATGTACAATCATTGCTATGTGTGTGTGTATGTGTGTTAGTTTGAAGCTCCACTTAACCATCATGTTCTTGCTGTAATGCGTGCTGCGACACACAGAGGGGAAGGAAAACACGCAAGACTTATTTGGTGTCAAATGTAGTGGCATTTTTTTGGTTTTTTTAGGAGTGTATTCCAACTTTGGCACGCGTGTTCTAGTTTTATTTATTGTCATATCACAGGATGAAAGAAATTTGGGGGGGGGGGAGTCAGTGATGTCCTGACTCGCTGTAGCTAGGATGGAAAGAGAATACATGTATGTATACTAAACTATACAGTCCATGTCATAGTGATCATGACTGACTGCCTGCCCTGTATTTATCCCACCCGTATGCTTCAAGTGTCCGCTGATCTAGTCTTTTAAACAAAAACAAAAAAAGCAAAAATTGATGTCGGATGTTGGTGTGTAGGATTGGTTTGTTGGTTTGGGTTTTTTTTTAAATCGCATTTATTTATTGATTTTTTTTTTCAAACTCGCAGTTATTTATTGATCTTTACTGATGTAAGGTGTTTTGGGTTGTTCCAGTCATGTTTTATCGGAGTGCATTTACTACTGTCATTGTTGTCCGGTTTTTACGCAAGTTTGGCGCCTCTTTTATCTCCGTACTTGGATTTTTAACAAGTATATGATTATACTCTTGGATGGTTGACAGCAATTATTATTGTGTAGTACACCAGAAGTTGGTCATTGATTACTGATTATTAATCAATTATACATTATGATTATTGGGGGCTTTTTTTGGTTTGGTTTTCCTGACTGTATGTGATATGAATTGAATTGTTCGTCCTTGTTCAGACGCAAAACCTGATTGGTGGTGGTTTGGTGGGGGGGATGTTGGATGGTTTATGCTGTACTTCTATATGCCAGTAAGGAGAGAGAACACAAAGTCATAGTGATGTAGGTATGATGTCCTGCATCTTCTGTCAATTTTTTTTTTTTTTTTTTGGGGGGGGGGGGGGGGGGGGAGAGAAGGGAATGATTGGTTTGGTTGGGGTTTTTTTGGGGGGGGAGGCTGACAAGTTGAGGAATGCTGTCTTTTTAGAGATGGAATGAAATAATAGTAATTTATTTCTCAGCATTTTTGGGGAAAGGTGAATCATGCATATATATATTACGTGCATGGCATAGATTTGTTCACAATGTGTGTTTGCGGTGTGGAACCATCGTGGTGGAGTGTTGTCTGTTTGACATAGGATTGTTCTGGTCACAAGCTGTTCGCGATTTCTGCTCCATTGTGCGAGACTGCTTAGCTCCAGGCACTCCACAAAGAGGTCATTTTCTGTCCATTGTGTCAGGAGAGCCACACAGGTGGATTATTCAGAAAAATGATCATACATATCCTGACTATATGTAGATAATATACAGGTAGGGTAGGGTATTGGAAGTAGGTGTGACAAGTAAAGTGAACATGACTCGACGGTAGAACCGTTTCCATTCAGGTTGATTATTCACTGTCTACATGACTACCTACACTTTTGTCTATATTCATGTATGACGTTAGATTGGCCTCAGAATCTGGGGCCCCTTTTTTTTCAGGGGGGGGAAGGAAGGGCGGATAAAGTTGGTGCATGTGGCACTTTTTTTTTTGGGGGGGGTGTTTTTTTTCCCCCTATTGTTGGTTGACACAATTTTGTCCATCCACACTTGTGTGACTGTTTACTACAGGGGTTGTGTGGTGATGTTGTCTGCACAGTTGTCCTCATGGTCAGGGGCTTGCCTGGTGTCTGGGGTGTGGAAAGAGAGGCGGTATAGCAGTGAGTAACAACGGGAAGACTTGTCGCTGATTCAAATGTATCCCTGTCCTTTTTCTGGCTCATTTCTCTCTCTCTCTATGTTTAGAGAGAGCGGAGGGTGAAAGTTATCAGAATGTGTTGCCGTGTTTGAATGATTGAAAGGACACCTCGGAGATTGAAATCTTTTTACCGCTTCGGTCCCCTAAAAAGTCTGTTCATCCGTTCACAGTCTCCCCTCTCCCTTTCCTCTTTCCCTCCCCAAACTCTTTCGGGTCACTCCCTCGCACACAAACCCCTCCCCCTCCCCCTCCTTCTCCTCACCCAGCTCCCCCTGTCCTTTTTATGTAGGTGCCATGTTACTACAGCTGGCGGTCACACTGCGAATGGCGGATACCAAAGCGACGTCTTCCGGCGTCGCTGAAATGAAGGCCGGCGCGTATCACCGCGCCCGGCTGGACGTCTCGCCGTTCGCTTTTAGTGTGCTCCGCCAGCGTTGCCTTTGCTGCACCGCTATCACCACCAGGTTCCCATTGTGGCGGTGACGACGCGTCGTGTCACCGTTACTGTACAAGCACCTCAGAAACGACGGGAGCTTTAGCTGGGAAGGGGAGTGGCCTCCTGCAAGACGGAGGAGGGACCCTCTCTCTCTCTGTGTGGAAGACCCTCGCCCTGTCTTATGCAAGCTCCTGTCTGTTTTATGATGCATGTTGTCAAGTCTTTTTGGTTTTGGTTTGGGTTTTTTTCTTTTTTTTATATATCTATATAAAAAGTGTGAGTTCATGACCATTGCCTTGCTTGTCTGTCTTGTCTGTCTGTCTCAGCGTGTGCGCGTGTATCACCGTATCCTTTTGGACGATATTTATATTTCTATCGTTATCTTCTACGTCTTGAAGGGAGATACCACACACACACACACCAATGACTGTTTTTCAGTCTCTTTTTGGTCGTGGTTTTTTTTGGGTTTTTTTTCACTGTTTATACTGGCTGTGTGTGTGTGCATGATGTCGTGTTGCTTGGCTGACGGTCGTAGCAGTGCTTCAAAACTTATCCAGGATGGATGTACGAGAAGTGACGGCTGTTTCTTGTTGGTACGCTGTGTCATGATGTGTGTGCATGGCCTTAGGTGTTGCTTTCTGCATGTCTTTGTCACAGCCCTGTGGCCAGAGTGGGCTGTCTGGGAGTTGTCGTTTTGCTCTCACTGCTTTCGGCTTCAAGACGCCATCTCGCCGTAATGGTGTGAGATGAAGCGTAGTGCGATGGATGCCTGACGTTAGGGACGCTGTTGTTGTTGTTGTCTGAAAACTTGTGTAGCGGTTTGGTTGGGTGTGGGTTTGATGGGGGGTTTTTTTTAGCCGTAGATGTTACCAGGTCACACAAGGTCTTAAGGTCAGTCATGGTAGGTGGTGAGACAGAACGGAGAACTGTTGATTTGATTCTGTTCTTCTTCATCTTTGATCGCATTTTTGTTTGTTTTTTTGGTTTGGTTTTATATTTGTGCTGAACTTGGTTTTTCTTTTCTTTCTTTTTTTTTTTTTTTAAATACACCATAGTTGTTTGGGACGAAGGAGTAGGGGACCATTTTGACATGCAATGAGTTTTGTTGTGTGCTTTTTTTTTACTTCTTTCTGTACCAGTTTTTTGTTTGTATTTTTCTATTTTTTTCTTTTCTTTTTAAACACCACACATCTTTTTGTTGGTTTTAGTTGGAGGGGAGGGGGGGGTGCTGAAAGTTAAAAAAAAAGTGTTTGTGTTTCTCCTTAACTTGCAGCAAAAGAGGTGTTACGCAACTTTCTGATCCTGCCACTCATCTGCTGATTGCTTTTGGTAGGGAGGGGGGGGGGGGGGGGGGTGTTGTCATTGCTTATTGAACATGGCTTAATTTTCGCATTGTAGTTATTATATGTACAGCAGCCAGAATGAAAGACATTATGTACCCTCCCTAACCAAAAGAAAATTTAATCAAACAAAATATGATCTTTTAACATTTTTGTGTGCGCAAATACGATGAGGTCAATTAAACTGTTAATTGTGTAGTTAAATGGAGAGAGAGATTGGACTTGGGTATCATGCTTCTGCCAGCTTTCAGAAATTCTTAATTAAAAGGCTTTTTTTCTTCTCCAGCAATGTGGTGGAGGTAGTTTGTGTGGGGAAGGTTGTTTTTTTTTTTTATCAACTGGTGCATCTTTGGCTTCATGTGACATAACTGGTGCCCCCACAGACTCTTGGGAGGTCAAAGTCTGCTTCTGTGGTCACGGAGGACTTGCCCTACTGTCATCTCCATTGTTTGAACTCCATGTGTCTTCTGAGGTGGACAGTCTTCAGCCTTTGTTTGCAGCGGTAAGAAAGAAGCTGTCTTCTGCAGCAGTAAGCTGTCCTCTGAGCGTGTGATGCAGCTTGTTTGCCTATCTGTCTTTATACACTGAGGGTTTTAGAAGAAGCTGTCTTCTGCAGCAGTAAGCTGTCCTTGAGGTGGTCCGAGTCAGTTGCAGCCTTTGTTTGCAGCTGGTCTTTTGAGCAGTAAGCTGGTATTTCTGCAGCAGTAAGCTGTCTTCTGAGGTTGATGGTCTGCAGCCTTTGTTTGCAGCAGTGAGAAAGAAGCTGTCTTCTGCAGCAGGAAGCTGTCTCCTGATGTTGACAGTCTGCAGCCTTTGTTTGCAGCATTGAGAAAGAAGCTGTCTTCTGCAGCAGTAAGCTGTCTTCTGAGGTGGACAGTCTGCAGCCTTTGTTTGCAGCAGTAAGCTGTCTTCTGCAGCAGTAAGCTGTCTCCTGAGGTGGACAGTCTGCAGTCTTTGTTTGCAGCTGTAAGAATGAAGCTGTCTTCTGCAGCAGTAAGCTGTCTTCTGAGTAGGAAGCTGCACCTGTGTTGCAGTCTGAGAAGCTGTTTTCTGCAGCAGTAAGCTGTCTTCTGAGGTTGACAGTTGCGCAGGCTTGTTTGCGGTAGAGAAGCTGTCTTTGCTAGCAGTAAGCTGTCTTCTGCAGCAGTAAGCTGTCTTCTGCAGCCTTTGTTTGCAGCAGTAAGCTGTCTTCTGAGGTTGACAGTCTGCAGCCTTTGTTTGCAGCAGTAAGAAGCTGTAGCAAATATCAGCTCATGACATCTTTGATGACTGACATTTCTGAGCAACACTTCTTTCAACCTCAAGGCTTGGTTACTCAGCTGTACAGATGCATTCATTTCAGGAGGGCTGCTAGGCTGCCTGGTTAGAACGTTTGACGGGTTCAATTCTTAGTTATGGCCACCAGGCTGGAAGAGTTTTCCTGGGCAGCCCACACTTGTGCAGTCTCGATCTCCCATTGTCTTGCTCTTTTGAATGATCAGAGTAGGTAGGCCATGTGCATGTTGTTGTTCGTGTGGTTTAGGGGGGGGGGGGTGGGGTGGTTGTGTTTGAGACATTTCCAATGATAAGTTTGTTTTTTTCATCTACCTAAATGAAAGCCATATAATGGGAACACAAATACCTAACTGATGTCTGTTGCCTTCAACAATACTTACATGACATAAAGAGGATGAGGAGGATTTTTTTAATTTCTTTTAATCCACAAGTGAAACTAACTCAAAACTCTACAACAGTTGCTTCTTTCATTTATTTATTTTTAATCGGGCACAGAGAAAATCTTAACAGAAGTGTGTGACAGCTAGGTATTGTCTGAGGAAAGAAAAAATCTGCAGTGGAGATCTATACTATTGGCAGCCTCAGAAGACTATGGAGTTGCACTCAAGGTAGGCGTCGGTTGGGGCTGGCCAGTCTGACATAGGAATAACAGTCCCTGTGGCAGAGGGCACTGCCATAGAAAGATCAATACACGCTGTGGATAACCTGAGACTTGTGGAGAGGTGGCCTTTGAAGCAAAGTCTGACTGGGGGCAGGGGCATGGAGGCCTGTTGACTGACTGGGTCACCTTACAAGTCTTCCAAGCTGACAGCTCCAAGTTTTCAGGCAGTATGTGAACCAGTTTTTCATTGATCAGTACACGTTCAAGCCTTGTTTGATCAGCTCTCTGATTGGTCCACATTTTCAAGCAGTACCGGGTATCTAAACGTTTGTCTGATTGTCCTCAAGAAATGGGTGCAGTGCAGTTTCCCGATTTGCTTAGGCATATTTTTTTCCATGGTTTTGTGTGAAGTTAGGTTGTGGACCTTTTGTATTCTGTGAAAAATCTGTGAGTGTATGTGTGTGTGTGTGCAGCTTGTGTTCACATCGTGGTATCTGATGATTCCTTAGCCTGATGCAGTAGACAAGTGCTGAATGCTAACCAGTATGGAAGCAAAATGTCTTGTTGAAGAAACGGCCAGTGATTGCTTATCGGTTAACTTCACTTCATAGTTTTGTCAACCTTTTGTGGGCAGTCTCTTTCAAGTTGAGCAGAGAGTTTATGATCTTCTGACGACACATCTCCTGAAGGACATGCAGTAAACAGTCTTTTTTTTTTGGGGGGGGGGGGGGGGGGGATACAGTCAATGTCGCACAGAAGTCACTCGTGTCTTTGGGAAGAACAAACATAACAGCCAAACTGTTAAGCGACTGACCAGCCACAACGCCCATTTCTGATTGTGCTGATTTGGATGTACTGAGCTTTTGTACTGCTGAAGTGTTGGGGGGGATATTTTTTTTCTTTCCTATCCACACCAAAATGACACCACCGTCCTTTGAGTCTTCAGGTGGATGGCCCTGTCCTTGACTGATGATGATGATGATGTGGTGGGGGAGGCCTGTACAGCTGAGCTCTGAGCTTTCTGCCGAGTGTAGACAAGGCGATGCTGGGCTGTGCTGTGCTGTCACTATGTCATGTGCAGAAAATGACGTTCATTGTCACTCCTCCTCCCACACCTTGGCGTTGTCCTTCCTGCAAGGCTACTTGCTTTGTGGCAGTTGGTGTGTGGGTGTAGTGTGGTGCGGAGAGCGTTCTGTGAGTCTGTGCTTTGGCTGCTGCTGCTGCTTGAGGTCAGTCCCTTTTTCCTTGGCTGCTTAGGTCCGCTGTTGTGTTTTTAAAGACTTCAGAAATTTGGCAGAGGTTGGGGTAATGGGTTTTTTGTTTTTTTTATTGTTTGTTATTTTGCTTGTTTTTGGTTGTTGTTTTTTATGCTCTTTCAAATCATTCAAAATTTTTTTTTTAATTTTAAGTTTGAAAAATGGAGACAATCTGCTTGCAGGCTGGCTGACCTGGTGACGGTGCTTGTGTGGGCTGAAATGCTTTTGCTCTTGGAAACCCAGATAGGTAGATAGAGTAGACTAGAGTGACTTTGAGGGTTTCTGCTTTGTATGCCGCTCTAGGACTTAGACTCCCTATGGAATCAGTGGCTGTACTGTACTGTGCTATAGTGTGTGTTGCTGTGCTGTGCTGTGCTGCATGCTGTGATGACAGGGGCTGGCGAACGTGTAGATGTTTGCATGAACTGTCAGCATGAGGTGAGGTGTTACTGTTGAACAGGGTGTGGTGTTTCTGCAGGAAAAGTTTGTGTTCATGTTGAACCGTGGATTTTTGCCATCACACTGTGTGTTCAAGGGCAGTGGACAGTTAGGTAAGGGAAAGTAACTGACTCGTGAACAAGGAAGGTGCAGACTGATGCATGGGTGATGGGTCCTGAGTCAGACATCAGACTAGTGTTGACAATCCCACTGCTTGTTTGAAGGATGTTAGATTTTTAATCAGTATATCTGTTTATCTTAAGAAAGCTCTTGTTTATTTTGAATGATGTGTCTGAGGTTTAAGAAAACATGGTGATGTTGAACTACGAAGATGCAGCCCTTGTTGAAAGAAGCAAAGGGGAGACCAGCAGATTCTGCATGGACAGTTGAGATTTTTTTTTTACCATAAGCTGACATGTGCATGTCGCATTGGTAAGAAACACAAAAGTGACTACATCGTAGTATTCCATTTCTGCTGGTCATTTTTACCAATGCTATTTTTATTGACACTCTTGCTTCTGACAATGAAAATTAACCCAGTGTATGTGCGCATCTGCCAAAAAAAAACCAGCCTATAGGCTATATAGGCTACACCCAACCAAAGTCCACAATGAGTAACTGCCTTGTGTATAGATAGGAATCAACCCTATAGATCTGCCCTTGTGTTCATGGTGGCTATGTTTGGCTGTGACTGCCCCTGCTGCTTTCCATAGAAAGAGAGGGATGTGATGTGATGTGTGTCATGGTGACTGCTTTTCTCTGACACCTTGATGACATCTTGGTAGACAAAAGCACAAAATAAAATGTAAAAAAGGATGGATTACTGAATGAAAATGATATAATGTCATAATAAACGACTGAAAAAGGGGGACCACCACCAGAAGAAAAGTTTCCTTTGGAAGTTATATGTACTTTTGGGGGGAGGGGGGTGTAACTTTTTGTCAGTAGACATATGATGGCATCACTTGTTTCCTGTGGAAAGCTGTGAGAGAGATAGGAAAGCAGTGGGCTCAGAGATGATGCATTGTTCATTCACAGCAAGGCAGAGATAATACAATGAGATCAGCTGTTTGAGCTGTCACCTGGGATAGCTAGCTCATTGAGGTTAGCTGGGTGAGCTGTCACCTGGGATAGCTAGCTCATTGAGGTTAGCTGGGTGAGCTGTCACCTGCGATAGCTAGCTCATTGAGGTTAGCTGGGTGAGCTGTCACCTGCTATAGCTCGTGAGGTAAGCTGTAGCTGATCACCGCGATGCATCATATTGAGGTTACATGGGTGAGCTGTCACCTGCGATAGCATCCGTGTAAGCGTAAGCTGCATACTCGAGATGTCATAATTATTAACTTATGGTGCTTACCAAGTGAGGAGACTCCGTGTTAAAAAGTTGGTGCATTTTTCCCTTTCACATGCTGCAGTGTGTCTATTTGTACTATGTGGTCTGTTTTGGTGTTTTTTTCCTTTTCATGCTTGTCGTGGTGCTGGGTTTTAGACCTTTTATTTTATTTTATTTTACTCTACTTTCAGAGATTGGAATCTGTGGAGATTTTGCCTGTATTATAACCAAGTTGAATGCATTTATTTTTCCTCTTTTTCAAACATTTTGTTTTTGTTTACTACTGTACATGTTCTAATTTATAACCTTTATTGGAAGTGGATCTGTTTGGTACAAAGTTCTGTTTTCAGCCTTTTTTTTCCCCCTTTCTTTTGAACCATCTTGACTGTATCTGTAGTTGATGGACGAACATGTTTGTTTGCTTCTATTGCATGACATATTTGTTGCAAAAAGAAGAAAAAAAGGGACAGTAGCTGGTACATGTGTAAACACAAAAAGCCAATAGTTTACAATCAACAGGACCAATTTATTTGTGCTCAGATTTTTTTTTAAAAACACAGTGTAGCATCACTCTGATATGTCCCTGTTACCTATCTTTGTTTGGGGGGATGGTAGAATCTGTGCTTGAAAATTTACATTTAAAAACTGTATATGTATCCACAGTTCTCCACACACACACAAAACCAACCAAAAGATCTGCTAGTCTGGTCATTTCCAATGCAAGGATTGTTACCTCAAATTTTGTGCTTAGTTTTTCTGTTGAGAAAAGAGTTACTGTAAGAATTCTGTTGCAGTGGAAAGGAGTGCTACACTAACCCCCCCATAAACTTTGTTCTAGTCAAACTTTGTGCACTGCACTAGTCATACTGTATGCAAAGTTTATGGCATCAGTCAGTCGGATTCAGCAGGCTTCAGTTCTGAAAGGTTGCTGATTAGACAGTGTACTGCAATCAGTTTCTCATGCTAGTCTGTGTGCAGGCTTTATTGTCACATCTTCTGCTGTTCACTGTTTTCTCTTTGATTTTTACACGTCCCAGGTCTGTATAGATCTGGGCTAAAGTGATCAGAAATATTGTGCAAAACTTTTTTTCAGCAAATCTTGATTTAAAAATTTTTTTTTTTAGCAAGACTGGTCATTAGTAATCTGGTGCACTCGTTTCATTTGCATTGTTTTGTTTTGCAAAATTAATTAGCATATTATTTCTGTTGGGGCCAGCAATCTTATTGCAAAACGTTGTTGGTTATTAAACATGCACCTGATACTGAAAGTTGTAGATGACCTGATAATATCAATTAAAACCATTTTGATTGTCCTGGAGAAATATATAACTGTTCATTGTGCAATGAGCTCAAACATGTTGAATCTGGGTTTTGTTTGGCATTGATTTATTATTTATCGTTGTTGCCTTTTTTAAAAACTGGTTTTTGTGGTACTGTATGAGTTTGGGAAACAATCATTTACAACATTGCCTGTCAGTATAATCTGTAGTGTTGAAGAGGGGAGTGTATCGTGGAATGCGTGCAATGGGCTCTTTCTGTCGTCTTGCATTTTGTCATTAAACCATTTAACTTGTCATCTCTGTACTGCGTCCATTCTTTCAATGGCTTTGATTTGAGATGAAGAGAGAACGATCGAGTGTTGCGTGTCTTTTATGAGCTTTCAGATATTCTTATATGTACGCACACGCACACACACAACACACACACACTAAAACTTGCATACACTAAAGTGGTTGTGAATCAATCAAAGGCTGGGGGGTTTGTGTACTCTCTCTCTCTCTCTCTCTCTCTCTCTCTCTCTCTCTCTCTCTCTCTCTGTTGTATGTGTGAGAGAGAGAGAGTCAAACAAGAATCCACTGTAGTATGTCAAGCAAAGAATTACACAAACTTGACAAATATTTTGACAAATTGAAGCATTTCTTTTTGATTCACAGACGACATCAGTTGGCGAAAATCATAAACTGACTTCAGGGTTAGAAAACACTTTGATAAATGTTTCTTTCATAAATTGACATACAATGTGGATTGGTGGTCTAGAGGTAACGCGCCTGTCTAGAATGCGAAAAGTCCGGGTCGGGTGTGTGCGTGGTTCGTACCCCGTTTGGGCCCGAAATTTTTCCCCATCCATTAGACCATGAGTGGTGGTCTGGGCGCTAGTCTTTCGGATGAGATGATAAACCGAGGTCCCGTGTGTTACACAAAATTTTCAGCGCACGTAAAAGAACCCACGGCAACAAGGGAGTTGTCCCTGGCAAAATTCTTAGAAAAAAGCCACTCTGATAGGAAAACAAATACAGTTGCAGACCAAAAGAAAAAAAAAAAGGGTGGCGCTACTCTTGTGGCGACACGCTCTCCCCGGAGAGAGCAGCCCGAATTTCACACAGAGAAATCTCGTGACTTAAAGTGGTATAAAATTAAAAAATAAATAAATGAGCAGTCCATAATTAAACTCGTCACTACTTTCAAGCAGACTGCATTTATTACTTGTATAATCTTTCTTCTTAGTTATCTTATTTTTCTCTATTTGACGCAAGTTTGTACAGCTGCAGCCCATTTTTCCATATGTTAGGGTACTCACATGAGTATTGCTTGTTGTACTCATTTCATGTATTGGTGCGTCATTGTTCTGAACTTATACTGAAAACAATTTTCTAACAATCTTTCATCCCCTGGAATTGCAAAACGGCAATCCACATCAACTGGTAATCTATAGTTTGAACATCTACAGTTGATGACGGGATAATTTTTAATATATATAATATAAACATCTGGTAGACTAGAAATATATCTCTCCTCTCCAAAATCAGTTTTAAAGTATTTGACAATTTGTACACATGCACGCGCTCACGCACACATGCATGCATGCACGCACATATGCACACAGCATGTACATGTATGCACACACACACACACACACACACATTGCAGATGCGCCACACACACACATATACACACATATCGAATTGTACTACTTTAAATATGTAAGGTCTTGACATAATCCTGCAACTTAACATTAACTGGAACCAGAAATTTATGGATGCAAGTGTTTCACAGCGTTTTTTTAAACATATAAATGCATGCTCTCTCTCTCTCTCTCTCTCTCTCTCTCTCTCTCTCTCTCTCGCTCTCTCTCTCTCTCTTTTAGTCCTTCAGATGAGACTATAAACGGAGGTCCCGCATGCATGCGAAACATCTTGCACATACGTTAAAACCCATTCCACTTTTCGGAAGAGTAGGCCATTGTGTGCCGGTGGAAACATAACAAAATTTATAAAACTGCATACACAAAGGAACTGGATGTAAAAAAGCACATGAGTACTTATTCCATTATCCTCAAAATAAATGAATATTAAATAAATAATAAATAAATCTCTCACACACAGTCACTCACACATACACGTTCATTTCAAACACATGTACACACACACACACACACACAGCATGACAAGAAAGTGGAAGTAGAACAGAAAAAGACTGATGTCGATCATACATTCACATGACGACTACATTCTCACATCCCTGAATCTTTATTTATATCTATCATGAACCCACCCAGAAATAAGGAGCTTGCATACCTTCAGGCTTTTATCCATGGTGTAAGCTCTCTTCCCACAGACAAAATAATTCACGATGCCGATATAATTGGCGTCAGACAGATCTTCTGGGTGCCTAAACCACGACTGTTTTGGAATCTCACAAGGATTAACTCCATCAATTTCCAGAATCTTTGTATGGTATCTTTTTATTCTTTCCTTTTGATTTAGGTTGGGTTTTTTGCGTATTTTCAATGCAGGTGATGATTTGGTTCCTTCTTTGGGTCCATGTTAAACGAACCGTTGATCTCTTATAACTTGTTTATTTCGACACAGCCCATAAACATCAACATTTTTTAACTAAAGTTTCGAAAGTAGCCTCTGCACCTGCGTAATGGCTGTTTCCGAACATCGCAAGACACTAACTATTTGATTGGATAGTTGTGGTGACACCAACCAATCAATGAAATACCAATGCCTGTGGCTCTTAGTTACTTGAAACTTCCGGACCAAGCGCTGGGGATGTGAATTCGGAATCATGACAAAGCAATGAAATACTTTCTGACATTTCTTCATGATCGACTCTGTCGCCAGCTATCTCGGTGAAAGAAGTGCTTTTTAGAACTAAAACTGAATTAAATTTCCCCGTCGTTGTGTTGAAAAATGGCTGCTGGAGACACGAAACGAGCGTGGAAGCTCCGTGAGTTTTCCATTTTTAGCATGTAATCTTTCAGTCTTGTTTGGGCGTTTCAAAAATCGTGGTATAATCACTGCCACAGATTTGTAAACAAACAAATAACAAGAGTCAGAACTAAGTCTATGAGGTTACAGGTGCCATCCAATTGAACAAGGCATACAGGGATCAGTTTCAGTGGCACTAACTTCAGCAAATAAATTGATGATTCCTTTTTTATAGTTTTAGTTTGACAAAATTACCAAGAATATAGATCTATGAACAACACCTGTGAGGTAATAATACTTTAGAAGCCAACACCTGTTTCTGTCATTCAGGGGAAAAACAGATGGCTTAATGCTAGCTCAAGAACAGATCACTCTATGATATAATAATCAACTGTTAACTACTACTGTACTACTACTAGTGACATAGTGTTAGTGGTTACAAGCAGATCAGTTCCACCTCCACCTTCAGTGGAGGGTCTCCAAACAATTTGCATGATGGCTGTCAAAAAATAGGAAAAGTGCATCCATCTATTGTGAAGATGTCAAGTTTTCCATATGGGTATAATCTATTGACTATTGTTTTACTGCATCACCTGATGTCAGAGCCTATATTTTGCATTATCATTCCTGTCCCATATGTCATATGACTTAAACATTTCACTTTTTAGAACTTTTCTTTGATAAGTGTGAGAATCTGTGGAAAAAATGCTGTGTTTTTATATAGTATACATTTCATTGAGAAGCTGTCTCAGTCTCTGAAAACTATTTAGCTGAATGTTTTGATGCACGAAATTAAAAAAAAGCAGTTGTTTTGTAAACTTCATAAGTTCATTATGATTTGTTTTTACTTCAGTGTTAATGTTTATTTGTTCTGTCACTGACCCCTATCCCTCCCCTCTCATTTTCCTTCCTCAGAGTCTTTGTTCTAGGGAGGAGGGGTGTGTGTGTATGTCTGTGTGTGTGACTTTGTGTGTGTGTACGCGCACATGTTGCATGTGGCGTGCGTGCGTGTGTATGTGTGTGCAGATGCCGAGATGGTTGTGTAACCTGTATTGACCGTAAAGAAGTATATCATGTAGTAACAATTTTTGGTTACTAATCATTTATATGCTGCTTTTTTTTATTTCATGCAACCCATTGGTTAGATGATTCAAGACTTTTTTTGTCAATGTCATCCTGTTTTCTGCAAGGGTGATTGTCTGTGTGAGTGTGTCACTCACTAAATGTGTGTGTGGGTCTGTGTATGTACTGTTTGTGCTTCATTCTACATGTATACTCTGTGTGGGTGTCGGTGTGTGTGTCGGTGTCTGTGTGTGTGAGTGACTGTGAGTAATTCTATGTATATATATATAATATATATTATATAATATTTAATTTATATGCCTATATCTATCGATGTGTATATATCATGTGTTCACATCTGTACATGCACACATGGTTAAATGTCACCAGAGGAGCTGACAGCCCATGGGTCAGAGGTGACATGTGCGAGTCTGGGTCACAAGACGGGACGGGTGATGGTGACAGGGGGTCAGGACAGAAAAGTCAACGTCTGGTCAGTGGGCAAGGCCCACTGCATCATGGTTAGCTCAGCTGTGTGACTGTCTTTGATTTAACTTCTTGTATTGGTGTCAGCATGTCTAAGTAGTAAGTTCAATGCTTGTGCTATGTCTGTCTTCTCCTTGTGTTGTCTACACCATGTCTTCGTGATTGGCCTACAGGCGTCTGTCTTAAAACTCCTTATGTTAGCCTAGAGTGCTTGTACAGTGTCCTGACTACAGTTGTGTGTATAGATAATGTGCAGTGTGTAGAAGGTGCATGTGTGTGTGTGTGTGTAGGAGGGGGGGGGGGAGCTATAGTGTAGTTAAGTGTTCTGTAGTGTAGTTGTTTTTTTGTGTTTTTTTTGTTTTATTCTTTTATTTTGAGGATAGTGGAATAGCACTTTTTTAATGTGCTTTTTTTTACATCCAGTCCCTGTGTGTATGCAGTGTACTGTAGTGTACTGTAGAGTTGTGTAGTCTAGTCTAGTCTAGTCTAGTCTAGATCTATGTAGTCTAGAGTTCACATCCCAGAAGATTGTTGACATTGAGCATGGTATGTATGTGTACCTGTTCAGATTCTGATCAGTCATGTACTGATGTTGGAGACAATACATAATTATAAATATAATGTGATGTTGATTATCTTGATGTGTACTGTATGTATGACTGGTCACTCACTGATGGTGGAGTGCATAATGTGATGTTGACCAATCATCTTGATAATATATGTGCAGAGTCTGACAGGCCACTCATCACCAGTGGAGGCGGTCAGATTGGGGAGGGAGGAGGAGATGGTGGTGGCAGGGTCGCAGGCTGGAACACTGAAGTTATGGGACCTGGAACAGGCCAAAAGTAGGTTGACCGCGGGGGATTTTTTGGGGGAGGGTAGTGGGTTTTTTAACTGAATAGATTTAATATAACAAGGATTAAGAATGGTTTTGTGTGTGTGTGCATGCGTGCTTGCTTGTGTGTGTGCACGCATGTGTGCCTCTGTGTGTGTGTGTGTGTGTGTGTGTGTGTGTGTGTGTGTGTGTGTGTGTGTGTGTGTGTGTGAGTGTGTGTGTGAGTGTGTGTAAGTGTGTGTGTATGAGAGAGGGAGAGAGAGAAAGTGTGTGTGTGAGTGTGTGTGTGTGTAATGATTATGAATTTTGTAGTTTTATACTCTCTGACCAGACACAAAGTTTGTACACATTCCTGAGTCACATGACAGTTGTACCTGTTTCAGTTCTATGCATGCTGACAGCACAAAGTCGTACACATTACTGAAGTATGTGACGATGATGTATATTGGATCAGTGGTATAGAGGTAACGCTCCTGCCTAGAAAGTGAAAAGTCTGGGTTGGAAGTGTGCGGTGGTTCGATCCCCATTTGGGCCCAAAACTTCTCCATCCGTTAGACCATGAGTGGTGGTCTGGGTGCTAGTTTTTCAGATGAGACGATAAACTGAGGTCCTGTGCGTTACATAAAATTATTTAGCTCACAGAAAAGAACCCACTGCAACAAGAGAGTTGTTCCTGGCAAAATTCTGTAGAAAACAGCCTCTCTGATTGGGATACAATTACTGTTGCAGACAGGGGGAAAAAAATGGTGGCGCTGCTCTTGTGGTGATGTGCTGTCCCTGTGGAGAGCAGCCCAAATTTTATGCAGAGAAATGTGTCGTGACTTAAGAGAGTGGTATGAAAATGGAAAAAAAATGTTTCAGTTCTACGCACGCTGACTGGGCACAAAGCCGGCATCCACAGCCTGGACTTCCATCCCTACGGTGACTACACCGCCTCGGGCTCCATGGACTGCAATGTCAAGGTCATTCTAGAGCTACATCTCTGTTAAACTTGTTGATGATGTGCCTCATCATTTCTCCCCTGTGTCTTCCTTCTTCTTTTTCTTCATCGAATGCTCAGACAGCAACTATTTCTGTTATATGAGCAAAAAAGCGTCACGCTGCCATTAAGCCCCTGACAGGTCGGGCCCAGCAAGTCTGACACCAGCATACGAGAGAATTGTTATCGTTTAAGTTCTTTCTGGGGAAAAAGGCAGGAGAGTGGACCAAGAAGGCAGAAAATAGACAAGAAGGGGGTGACAGGAAGAAAAGGAACAAAGCAGAAACAAAGAGAGTGATAGAAAAGCGGGAATTTCTGGCACTGAATTTCCAGAATGTGGGGATGCTATTTATGCTGACAGACCCCTGGCATCCCCATGGGGGAGTATGACTTTCACTTTGGTTTGGTGAGAGGAATGGGACTGTGAAAACGAAGAACAATTCTCTCCCACACCAAAGTCAGATGTATGTGCTGGGCCTGACTTGTTAGGAACTTAATAGCAGTGCAATGCATTTCCGTTCATATGACAAACAACAGTAGCTGCTGTTGGAGTGTTTGATGAAGAAGAAAAGGAATTTTTTAAAAAGTGAAGGTATAATTAAAGGAAACAGAAATGGAGGACAAAGGTTGTTTGGTTGTATTGATCCGTCCTGGTATTTTTGAATGAAGTGAAGTCATTCTGGTGTAAGAAAACGGGGTCTAAAAGTATTTTGAAAAACTGTAGGTACTGCTGTATTGACTTGATGTTATGTGTTCAACGATGACCTTCCAAAACAGCAGAGGCGGCTGCTGTTTTGAAAATTGGACAGAAATTTTATAATAGTGGAGATGCCTTGCCCACAGTACATACTTACTCTCTCGACCAAGTGGGCATAAGGACAGTCAGCGTTGGAGATGTTCTCCAAAGGCCATCTAGCCCCCAGGGCTGCAGCACATAAGGACTGTGCGAGTCAAGCCTCCTAGTCAGAGAGTCATAGTCAATCACTGAAGACTAGGCTGTAAAGTGGAATTCACCTCTGACCTTAAAGCACAAAACACTAAAATCAACACAGAGAACTCTCTGTGAGAAGTCTATGTGTGTTCAGTCTCTTTGAGTACTCAGATCAGTACAAAGGCAATATATACATGTTGATATAGGCACATATTGAAGGTAGATCGGAAGAGTGTTTGTGTTGTTATGGTTTTGTAATGTACCACAGAGAAGTGTCTTACTGTTGGTTGTTGTGGATGACCAGTTCATGATGCTGTGTGTGTGTGTTGCAGTTATGGGACATCCGTCGCAAAGGCTGCATCTACACCTACAAGGTCAGTGTGACCTAGATGACCTGTCCCTGGTCTCTTTTCTTTCATATTTCAGTGAAAAATGTCTGTGGTCGCTGTAGCTTGTTCACAACGCAAAAATCCAACATCACTCAGTCAAGAGTGCTAACTTTAGCATGCCCCTTCCTTTTACCTGGTCCAAGTGTGGTCAGTTTCTGCTGGCCCCAGCTGGGCTGGGATAGGCTGGAATGGAAAAGACAGCAACTGAGAGCAGCTGAAAGTGGGGGAAACTGACAGCTGTGTGTTGATTGACATGGCTGGATGGGGTTGAGGTGGATAGGAGGTCTAGAGGTCACGCATCTGATTAGACAGTGAAAAGTGTGGGCCAATAATACCCATTTGCGCCTGAAACTTTTCCCCCCATCTGCTAGACCATGAGTAGTGGTCTGGATGCTAGTCTTTCCGATGAGATGATGAACCAGGGTCCCATGTACGCATGCATTCAGCACATGTAAAAGAACCCACCACTACAAGAGATGTTGAGAATTCTGTTGTTTTTTAAAGCCACTATGGTAGGAAAACAAATACACATGCAGACAGGAATAGACACAAAATGATGGGTGGTACTGCTCTTGTGGCAACACCCTCTCTCTCCCCTAGAGAGAGCTGTCTAAATTTAACACAGAGAAATCTTCCCCGACCTAACAAAGAATATATACAAATTAAAGTGTGCAAGTTGTAGAAGACATTGTAAGAAAAAGTCAGGCAGAGGGATGGTGACTGTTATCCCATGGGGTGTGACTTATGATGTGAGGGTAACCATCAAGCATCTGCTTCTGGAGTGTCGAGATGTCCAGGATATTAGGCACAAGCATTTTACTGCAGACTCCCTGAAGATCCTTTTTCGTGATGTTCCACCGAACACCACTTTTAACTTCCTGAGAGAATGGGGCTTTTTCCGTTTGATATGCATGAAAGTTTTACAGTTTGTCACTATGAACAAGGTTGTTTTAAGGAATCTGGTTTTGGTTTTATCTCATTTTATGTGTGGCTGATGTGGTTTTCCTACAACGCGGTGCCCGTTCTGGGTTGACCCTGATGGTTGGCCAGGGTATTGATACAAAGAACAACAATAGAGTTGATTTTATTTTTCAATCTGTACATAGTTGCACATTTTAAATCTTAGATTTAAAACTTGATGAGGTAAACAGTCCTGGTGTGGCCTCTGTGGTCAGTGGGGCTATAAACAACAGGATTGGATTAATAATAATAATAATAATGTATGGAATTTATATAGTGCTGAATCTTGTAAAGCAACAAATCAAAGCACTCAGATGACTTTTTAAATTTTAATTTATGCGTGTGTATGCGGTTTTGTAAATGTTGTCATCAATGACTGAATGGGTGGCAGTTTGGGGGTTTTACTCACAGCAACTGATTTTGTGCTCTGCTTGGTTCTGTGCTGTGCTGTTGCTTACAGCGTGATTAGTGACAAAGATGTGTGAGGTAGATTGTGTCAAGACCTGAGAGACAAAAAGAAAGATGTGTGGAAACAAAAGCATAACAAAAAAGCGTGTGTGTGTTGACTGCAAACGATGACACTGAAACACACACAAAGGGAAACCTGCAGAAAAATGTCCATGCCGCCCCTTATTTATCTTTTATTTTATTTATTTTATACCACATTAAGTCATGGCAGAGTTCTCTGCATGAAATTCAGGCTGCTCTCCCCTGGGAGAGTGCGTCACTGCAAGATCAGCGCCACCCATCATTTTTTTTCCTTTTCCTGTCTGCATCTGTATTTCTTTCCCTACCAGAGTGGCTTTTTTCCTACAGAATTTTGCCAGGGACAGCTCTCTTGTTGCCATGGGTTCTTTAACGTGTGCTAAATAATTGTAACACACGGGACCTCAGTGTATCGTCTTAACCGAAAGATTAGCACCGAGACCATCTCTCATGGTCTAATGGATGGGGAAAAGTTTTGAACCACCGCACACTTCCAACCCGGACTTTTTGCTTTCTAGGCAGGTGCACTACCTCTAGACCACCAATCCACATACATACACATACATGTATACTGTTCTCCTCTCATTTATTTATTTTATATCAAGGATAATGGAATCATGTGCTATTTTTATATCCAGTGCCCGTGTGTATACGATTTTCAAAATTTTGTCATCTGTTCCCACCAGCACACAATGGCCTACTCTTCCAAAAACCGGAACAGGATTTAACGTGTGCACAAGATGTTCTGCGTGCGTTCGCACACGGGACCACGGTTTATAGTCTCATCTGAAGGACTTTTGGGGAGAGTGGAGTCTGCACTGACGTAAACTCCAGGGGAAAATATCCCTCTTGAACGGGATTCAAACCCGGGTCATCAGATTGCGAGTGCAGTGGTCCAACGACTAGGCTATCAGTAAAGGAGGGAGTGGTGGTGTCGCTGTGGGCAGGGTCACAGCGGCTGTGTACGGTGTCTTCGCTTCAGTCCTGATGGCCGGTGGATCGCTTCCACAGCTGATGACGGCTTGGTGAAGGTAGGGCAGGAGGAGGAAGGAGAGTGTGTGTGGTGGCGTGCATGCATATGTGTGTGTGTGTGGGGGGGGGGGGGGGGGGGGGGGGGGGGATGTGTGCGTTTGTGGGAAATGTGTGTGTAAGTGATGTGTGTGTAAGTGGTGTGCATGTGTGTGAGTGCGTGTGTGTCAAGTCAAGTTTTTATTTCCATATGGTACATTGAATAAGCAATGTATGTGCTTTTTTTTCATCGAGCCATCTATCTAAGAACAAAAATTTCTTAATGATAATGTATGTGTGGGTGAGAGTGTATGTGTGTAGTGTGTGTGTGTGGGGGGGAATGTATGTGTGTCTGTGTGTGCATGAGCATGTGGGTGTGCGCACGCGTGCAAGTGTGTGTGTGTATTCATATTATTTTTGGGTATATTGCTGTTAGCCTTATTCTCCTGTTTAATTTGTTTGTAATCCTCCATACCCCAAAAGGAGTGAAAGGATTTAAATCTTGAATCTTGTATGCAAGTGAGCGTGTGTGCATGCGCGCATGCATGTGTGTGTGTTTCTGTCTTTGTGTGATGTGTGTGTGCATACATGTGTGTGCAAATGTGTGTATGTGCATGAATCTTGTGTGCAAGTGAGCGTGTGTGCATGCGCGCATGCATGTGTGTGTGTGTTCGTATCTGTGTGTGATTGTGTGGTGTGTGTGTGTGCATACATGTGTGTACAAATGTGTGTGTATGTGCATGTTTGTGCATGCGTGTGTGTGCACGCATTAGTTTAGTTTTGTGTGTTCAGCAGCTTTGTCCAAGAACTAGTTTGCACACCATAGTAACAGTTCAACCTTTCCCTATTCTAAACTTGTGAAAAAGAACTATGATGTATTAAAACAAAAAGGAAACCGCAAACTCCAACAGATTGACAGGTGTGAGGTAAAAGAACAACAATGATGACCATTCAGTGATACAATCATGTCAGATAGCCAGTTGCTGCCGTATCAGAAAATGAGAGTGGTGTGGTGGTGATGGTGATGATGTAGGTATGCGGTAGTGGTGTGATGGTGATGATGGGGGTGCGGTAGTGGTGTGGTGATGGTGATGGTGGGGGGGTGCGTTAGTGGTGTGGGGGTGATGGTGGTGATGTAGGAATGCGGTAGTGGTGTGATGATGTAGGAATGCGGTAGTGGTGGTGGTGGTGGTGGTGATGATGTAGGTATGCGGTAGTGTGGTGTGGTGGTGATGGTGATGATGTAGGTATGCGGTAGTGGTTGTGGTGGTGATGATGTAGGTATGCAGTAGTGGTGTGGTGGTGATGGTGATGATGTAGGAATGCGGTTAGTGATGGTGATGATGATGGGGGTGTGCGGTAGTGGTGTGATGATGATGTAGGTGTGCGGTAGTGGTGTGGTGGTGATGGTGATGATGTAGGTGTGCGGTAGTGGTGTGGTGGTGATGGTGATGATGTAGGTGTGCGGTAGTGGTGTGGTGGTGATGGTGATGATGTAGGTGTGCGGTAGTGGTGTGATGGTGATGATGATGATGTAGGTATGCGGTAGTGGTTGTGGTGGTGTGGTGATGGGAGTGTGGTAGTGATGTGGTGGTGATGATGTAAGTGTGTGGTGTGGTGGCGATGGTGATGATGATGTAGGTATGCGGTAGTGGTGTGATGGTGATGATGTAGGTATGCGGTAGTGGTGTGATGGTGATGATGATGATGGGGGTGTGCGGTGCGTGTTGCAGTTGTGGGACCTGACGGCGGGCAAAGCGCTGACAGACCTGACGCTGCACAAAGGGGCGGTGACGAGTGTGGAGTTCCATCCCCATGAGTTACTGCTGGCATCTGCCGGTGCTGACAAGTAAGCCGCTGCAACACGCACTCCTCTGGGGTTTTTTGTGTGTGTGTTGTGAGTGTGTGTGTGTATGTGTGTTGTGTGGTTCTGTGCGAGTGTTGTGTGTGTTTCTGTGTGTGTTTTATTTATTTATTATTTTATATCGAGGATAATGGAATAAGCACTCATGTGCTTTTTTACATCCAGTCCCCATGTGTATGCAGTTTTGTGATTTCTGTCATCTGTTCCCACCGGCACACAATGGCCTACTCTTACGAAAAGCGGAACAGCATTTAACGTGTACGCAAGATGTTCTGCACGCGTTCGCACATGGGGCCTCGGTTTATAGTCTCATCCGATGTGTGTGTGTTGTGTTGTGTTGTGTTGTGGGTGTGTGTGTGAGTGTGTTTATGTGTGTGAGTGTGTTTTTGTGAGTGTGTGTGTTTATGTGTGTGTGTGTGAGAGAGTGTTGTGTGAGTGTGTTTTTCTCTCTGTGTGTTGTGTGTGTTTGAGTGTGTGAGTGTGTTTGTGTGTGTGAGTGTGTGTGTGAGTGTGTTTGTGTGTGTGAGTGTGTTTTTCTGTGTGTGTGTGTGTGTTTCTCTGTGTGTGTGTTTCTGTGTTTCTGTTGTGTGTGTGTGTGTGTGTGTGTGTGTGTGTGTGTGTGTGTGTGTGTGTGTGTGTGTGTGTGTGTGTGTGTGTGTGTGTGAGTGAGTGTGTGTGAGTGAGTGTGAGTGAGTGTGTGTGTGTGTTTCTGTGTGTGTGCGTGTGTGGGTTGGTGTGGTTGTGTGTTTCTCTGTGTGTGTGTTTCTATGTGTGTGTGAGTGTCTTTCTCTGTGTGTGAGTGTGTTTCTGTGTGTGTGTGTGAGTGTCTTTCTCTGTGTGTGAGTGAGCGTGTGTGTGTGTTGTGTTGTGTGTGTGTGTTGCTGCCACATCTTCTCTGAGCCATCGTATCGGAGACAATTTTCTATTATTGCATGATGATCAGTGACGGTGAGGATGATGTAACAATGCTGCTATGGAAGCGCATTGCTTTGAGAGGACTTGACAGGGCTGTACTCTACGCTTACTATCAAAATATATCCCGGCGTTATGAAATATTTTAATGTCATTGGTAATAATTGTAATGTTATCATTTAAATAATGTAGGTGTTATTAATGAGGCCAGTGTTCTTAGTTACGGTCATGATTTTGGTGTAATCGGTGTGGTTGGTTACTGACGATGTTGATAATATTGTTGTTGTGGTTGCCCATCAGGACGGTCAAGTTCTGGGACCTGGAGACGTTCAAACTGGTGTGTGCCACGGAGGAGGAGTCCTCCCCGGTCAGGTGAGCCGCTGTGACACACTGTTATCATTTCATCCTTGTTGTTGTTGTTGTTGTTGTTGTCTTTGTTGTTGCTTTGCTGTGTGGTTAGGCTGATTCCTTTTATGGCATGGGAAAGAAAAGGCTTTTTTTAGCATATTTGGTTTCTACATTCTTACTTACCCTTATGTTATTGATTTAAAAAAAAAATGTTTTGTTTGGTTTGTTTTTTAAGTCCTTATGTTATTGATTGTAGCACTTTTTGATGAGGTATGCGGTAGTGTGTGGTGGTGGTGTGGTGATGATGTAGGTATGCGGTGTGGTGTGATGTGATGATGTAGGTATGCGGTAGTGGTGTGATGATGTAGGTATGTGGTAGTGGTATGATGATGATGTAGGTATGCGGTAGTGGTGTGGATGTGATGATGTAGGTATGCGGTAGTGGGTGGTGTGATGATGTAGGTATGGGTCGTGGTATGATGTGATGTAGGTATGTGGTAGTGGTGTGGATGATGATGATGTAGGTGTGTGGGTGGTGTTGATGTATGTATGCGGTAGTGGTTGATGATGGATGATGGTATGCGGCTAGTGGTGTGATGGGGATGGTGGATGATGTAGTGTGAGTGGGTATGTGGTGTGGTGGTGATGATGTAGGTAGTGGGTAGTGGTGTGTTGTGATGATGTAGGAATGCGTGTGGTAGGTTGTTGGGTAGTGGTTGATGTAGATTATGCGCTAGTGGTGTGGTGGTGATGTAGATATGTGCTAGTGGTGTGGTGGTGATGTAGGTATGCTTGTATGTGGTGTGGTCGTGATGGTGATTGATATAGGTATTGCGGTGTGAGTGGTGTGTGTTGGTGATGATGTGGTATGCTGGTAGTGGTGTGATGGTGATGGTGATGTATAGGTATGCGGTAGTGGTGTGGTGGTGGTGATGTAGGTATGCGGTGGTGGTGTGGTGTGATGGTGATGATATAGGTTTGCGGTAGTGGTGTGGTGGTGATGATGTAGGTATGGGTGGTAGTGGTGTGATGGTGGTATGAGGGGTAGGTTTATGTGGTAAGTGGTTTGTGAATGGGTGAGGTGATGTAGGTATGTGGTAGTGGTGTGATGATGATGATGTAGGAATGCGGTGGTGGTGATGATGTAGGTATGCGGTAGTGGTGTGGTGGTGATGATGATGATGTAGGAATGCGGTGGTGGTGATGATGTAGGTATGCGGTAGTGGTGTGGTGGTGATGATGATGATGTAGGTATGCAGTAGTGGTGTGGTGGTGGTGATGTAGGTATGCGGTAGTGGTGTGGTGGTGATGATATAGGTATGCGGTAGTGGTGTGGTGGTGATGATGATGATGTAGGAATGCGGTGGTGGTGATGATGTAGGTATGCGGTAGTGGTGTGGTGGTGATGATGATGATGTAGGTATGCGGTTAGTGGTGTGATGGTGATGATGATGATGTAGGAATGCGGTTGGTGGTGGTGATGAAGGTATGCGGTAGTGGTGTGGTGGTGATGATGATGATGTAGGTATGTGGTAGTGGTGTGATGGTGATGATGTAGGTATGCGGTAGTGGTGTGATGGTGATGATGGGGGGGTGCGGTAGTGGTGTGATGATGTAGGTATGCGGTAGTGGTGTGGTGGTGATGATGATGGGGGTGTGCAGTAGTGGTGTGATGATGATGATGATGGGTTGTGTGGTAGTGATGTGGTGGTGATGATGTAAGTGTGTGGTGTGGTGGCGATGGTGATGATGATGTAGGTATGCGGTAGTGGTGTGATGGTGATGATGATGATGTAGGTATGCGTTAGTGGTGTGATGGTGATGATGATGATGGGGGTGTGCGGTGCGTGTTGCAGTTGTGGGACCTGACGGCGGGCAAAGCGCTGACAGACCTGACGCTGCACAAAGGGGCGGTGACGAGTGTGGAGTTCCATCCCCATGAGTTACTGCTGGCATCTGCCGGTGCTGACAAGTAAGCCGCTGCAACACGCACTCCTCTGGGGTTTTGTGTGTGTGTGTGTGTGTGTGTGTGTGTGTGTGTGTTGTGGTTGTGTGTGTGTGTGTTGTGGTTGTGTGTGTTTGTGTTGTGTGTGTTTCTGTGTGTGTGTGTGTTTTATTTATTTATTTATTATTCTATATCGAGGATAATGGAATAAGCACTCATGTGCTTTTTTACATCCAGTCCCCGTGTGTGTGCGGTTTTGTGAATTCTGTCATCTGTTCCCACCGGCACACAATGGCCTACTCTTACGAAAAGCGGAACAGGATTTAATGTGTGCGCAAGATGTTCTGCGTGCGTTCGCACACGGGGCCTCGGTTTATAGTCTCATCCGAAGGACTTTTTGGGAGAGTGGAGTCTGCACTGATGTTAACTCCAGAGGAAAATATCCCCTTGAACGGGAATCAAACTCGGGTTATCAGATTGCGAGCGCAATGTTCTAACCACTAGGCTATCCCGTGTGAGTGTGTGTTTGTGTGAGAGTGTGTTTGTGTGCGTGTTCATGTTTGTGTCTGTGAATGTGTGTTGTGTTGTGTTTGTGTGTGTTGTGTGTGTGTGTGTGTTGCTGCCACATCTTTTGTGAGCCATTGTATCGGAGACAATTTTCTATTATTGCATGTTGATCAGTGACGGTGAAGATGATGTAACAACGCTGCTATGGAAGTAGATGTGCTTTGAGAGGGCTCGACAGGGTTGTACTATACTCTTACCATCATAATATCTCCCGGCGTTATGATATTGATAAATTCATATCAATGTTGATTATATTAACTATTTTAATGTCATTGGTAATAAATTGTAATGTTACTATTTAAATAATCATGTTATTAGTGAGGCCAGTGTTCTTAGTTACGTTCATGATTTTGGTGTAATCGGTGTGGTTGGTTACTGACGATGTTGACAATATTGTTGTTGTGGTTGCCCATCAGGACGGTCAAGTTCTGGGACCTGGAGACGTTCAAACTGGTGTGTGCCACGGAGGAGGAGTCCTCCCCGGTCAGGTGAGCCGCTGTGACACACTGTTATCATTGCATCAGTGTTGTTGTTGTCTTTGTTGTTGTGGTCTTTGTTGTTGCGTTGCTGTGTGGTTAGGCTGATTCCTTTTATGGCATGGGAAAGAAAAGGCTTTTAGCACGTTTGGTTTCTGTGTTCTTACTTACCCTTATGTTATTGATTGAAAAAAAAATGTTTTGTTTGGTTTGGTTTTTAAGTCATGTTATTGATAGTACCTTTTTTTTCCATCTTCTTCTGTTGTTCACTTTACACCACCAGATGTGTCATGGCAAAATAGTGGAAAGTCCATTCCAGCTCCTCTAGTGGGCTGTACAGCTTGGTTTGCAGGGTTTTATCTCTGTCAACCACACAATCTTCCTCAAGTTGCTGAATAGCATGCACATCTTTGAAGGATGTGTTCTCCAGTCTGGTTTTCTTTACCACAGGCACACAAGAGGGAGAGGGAACACATTTCAGCGTTGTAGGCATGTTTTAGAAGCCAAAGAGGATATCTCAGTCAGTAACATTTTTAAACATTGGAATGGTCCTTTTGGAATAGTATGAGTTTCAAACATGTTGTTGCTGGAGAGATAAGAGAGCCTGCTATCTTGTACTTCCTTAGTTATGTGCACAGTGTATGATTAATTATATTATCCCATTGTGTTGGCCCAGGCCAAAAGCTGTGTCAGTTATTGATGTCAGCTAATTGCCAAGGCCTACACTACAATGTTGTTGTGTTGTAAAATGTGGTATTGATTAGCACTGTTTTTAGCATTGTCTCTTTTTAACACTATCCATAAGTTAAGGGAGAGAACCCCTCCTTCCCAGAACATGTGCACTGTGCACATTTGTATGCTACCATAACCCAGTAGTGGGTGATACGGAGGGAAGGGTTAGTAGATGGTTGCTTACCCTATAGCGGGTTACCCATAGGGAAACGGTTAAAGGAGAACAAAATTCTCTTCAGTCCAGGTGTAACTGCCTGTAATGGCCAGGTACTTGCAAAGAGCTATACACACAAATTTCTCATCCAGTTTTTACTTTCAATCTCACAGCGATTCTCTGGTGGGATGAGTGAGTCAGCGTGCTTTATTCTGGGTGACCCCCAAGGTGTTAAGGTGGGGAACTTCTTCCAACAACTTGAAATGAAATTCATCATATGCCTCTGTGTGTATTTGTGTGAGTGTGAGTGTTTGTGTGTGTGTGTGTTTCTTTTTATTTATTTATTTAATTTATTCTTTTATATCGAGGATAATGGAATAAGCACTTATGTGCTTTTTTACATCCAGTCCCTGTGTGTATGCGGTCTTGTAAATTTTGTCATCCATTCCCACTGGCACACAGTGGCCTACTCTTACGAAAAGCGGAACAGGATTTAACATGTGCACAAGATGTTCTGCGGGCATTCGCACACGGGACCTCGGTTTACAGTCTCATCCGAAGGACTTTTGGAGAGAGTGGAGTCTGCACTGATGTTAACTCCAAGGGAAAGTATCCCCTTGAATGGGAATTGTGTGTGTGTGTGTGTGTGAGAGAGAGAGAGAGAGTGTGTGTGTGTATGTGTCCATACCCCAAAAGGGGTGAAAGGAATTAAATCTTGATTCTTGTGTGTGTGCATGTGTTTGTGTGTATGTGTGTGCATGTGCATGTGTGTGTGTGTGTGTGACAGGTGCATAGCGTTTCACCCAGAAGGCGTGTGCCTGTACAGCGGCAGCAAGGATCGGTTAAAGGTGCACGGCTGGGAGCCGGTGCATTGTTACGACACGGTGCCTGTGGCGTGGGGCGATGTGTGTGACATAGCTATCTCTGACACACAGCTGGTGAGTGTAGCACTTGACCTTGACCCCTGATCCCTTGGCTGGCATGTTGTCTTCCTCACCGTAGCTTCAAAATAACTTGTCACTGTACTGTCCAAGTTTTCGTAGGTAGTATGTACATGTATGGGTGACGGGATAGTTCAGTGGTCAGAGCACTCGCTTTGCCCCAGCCAATGTTAAGCAGCATCGAGCGTGGTTATCAGTTGGATGGGTGACCGTTTCTGTGCCTTGCCTTCATTACAGTCCCCCAGTTCACCCAGCTGTAAATGGGTACTTGTCTCTTTAGGGTCAGGGAAGGTAAAGCAGCAAGGGAGAAGAGATGGGCGCCGTCCTCAATATGCTGGCCCCTTGAGAAGCTGAGATCTCTGATGCCTTGCTCCCAGACAACCAGATAGGTTATGGGACACCTTCACCTTTATGTATGTATGTGTTAAAAAACATTTTTTCGAAGATGCGTTTGTTGGTTTTGCCACACTTGTTCTCTCAGTGGCAGGCTGTCAGTGTCAGCCCTCTGAGAGAAAACCAGGTAGAGGAGGCCCTGCACCGTTGCTAGGTTACCTTTGTGGAGATCAGCATGAAGAGATGCAGATATTGAAACTGGTTTTGTTTTTTATCCATGAATGAAAATGAGAGTTGTTATAATAGTGGTATATGCATTGGAGACTGGAAGAGTTTCTAAATGCTTATTGATGTGGGTTTTTTTAAATTATGGTAGACAAAATATCGAATATGTCAAAGTAATTATGGATTTCTTATGTGCATTTTGTATTTTATCATTGATGTAAATCATAATTTTGTGTATTGTAACATATGGAGAAGTTGCAGTTTTGTTTATTTGATATTTTTTATTATTTGACATCAATCCTGGTTTTCTGGTGTGTCTCTTTCTAATTATGATCTTGTGTATCATGTCATATAAGATAACTTAAAAGTTGTGTGGATTTTAATCAGACAGTTTGAGTCTAAAAGAAAGGCGGGGGTGAAAAAAACCCATGTATGTGTGTCCATGCATATATACATAATGTAGATACATACATACATAGATACATACATACATAGATACATACATACATAGATACATACATACATAGATATATACACAGATAGATACATACATACATAGATAGATCTAATCATATATAGGAAGAACTGAAAATGAGGGGTCCATGTGTGCAGATTGGAACCTCCTTTCAGCAGACCACCATGAAGTGCTTTGTGGTGGATTTGGAGGTATGCTAGACTCTGTGTGTGTGTGTGTGTGAGAGAGAGAGAGGGGGGGAGGGAGAGAAAGAGAGAGTGTGTTTATGTGTGTGGAGAGAGAGAGAGAGTGTGTGTGTGTGTGTGTGTGAGAAAGAGAGAGTGTGTGTGTGAGAAGGAGAGTATATGGTGTGTGTGTATACATGCGTGTGAGAGAGAGAGAATGTGAATGTGTGTGTGTGTGTGTCCATGCATAAGAGAGAAGGGAGGGGGGAGAGAGAGAGAGAATGTGTGTGACAGGAATCCTCTCTTTTGCCATTCCAGACACTTGTTCTTTTCATCTTTTCCTACAGATTCAGAAACACACACACACTAAAATAATAATGAAAACACATATCTACCTGGTGGTTAGAGCGTTGTGCATTGCACTCATGATCTGCTGACCCGAGTTTGAATCCTATTCAAGGGGATTTTCCCCCATGGAGTTAAGACAGTGCAGACTCCACTCCTCCCAAAAGTCCTTCGAATGAGGCTTTAAACTGAGGTCCTGTATGTGAATGCAAGTAGAACATCTTGCACACACATTGAAACCTGGTCCCTTTTTTGGAAGAGTTGGCCATTGTGTGCCTGTGGAAACAGATGGCAACATTTACAAAACTTCATACGCATGGGGACTGCATGTTATAAAAAAAAAGCACATGAGTTCTTATTTCATTATCTTCAAAATAAAAGAATAAAATAAAACACACACACACACTCACGGGATAGCCTAGTGGTCAGAACATTGCGCTCGCAATCTGACAACCTGGGTTCGATTCCCGTTCAAGGGGATATTTTCCCCTGCAGTTAACATCAGTGCAGACAACACTCTCCCCAAAAGTCCTTTGGATGAGACTATAAACCGAGGCCCCGTGTGCAAACGCACGCAGAACATCTTGCGCAGAACATCCTGTTACGCTTTTCATATGAGTAGGCCGTTGTGTGCCGGTGGGAACAGTTTACAGAATTCACAAAACCGCATACACACAGGGACTGGATGTAAAAAAAAGCACAAAGTGCTTATTCCATTATCCTTGATATAAAAGAATAAAATAAAATAAAGAAATAAAATAATAAACACACACACACATGATATCACACTGTATGATGCTTTTGTTTTGCAGAAAACACGACCATTAGGAGGGGGGGAAGGGGATGCAGCCAACCCCCCTGCTCACATCCCCCACCTCAGCAGGTAAGTGTGCAGCATGAAAATCATATTAGTTGTGTGTTGGATGGTGTTTGTGGGATTTGGTGTTATGTGAAGATAATGTGGGCGAGAAAGAAACAGTCATGTTTGTGGTCATGTCCGTTTGTGTGAGGTGGGGGTGGGGTGATGTATATGTGTGTGTATGTGGAGGGGGGGGGGGTTGTATGTGAGTGTGTGTGTGTGTGTGAGAGAGAGAGTGAGTGTTTTATTTATTTTTTGTTTGTTTATTCTTTTATATCTAGGATAATGGAATAAGCACTCATGTGCTATTTTACATCCAGTCCCCGTGTGCATGAAGTTTTGTAAATTTTGTCATCTGTTCCCATTGGTACACAATGGCCTATTCTTTCAAAAAACGGAACAGGATTTAAAGTGTGTGCAAGATGTTCTGCGTGTGTTTGCACACAGGGCCTCGGTTTATAGTCTCATCCAAAGGATGTGTGTGTGTGTGTGCGTGCATGCGTGCGTGCGTGCGTGTGTCTGGGTGTTTGTCTGGGTGTTTTGTCTGGGTGTGTGTCTATGTGTGTGTGTACTTATGCTCATTACAGATTCGCCAATATCAAAGAGGGCTTAGTTTCATCATTTTTCCTTTCTGTGTAAGCACTAAAACATAAAACTACTTTTTTTATAGCCATTACAAAAGTTTGCACTGCAACTAAGTGTGAACTTATTTTTTATTCTTTTGATTTTTTACTGTATAAAGTTTGTGAAGATTTTGTTTTTTTTGATTTTTACTGTGTAAAATATATGGAAGTGTGTGATTTTTTTTTTAAATCCTTCTTGTGTGTGTTACAGCAGTCGGAAAGGTTTCACTACAGAAAAGGCTGGCAGGTGAGTCATTAGATAAACGCTTCAAGGGGGCTGGTGTCCACCAAAAGAAAAAAAACAAAAAACACTACACTTTCAGGTGATTAAACCATATACACAGAATTGCTGCAGCTCAAGATTCCTTTGCAACACAAACTTTACTATAATGCAATAAATGTAACATATAAATATGAGAATTTCTCTGTCTCTGAGATTATAAAGTTTTGGAATTGAATGTTTTTACAATAGGATTTTTGTGTCTTTTGTTATTCAGATAGAATAAAGGTGATCTTTCTTTCTCCCCTGTGAGCTGTGTTTGAATGCTAGTTACACTGCAGGGAATATCCTGTCATGACAGAGAGGTTATGTCATTTTTTTTTGGGGGGGGTTCCTAGTTAGAGCTCTGAGGTTAACAAATGGTGGGGTTTTGTACATATGACCACTTGCCTACCATTATGGTACCCACATTCCAAATTCAGGGATGATATCTACGCATTAGTGGACAGCATAGCTCAGTGGTCAGAGCACTCGCTTTCCCCCAGCAAAGGTTAAGCAGCATTGAGCGTGGTTACCATTTGCTTCAGTACAGTCCCCCAGTTCACCCAGCTGTAAATGGGTACCTGCCTCTTTAGGGTCAGGGAAGGTAAAAGCAGCAAGGGAGAGGAGATGGGCGCCGCCCTCATTATGCTGGCCCCTGGAGAAGCTGAGGTCTCTGATGCTTCACTCCCCTACGACCACATAGGTTATGGGACACCTTTACCTTTACTTTATCTACATATGATTTCAGAGTTTGTCACCTGTTCCTACTGACATACACTAGCTTGCAGGAAAAGAGGAAAGAGCTGTGTCGTATAGAGGAAAAAAGCTGTGTCTTGATATCAGATGTGATACACCAACTCACTCCCCACTCACCCTCCCTCTTGCCGCTGTGTGCAGTGAACCGTTACAGTCGGAGGAGCCGGTGGAGAAGGGGGAGGAGGGGGATGATGTGTCGGGCGCCCACATCCACAATGCCGAGGAATACCGCCACCTCTTCCAGCTAGACGCGCAGCAAGGTCAGTAACCTGTCTGTGAGAGGGGGGGGGTGGGGGCGATTTGGGATTTTGTTTTTTAGTTTGTTGTGGCTTAATAGTAATAACAATAATATATGAAATTTGTATTGCGCTGAATTGTTTAAAGCGAACAAATCAAAGCGCTTGCATTCATAACATTCACCTGTGTGGAACCGTTCACAAAAGATTAACAGATTTGGGGTTTACGCATACACACACACACACACACACATACACACACACACACATACACACACACATGCACACATGCACACACACACATACACACACAAACACACGCGCACACACACACACACACACCATGCTCAGGCAGGGTGATGGAGATGTCTATTGAAAGCAGGAACAGGTCAAAAATGCATCTATAGGAGACAGTCATAGGTTGGAAACAAGTGTGTCTTGAGTCCGGATTTGAAAGTAGCAAATATAGGCTTTTGGTGAAGTGAGAGAGGGAGGTCATTCCAGACAGATGGACCAGATACTGAGAAAAAGCAACAGACAACAATGGTTTGTTTGAATCTGACCATTTGAAAGCATAAGGCATCTGCAGCAGAACAGAGGGAGCGAGATGGAGTGTACAGGTGAAGACAGTTACAGAGATATGGAGGTTCAGCTTTGTGGATACATTTGTAACAGAGGGAACAAATCTTATATTTCACTCTTTGTGAGACAGGCAGCCAGTGAAGTGATCGCAAGAGAGAGTGATGTGTTCAGATTTTTTCTTTCTCAGGACTAGTTGAGCTGCAGAGTTTTGTAGTCATTGAAAGGCGTGGGGGGGGATAAATGATGCTGGCAGACCAACCAAAAGAGAATTACAATTGTCCACATGTGAAAGAATGAGAGACGTTGCATCAGTGGACAGGTACTTTTGGAATGTACTAATAGATATATATATATAGAGATATTTAGATACACACACACATACATACATATCTGGGTGTGGCTGTGTCAGCATGACAGTGTGTTATGTGTTACAGCCAAGGCTGTACCCAAGAAGATGGAGAGATTTCAACCCCCTGGTGATGCAGGTATTGAAGTGTGGATGTGTTGTATGTCATGAATGTGTAATGTGTTGTGGATGTTTAGTGTGTTGTGGATGTGTGGTGTGCTGATGTGTAATGTGTTGTGGATGTGTAATGTGTTGTGGATGTGTAGTGTGCTGTGGATGTGTAATGTGCTGTGGATGTGTAGTGTGCTGTGGATGTGTAATGTGTTGTGGGTGTGAAGTGTGTTGTGGATGTGTAGTGTGCTGTGGATGTGTGGTGTGTTGTGAATGTGTTGTGTACCGTAGATGTGTTGTGTACTGTGGATGTGTAGTGTGCTGTTGATGTGTTGTGCCCTGTGGATGTGTATTGTGCTGTGGATGTGTTGTATTCTGTGGGTGTGTAATGTGTTGTGGATGTGTAGTATGCTTTGGATGTGTTCGTGCTGTGGATGTGTAGTATGTTGTGGATATGTAGTGTGGTGTGGATGTGTAGTATATTGTGGATATGTAGTGTAGTGTGGATGTGTAGTATGTTGTGGATATGTAGTGTGGTGTGGATGTGTAGTATGTTGTGGATATGTAGTGTGGTGTAGATGTGTAGTGTGCTATGGATGTGTTCGTGCTGTGGACATGTAGTGTGCTGTGGATGTGTTCATGCTGTGGACATATAATGTGTTGTGGATGTGTACGAGTTATTTACCCACCACACTGTAGCGTGTCAGCTGATGTGACCCTGAAGTATGTTGTTAGCTAAGACACTGCATCGTGTGATGAGGGATGGGCACCTCTCAGCTGAACGTGCCCATAACATACAGCCAGAAGCATTCAGCTCAGTGACCGAACGACTCCTTGAAGAGTTGGAAGGAGAAGTCAAGTCAGTGAAGTGAAGTGTGATGTACATGATACCAGTATGGTCTGTCATGCACAGTACCAGTCCAATCCTGTTGTTTATAGCCCCGCCGACCACAGAGGCCACATCAGAGCTGTCACCTCGTCCAATTTTAAATCTCATACACAGTAAAATCATGTTCTGTTGATCAATATTACCTGCTGTGTTTTGCACATATTACAGTTCATACAGTACACATTGCAAATAGTCATATTATTTTTGATTGTGGACATTAAAAAGCATTTTTACCTGCTGTATCAAGTTTGTCACTGGATCAGATTTTGTCTGAACAATCGTTACTGTTGGACATTGTGTTAAGGTTGATAAGAAGTCCGATAACTCGTTTTTGTAGTATGTTAAAGTTGGTTTTTGTTCAGTACTGTTATCTAACATTTTTCAGCTATCGTTTGCTTTTTCTTGTTAGATTTTTTCCCGTCTAAAATAAGTACATGTGAATAGACGTTAAAATGAAGATATCACCATACAGATAACAAGACTGTGTGCCCTGCTTACACAAGACATGCTGGATGTTTGCTTAGAATTCGATGAAGAAGAAGAAGCTTTTTGCTGCCTCAGGTTGTCCCGGTGCTGCTTTCACCCTATCGCTCATCCCTGTCACCCCACACCTAGCCGCACCTTCATAAACAATAGTCTACTTGAAGATACCAACGTTGGGCTGCCATGAGGCTGTTAGGCCACTGACCAAAGAAAGCCCTGTACTGCTCAAATTTAAGCAACACCCTAAAAATTGTATTCATAAAGTGGTTTATCCGCAGGTGTGTGGCCCTAGTTGTTGTTTTAAACCCATAGAAGATTCAATGTGGGTAGGAATTGGCTGGAGTTTAACACTGGTCTTTCTATGTTGAAGTCTCCAAAGAGAAAGTATATTGGGGACGTGTGTATCAGCAGTAAAACACTGATCTGCTGACATTGAAGTATCAGAAGAGGAAAGGCATTGATGACAGACGTGTGTGCAACTTAATAGTGAAATACTGATCTTCTTCACCTTCACCTATCCCATAGTCTTGTAGACCGTTGGGGCACCATTGAAGATTTGCAACCAACTTCCTCCATCCCTCACAGTTCTTGGCTTTCTGTAATGTGTCGTTCCACTCCAGGCCAGTGCACTCTCTGATACTGTCTTCCCATAGATTTCTCTGTCTGCCTCTTCATCTCCCACCTTGTACTGATCTACAAATACCCAAATGTCCAGAGAGAAAAAGTTGTGATGACATGTTATGTATTTTGTCAGTATACAATGACGCAGTGGTCTGCCAGACCCAAGCTTCAAATGAGGAATCGTAGCCATGATTTTGTATCTGTACAGGGGCCGGAGGCAGGGGAGATCACTCGCGCCCTCCTGCACAAAAAGATCCTGGGGCCATCCGTGCTGAAGACTTCTTGCCTGTAAGTTGAGTGGAGGGGGGGGGGGGGAGAGAGAATTGGAAAGAAAAGAAAAGACTGTAAGATTGCAGATTTGGTGCAGCCACCCCCCCTTCTTCCCCCCTTTGCCATTTGACTGAACCTTGGTTAGTGATTTGAGTATTGATAGGGTTGGCGTTTTTTGGTTGTTTGGGGTTGTTTTTTTCGTTCGTTGGCTAGAAATCTTCGGTTCACCCATGTTGAGATGTTTGGGTATGCTGCCCTTTTTTTCCCCACCATGAAGGTGGCCACATTCCAACTTCAGGGATGTATGCTGGGTATGTTCGTGTTTCTGTATGTTACCCACTCAATACTGGCATGAGTTATGGAATTTTTAACGTGCAGATTTAATCTTCTGCATGTGTATATACATGAACAGAATTAAAACACTGGCAGGGTTGCGCTTGAATTTGACCTGGGAGATTGTAAAATTCCCCGCCGTTAGTTCACCAGACGCCACCGAGATTCGAACCCACAACTTCAGAAACCAATGGGATTGAAGTTGAATGGTCTTAACCCTTCGGCATCCATCCTATGACACACTATGTGACACGCCACCACGAAATGAGTCGCTTTGCACCTGACCCACTTTTCTGCTGGGAGCCATTTTAGGCAGGTGGGGGTCAGGTTGTTGATGTTGAGATTTTGATTGATTATAAAACTATAGCCATTATTCTACCTTGTACTGAAGTATCAGGGCATAATTTTGTTTCTTTTTACTTTAAACCGCGTTTAAAAACACCCAAGCCCTCATTCCGACCACCTGTTATGATGATAAACTTACCGATTTCTGATTTTGTCACTTTCTGCAGTCTATCATTTTAATTTTGTAATCTTTTCATAGAATTGTCCGATTTTCAATCTGTTTTCTGTATTGAACAGCCTTTCTATTGCAGATTAATAACATGTTAACAACTGAAAATTGATCTCTGGAAAAAAAAAAATTCTCTATTTATTTATTTATTATTTATTTATTCTTCTATATCGAGGCTAATGGAATAAGCACTCATGTGCTTTTTTACATCCAGTCCCTGTGTGTATGCAGTTTTGTAAATTTTTGTCATCTGTTTCCACTGGCACACAATGGCCTATAGTCTATCTGTATGGCAAATCTCTGGTGCAATACGTCCTGTTATGTGGTGGAGTGTCACAGTATATCACATAACAATACAACATATGAACAGAACTGACCCAGACAATGGTGGTTTGTTTGTTTTTTGTGTTTTTGTTCTTCCAGAAACAGGGGGTTGGGGCGCCAGTAGCAAGGTCAGTGACGGAGGCTGAGCTGAAGGAGCAGTTTGACAAGGGGCATAACCCCATGATGGCGGTGCTGTCATCCAGGAACCATAACCTGCAGATCGTAAGGGCCATGTGGACGTCTGGCAACACAAAGGTCAGTCCTCATGTCGGTCTGTCTGCCTACCTGTATGTCTTTTTGCCTGCCTGTCTACCTGTTTGCTGTGTATGCAGTTGCTGTTTTGTTTTTTGTGTGGATTTTTTAATATATATATTTTTTGTCATTTGTTCTTACCGGCACAAATGGCCTACTCTTCCAAAAGGCAGAACGGGTTTTAACATGTGCACAAGATGTTCTGTAGCTAGTAGCAATAGACTGCGCTGGTTTGGGCACGTTCAACGGAAAGCAGACCACCACCACATCATAAAAAGAGCAATGAACTTCGTAGTGGATGGAAAGAGACCAAAGGGAAGACTTAGCAAGACCTGGGCTGCCTGTATTGCAGATGATCTTAGAGAAAGGGGCATAAATAAGGAGGAAGCTCAAAACAGAGAGAGATGGAGAAAGCTCATCAATGTCAAACCTCCCCTAGGAGAAACATGACAAAAAAGGAAGAAGAAGATGTTCTGCATGTGTTCACACGCAGCACCTCAGTTTATAGTCTCATCCGAAGGAACTTTGGAAGGGTAGAGTCGATCAGTACTGATGTTAGCTCTGAGTTCCCCATGAACGGGTGTCTGAAAGCATCATGAAATTCTCTACATTAGTTTTATCATTTTGGTGTAGAGTTAATTGGAAGAGTTAACTAGCTCTCAGTTGTTGTTGTTATTGCGTGTTTACACTCTGGGGGGTCACCCAGAACGTGCACTCTGACTGATTCATCCCTCTTAGGAATCACTGTGAGACTGAAACTGCACACTGAATGAGAAGTTTGCGTGTATGACTGGTTTTTTTTAAGTACCTCGCCGTATAGGCAGCCGTACTCTGACTTCGGAGGATTTTTTTCTCCTTTAAAGGAGAGTGCAGGTTGTTATGTTAAGAGCTGAAGGTAATCTCGACACAAAATTTTACAACGTAACAATATTTTAGTGTAGGCCTTGGCAATTAGCAGACATCAATAACTGACACAGCATTTGACCTGTTAGCTCTCAGTAACTCCAGGAACACTTCAGGGCAGTGCTCCGATGACTCCTGAAGGAGTTTAGGGAGAAGTCACGTCATCGATCGTCCTGTGGAGTGGAAAGGAGGGTGAAGTAGTTTTCAGAGATCAGAGCATTGCCAAGATATGTGCCCTTGTGTGTCAGAAAACTGGGCAGTGATGGGTTATGTCCCTTCAGAGATCAGAGCATTGCCGAGTTGTGTGCCCTTGTGTGTCAGAAAACAGGGCGGTGACAGGTTATGTCCCATCAGAGAACAGAGCATGCTGAGTTATGTGCCCTTGTGTGTTAGAAAACTGGGCGGTGACAGGTTATGTCCCATCAGAGAACAGAGCATGCTGAGTTATGTGCCCTTGTGTGTCAGAAAACTGGGCGGTGACAGGTTATGTCCCATCAGAGAACAGAGCATGCTGAGTTATGTGCCCTTGTGTGTCAGAAAACTGGGCGGTGACAGGTTATGTCCCATCAGAGAACAGAGCATGCTGAGTTATGTGCCCTTGTGTGTCAGAAAACTGGGCGGTGACAGGTTATGTCCCATCAGAGAACAGAGCATGCTGAGTTATGTGCCCTTGTGTGTCAGAAAACTGGGCGGTGACAGGTTATGTCCCATCAGAGAACAGAGCATGCTGAGTTATGTGCCCTTGTGTGTCAGAAAACAGGGCTGTGACGGGTTATGTCCCCTTTGTGTGTTGCAGACGGCGCTGGACACGGCCATCAGCATGAAGGACCCTGCCATCCTGGTGGACCTTCTGTCCATCCTCAACCTCAAAACGTAACACTCCACTCCTCTTCTCTCCATCTCTCTCCCTCTCTCTCTCTCACTCTCTCTCTCTCTCTCTCTCTCTCTCTCTCTCTCTCTCTCTCTTCTCTCTTTCTCCGTCTCTGTCTCCATCTCTCTCTGTCTCTCTCCATCTCTCTCTGTCTCTCTCTCTCCCTCAATACAAAAGAATAAATAAATCCCTCTCTCTCCGTCTCTCTCTCTCTCACCCTCTCTCTCTCTCTCCATCTCTCCCTCTCTCTCTCTCTCTCTCTCTCGATATAAAAGAATAAATAAATAAATAAATCCCTCTCTCTCCGTCTCCCTCTCTCTCTCTCTCTCTCTCTCTCTCGCTCTCTCTCTCCTCCTTCTCTCTCCTCCTCCTTTCTCCTCTTCCTCCACCTCCTCCTTTTTCTTCTTCTTTTTCCTTCTTCTTCTTTTTCCTTCTTCTTTCTTCTTTTTCTTCTTCTTTTTCCATCTTCTTCTTTTTCCTTCTTCTTCCTTTTCTTCTTCTTCTTCTTTTTCTTTCTTCTTCTTCCTTCTTCCTTCGTCTTTTTCTTCTTCTTTTTCCTTCTTCTTCTTCTTTTTCCTTCTTCTTCTTTTCCTTCTTCTTCTTTTTCCTTCTTCTTCTTCTCCTCCTACTTCATAGTGTAGCACATGTAACTGGACTGACTCAGGATGGGGGGGGAAGGGGGTTACTTTTGTGTTTTGTGCGCACACACACATGAATGCATGCATGCACACGAATGTATGCATGCATGCACACACACACACTCTCTCACTCTCTCTCTCACACACACACACAAATCACAACTACCGAATCATTATCAGAAAGAAGTTCAGAATACAGCATGTGTTTGGTGAAGAGAGGAAGGAAAGCAGTAAGTGATGAACCAATAATATTGCCTCCAGTCTGGTTCACATTTCAGTGCCATGCATTCACAAAAGCCTCTTTCTTCTATGTTACCTTTTTGGGGGGTCATTCCTGTTGTCAAAAGCCTAGGCGTGGTTTCATTTCTTCGTCCTCAAACACTGGAGCGGCAACTATTGTTATCTGTCATATGAATGAAAATGTGTTGCGCTGCCCTTAACTCATTGGAGTCGCAGTGAAATGGATCCCGCCATTTTGTGGTGACGCATGATTTTGGCTATATTTGAAAAATTCAGCAGACTTACCCAACATAATAATGACATACTCATTATATATCATTGAAAAGTTTATAATGACTTCTTTTGAGATTGTTTCACAGTTTTTTAATAGATGACTGTATTTATTTTTTACAAATTTCCAAAATATGTCACTGAATGCTGAAAAATAAAAAGTTTTGAAAATTAGGGCTGGTATCTTAAATGGCTTGAACTATTCATCAACTAGTCCCCTTGAACCAATGTGATGATTTTTCACCACAGTAAACTTCCCTGAAGCTGGCTGAATCCATGTGATTTCACTTTTTGTACAACAGACTTTTTTTTAAAAAGAATCATAACACTGGGGTGCCTGAAATCCCAAGGATATCACTTGTTGACATGTCAAAGAAAATTGGCCAACAGATAAAAACTAGGCAAGCTTATGGTCAAGGAAAGCAACTGTGTTTAGAAAAATGATTGCCCTACAGGCCAGAGTAATTTCCCTTGAGTTAACCATTACTTTGTGTTTTTTTTAAAAATCGTAAGTCTGCCGAATCTTAACCCTAGTAGCGCTGAATATGCAGCAACAAGCCTCACTTCTATTGGCTGAATTAACATTGGCTAGCATTGTTTTGGAGGAGGGTGGGCTCAAACAACCCTTGATACTGATATATAAAACTGAATTAAATGTGTTAAGTTATATATCACTGGAAAGAACAGATAATATGCTTTTAAATGAGTGTAATTTTATAATAATGTGTAGTGATTATGATTATGTAAAAAAAATCCAAAAAAAAAAATCGTGTGCGCACTACTGATCACTGTTCCATCGTCAGGGCCCCAGATCGATTTTAACACGATAAGCAAAGTTCTTGCGGTGCATAAATGTCATGATTAGGTAAACACTATTTCTTGACATTAGTTTTCAAAAATAAGGAGTTTGTATCGCTTTAACGGTCACCAAATACTCGGAAAAGTTCAGCGAAAGGATCGACGCCATCGTGACCGTCATGGCGGAATGTGCGAAGTGGTGGCTTTCTATGACGAAAATACAAAGATCGCTTGATTTCATGTGATGCAAAGTATTCAGCAGCATAGCGATTTCACTCAACAACAGTTATTTCGAAGCCTCGTTGCGTCAAAATAAAGTAAAACAATCTGTGACGTCGAAATCGCCGAGTAGCGAAGAAGTCCATCCAGCAAAAACTAGCACCGCTCGATTCAGTCCGATCGCGATCGATTTTAACCAAGTTTTTCAAAAATATTCCACAATCCTTACCTCATCATCTCTCTTATTGTTTATTTCAACCAAATCCAGCCTCTAAAACTCCTCCTCGCTGTCAATATTGTAAAAAAGCTCGAAAAACGCTTGAAGAAATTCTAGTGCAAACACTGGCCGCCATTTTTGTTGAAGACGATCTCCGCTGGTCCGAAAAAAAAAAAAATACACTCTTAACCAATCAGATTCTTTGTTGCTTGTGTGTGTCAAACGACCTTCACCCCTTTCTGCGGGCCTACAACGGCCTTAACATTCATTGGCTGACCTTTGAAAGCGAAAGTAAGCTTTCAACTATGACCACCCACGTCATCCCGCCTTTACCGGAATATTCCGGGAACCGCGCTACTAGGGTTAAGCTTCGGCACGTCACAGTAAAGGAAAAGAGTGCGGAAGCTTAAGCTTCGGCACAACCTCAATGAGTTAAGCACCTGACAAGTCAGGCCCAGCATAGCTGACATTGGCGAGGGAGAGAACTGTTGTCATTTAAGTCTTTCTGAAAAAAAAGGGCAGGAGAATGGACCAAGAAGACAGAAAAAAGACAGGAAGGGGGTAACAAGAAGAAGAGGAACAAGGCATAGACAAAGAGAGGGATAGAAAAGAGGAAATTTCTAGTACAGAATTTCCAGAAGGTGGGGATGCTGTTGGTATGACAGGCCCCAGACATCCATCCCCACAGGGGTGGGGGTGGGTGGGTGGGGGGTTGAAGTGGCTTGTTGTTGGCCAGGTATGGTAGTCAGAGTTAGGGAGAGTTCAGAGTTTTTCTGTACAAAAGTAGTTCTGTGATTTTGTTTAAAACAGATACCTGTGTCAACAAATACAGGTATAGTGTCACTCCACCACATAATGAATTGCACTGCACCCAAGGTAAATTTTTTGTTGTTGACATGTTATAAATGTGCAATAAAAAAAATAATAATGATAATAATACATGGAATTTATACAGCGCTTTATCTTGTAAAAACAAATCAAAGCGCTTTCATTCATCCTAGTCTTTCACATACAGAAAAGAGATTGAAAATCAGACGATTCTATGAAGAGTTGTTACTTCTTGAAATGATAGACTGCAGAAAATGACCAAACGAGAAATTGATAAGTTTTGCACAGTAATCGGTGGTCAGAATGAGGCCTTGAGTGTTTTCAAATGCATTTTTAAAGCAAAAGGAAAAGCTCAAGTTATGCCTTGATACTTCAGCACAAGGTAAAAGAATGGCTATGGTTTAATAATCATTCAAAAATCTCAAAATCAACCACCTGACCCCCCCCACCCCCACATACCCCCTTCACCTAAAATGGCTCCTAGCAGAAAAGCGGGTCAGGTACAGAACGACTCATTTTGTGGGGGAGCGTCGCATATGCCAGTTTTTAATTCAAGTGTTTTACAACAGTGATTTGTCATTGGTGGTGGTCTCTACTTTCAGGTCGCTGTGGAATCTGGACCTGTGCAGCAGTCTGTTGCCGCACCTCAAAGATCTGCTCAACAGCAAGTATGAGAGGTAAGGTGGGTGGGTGCTGGAGGGAGCATGGGTACACAGTCAGTCTGCCGGAACCCACTGTGTGGTTCATTTCATTCTTAGCCGTCTTTTTCACCAGCATCCTTTCTGAAAATTCTTTTCACCCTCTTCAGCATGAACAATTGCGGGAACTCCATCCGTGCACTAGAGTGTATATATTGATACATAGAACCACAGAAATGTCTCCACAAAAAGGCCAGCACATGATGTTCGCTATGTCTGTCCTTATACCCTGGTGTCTTGTTGCTTTCTCTTTCCTGTCTGCAGCTCTCATATTCATCTCCGCTCTTCTTCTCCCCCTCTTTCTGTCTCTCTGCTTACCTCTGTAATATTCATCCTTAACACTTATACAAAAACATGCGCATGCACATGTGCACGCACGCAAACTCACACACACACAAAGCAAATGCATTGCTTATTCATTATACCATCTGGAAATACAATTTTGACTTGGCTTGATTTTACACACACACACTCATACACACATACTCACACATGCATGCACACACTCAGACACGCATGCACACACACTACACACACACACATAGCAGATGCATTGCTTATTCATTGTACCATCTGGAAATAAAACTTTGACTTGTCTTGATTTCACACAACTCATACACACACACATACACACACTCACATACACACATGCATATGCACACACACACTACACACACACACACACACACACACACACACACACACACATAAAGCAAATGCACTGCTTATTCATTGTTCCATCTGGAAATTAAAATTTGACTTGTCTTGATTTCACACACACACCACACACACACACACAGAGTAGATATCTCACTCTATCTCTATCTCTCTCTCTCTCTTTCCCTCTCTCTTTCTCTCTCTCTCTTTCTCTCTCTCTCTCTTTCTTTCTCTCTCTCGTATTCAGTCTCCTATTTTAGGGCCGTCTGTTATCACTTAAAATGGAAAGACATTAAAATTGAAGACTTACTTACACACACACACATACTAGCACCTGAAACAACTTGTACATCATCCACAAGAACACTCAGCCCCCATCTAACAGCCCCATCCCTCCTTTATGCCGACAGCTATGTGGAGGCATCGGGCAAAGCCATAAACACACAACACACCACGGGGGGACGGGATAGCCTAGTGGTTAGAACATTGTACTCGCAATCTGACAACCCGGGTTCGATTCCCGTTCAAGGGGATTTTTTCCCCTGGAGTTAACATCAGTGCAGACTCCACTCTCCCCAAAAGTCCTTCAGAGGAGACTATAAATTGAGGCCCCGTGTGCGAACGCACTCAGAACATCTTGCGCACACATTAAATCCTGTTCCACTTTTCATAAGAGTAGGCCATTGTGTGCCGTTGGGAACAGATGACAAAATTTACAAAACTGCAAACACTCAGGGACTGGATGTAAAAATGCACATAAGTGCATATTCCATTATCCTCGATATAAAAGAATAAAATAAAATAAATAGATAAATAAAACACACACACACACACTAACACCTAAAACAACCAGTACATCATCCACAAAAACACTCAGCCCCATCCCCTTTGTATGCTGGCAGCTATGTAGAGGCATCAGGCAAAGCCATAAACACACAACACAACACACACGTTTCAACTTCACACATGCATCATCCTCAAGAACACTCAGCCCCCATCTAACAGCCCCGTCATCCCTCTGTATGCTGGCAGCTATGTGGAGGCATCGGGCAAGGCCATCAAGCTGGTGGTCAGAAACCTGGGGCCTGTCATCAAGTCCAACCTGGCCCCTGCCCCTGCTCATGGCGTCGACATCTCCAGGGAGGAGAGGTAGGGGAAGCGAAAAAGTTTTCTTCTCTTTTTTTGTTGTTGTGTGTGCGTGTGGTGGTTGTTGTTGTTTTTTTGGTCATCCCTTGGTCAGAGATTCAAGGTTCACCACACAGCGTGTAAATCCAAGAGTGCAAAATTTAGCGCACCTCCCCCTTCCTTTTACCAAGTCTCAAGTGTGGTCAGTTCCTGCTGTAACTAACACCAGCTGGGCTGGGATAATAATAATAATAATAATAATATATGGAATTTATATAGCGCTGAATCTTGTAAAAACAAACAAATCGAAGCGCTTGTATGCCTTCGTGGGATGGATAGCAGCTGAGAGTAGCTGAAAGTGGGAGAAAGTGACAGCTGTGACCAATAGTGAGATTTTTGCCTTTGCGACCATTCCCCCCCCCCCCCCCACCCCCCCCACCATTTAGGTAGCCGCATTCCGATTCAGGGGATGGTGTCTAAAACAAGACGCAAGTGTGCATGTGGGTTGTTGGGTTTTTTTAAAGATCTTGTTGTCTGTTCCTAAGGTAAAGGCAAAGGTGTCCCATAACCTATGTGGTCGTAGGGGAGCGAGGCGTCAGAGACCTCACTTCTCTAGGGCCAGCATATTGAGGGCGGCGCCCATCTCCTCTCCCTCGCTGCTTTACCTTCCCTGACCCTAAAGAGGGCAGGTACCCATTTACAGCTGGGTGAACTGGGGAACTGTACTGAAGCCAAGGCGCGCAAATAGTCACCCATCCAAGTGGTAACCACGCTCGACGCTGCTTAACTTGGCTGGGGGAAAGCGAGTGCTCTGACCATTGAGCTATCCCGTCCCCTATCTGTTCCTACCAGCACAAAATGGCATAGCACTTTGAAAGGTGGACTTTTTATTTAACGTGTGTGTAAGATGTTCTGCGTGCATTTACACATGGGGCGCGGCTTATAGTCTCATCTGAAGGACTTTGAAATTCAGTTTGATTTTCTCGTCAAACTGGGAAGAAAAGGCGAGGCCTGGAATTGAACCCAGAACCTCACAGTTTACTTGTTAGGCTGGTGAACGTCTTAACAGTCCTGGTAAGATGTTCAGCGTGTCTGTGTCAGTGTGTGTCTGGCTGTGTGTATTTATTTCAGACAGGAGCAGGACTGATACTTTTATCTCTGATAGGAAACATACTGGTATTTTTATTTCAGTGAAAATATTGGTATGTTATGTCAGAAAATGAAAATGATGTATTCGTCCCAGAAGTGATTGTGCTTTATTTCAGATAGATATGATTCTGAGATATTTCTGTCAGTAATAGTACTGATGTATTGACCACTGATATTTGATATCTTTTTTTTTTAAAGACAAAGGATGTTGATATGTTAATCTCATGATCAAGACTGATAGTGTTGGTTTTAGATAAGAATGCTTTTGATAAATACATCTATCTCTGTGTTGATATCAGGACTGCGCATGATAGAGATTCATGTTCTCAGAGAAAATGTATGGAATTTATATAGCGCTCAGATGACATGATTTTTTTTTTTTTAATATCGAGGATAATGGAATAAGCACTCATGTGCTTTTTTATATCCAGTCCCCGTGTGTATGCGGTTTTGTAAATTTTGTCATCTGTTCCCACCGGCACACAATGGCCTACTCTTTTGAAAAGCGGAACAGGATTTAACCTGTGCGCAAGATGTTCTGCATGAAGACAAGAGTGGTGTTGACCTTTTTCTTGAGGTCCTGTGTACAAACACACATGCAGAACATCTGACAGACATGCTAAAAACTGTTCTGCCTTTTTGAAGAGGTTTTTGTTTTTGTGTTGTTGGGGGTTTTTGTATGCCAGTGGGAATGGATGATAAAATTGACAAAACCGCATTCACACATGGACCAGATGTTTAACACAAAAAAATTAAGCGCATGAGTGGTTATTCAACTATCCTTGAAATAGAAAAATTTATATTAAAAAAAAATTTTTTTAATCCCACCTAAAAGCAAGCCACACTGTACGTGCCTTAGACCAGACTTAACCCCCACTTTTTTTTTCTTTTTTTAAAAATTTACTAACCCCCTACATTTCCCTGCAGACAGTGAAAAATTCCAGCTAGAAGCCACCACACTGCACCAGCCTCAGATTAGCAGACTAACCCCCACGCTTTTGTTTGTTTGTTATACTCTAACCCCCACCCACGTTTTTGTGTTGTTGTCCTGCAGACAGCGAAAGTGCCGGCAGTGCTACCAGGTGCTGAGGGACATCCGCAGCGTGCTGGAGAGGCGGCAGGAGACCTCGCCCAAACTGACCAACCTCTTCAAGGAGATGCTCATCCTCCTCTCCACCTTGGGCTGAGAGACGTCGCCCGTCTTCCCCCACGTGACCGCGCGCCAGACCATGGGAATGCTGGCTGCTCCTTGTTTTTGCACCCCCCCCCCTCCATTCCCCCTCCTCCCCCCCCCCCACTCCCCCCCCCCCTCCCCTCCTCCCCCCCCCCACTCCCTCCCTCCCCCCACTCCCTCCTCCTCCCCCCCCCCACTCCCTCCTCCTTACCCCCCACTCCCTCCTTTCCCCCCAAGGCTGAAAGAAGCGTCAGAAAAAAGATGGGAGTGTGTCTGTTGTTTATTTACGATTTTTTCTTTTTTAAGGTTTGTGTGTGTTGTGTTTTGTTATGTTTCTATTGCGGTGGATTGATTGCAATATGAAGGTTCTGTATGTACGTTGTGTGTTTTGTTTCTGTTGTGGCAGGTTGATTGCAATATGAAGAGTGTCACTGTGTTAGTAGTTTTTTTAAGGTTCTGTATGTATGTTGTGTGTTTTGTTTCTGTTGTGGCAGGTTGATTGCAATATGGAGAGTGTTGGTGTGTTCGTGGTTAAGTGCTGAAGTTTTGCATTCATTCCGTGCTCCTTCCTTCTTCCCCCTCCCCCACCCCACCCTGTGTGTTCGTCACCCCTCCTTTGTGTGTTTATACTGTGTTTGTTATGTGTGGGATTGCTTGTATTGGCTGTTGTATGTAATGAGAGGCAGGGTACTGTGTGTGTGTGTGTCTGTTTGATTTTACGTCTGTTCACTTAAAGTGTTTACATCCGTTCACTTAAAGTGATATTAGACAGTATTGTATGTGTGTGTGCATGTGTGTGCATACCTGCATACTAAAAGACAGGAGTAAATTCTGGCCCCAAAAAAGACATACCATTCAGTCTAAACATCTTTTTCGTCGCTTTTGTGATAGCCTGGCAGATGAAGAATGTGGTCAGAAGTGTGAAAGATTCGTTCAGACCAAATTCGTGTAATGATAGTCCGATTTTACAGATGATTTGTGGGAAAGTGAAACACAGCGCGCTGCTGTACTGCAGGTTACGTTTTCGCCTTCGTTATTCTGACAGTAGTGAAAGGCTGTGAACACTCTCCCTACATGAAGGGAGTGAAGCCCTCTTTCCCAGTATACGTGTGTACTGTGCACATTTGTATTTTTATTTTATTTATTTATTTATTCTTTTATTTCAAGGATAATGGAATAAGCACTCATGTGCTTTTTTTTACATCCAGTCCCCGTGTGTATGCAGTTTTGTAAATTTTTGTCATCTGTTTCCACCGGCACACAATGGCCTACTGTTATGAAAAGCGGAACAGGATTTAACGTGTGCGCAAGATGTTCTGCATGCGTTTGAACACAGGGCCTCAGTTTCTAGTCTCATCCGAAGGACTTTGACATTCAGTTCGATGTATACTACTACTACCCAGTAGTGGGTGAAACGAAGGGAAGGGTTAGTAGATGGTTGGTTACCTTACAGCGGGTTACCCACTGGGAAAAGGTTAAAGTTTCTTCTGTGAAGATTGGGGTGGGGGAGGGGGGGGATAGGAGTAGGGGTGTTAAAAGCTCAGTGAGTCTGTGTGTCCGTACTATGCAATATGTGCTGTTCAATATAGCGTGTGTTATATATGTACAGTTGTGATGATGACCTGTGGAAGTTATCAGGGCTGATCACAGAACCAGGTGACCCAGTTGTAGGTTTGATAGAAAAGCAGGAGAATGAGATGTACGCTCCTTCCGTCCATATGTTGCTGTCTGTCTATCTATGTCTGTAGATTGTAGACAGATGTTTGCTTTTCAGGACTAGTATTATTTCTTCCTTTTGTTCAATCCAGGAGAAAGGGTCCTTGGATTGACAGAAGAGAGAAGAAAATCGAAAGAAACATTCCCTCCATTTTGTTTTGTTGCTGTGATCTCATGGCACGTGCTGGTATATGTATATAAGATTTATTATTTCTTTACAATTGGTTTTTTTCTCTTTTTTTAATAATTGTTTTTCCCGTGTTGAAGCCATAACGAAAAAACCTCATATTAAAGAAGAAAAAACATGTCAGCTATCAAAAACATTCCGTCCGTTAAATTGTTTTCTGTTGGGATGCAGATTGTACACATATCATTTTTATATCGATATTTTTACTTGTCTATTTTATTGTAGATAAATATTTCCTTTTCAGGAGGGAGGGAGGTAGTATTGAAAATAGTCACGACCTGAATGTAAGTGTCTCAAGTTGCATCTACTGTCAGATATGTTTCTGCCCTGTATTGCCAACAAATGAGGACTGTTGTTCTACATTTTTGACTTGGCCTGGGAGTTTTGTAGTCAAGGTTGAGTTTTCTGAACAACTATTATCATAATCATCATCACCATTATACACCTATGATATAGGTCTGCAATGACTGATAAATTGTGTGGATATCCTTCATTTTCAGCATCGGTTGTTTTTTTTCATGATCAGGTGTCTAGTTGACTGCTGTCCTTGCCACAATATTTTTTCAAGATACATATGTTTTTGCTATGGTTATTATTGTATTACTTTTGTCAAGGATATAGCTTAGTGTTGCTGAGATTCTTTTTTTTTTGTTTTATGTCCTGGCCAAGAGCCATGACGCCATGCAAGTTTTTCTTTTCCCCATTGTTGACCCTAGTCACTGTGTTAGGAGGGTCTTAGGATCACGCATTGTAGTGGAATATGTTTGAATAACGATGATGCGCACGTGTGTTTCAATTACGGCGCACAAATCCAACATCACTCAAGTCAAGAGCACTGAATTTAGCATGCCCCTAGTCCAAGTGTGGTCAGTTCCTGCTATAACTAGCATCAGCTGGCCCCAGCTAGGCTGGGATGGGATGGAATGAATAGCAGCTGAGAGTAGCTGAAAGTGGAGGAAACTGACAGCTGTACAATCAGTGCAAGAGCTCACACTACCATTTCTGAGGCCTTCCATCCTTCCAAGCCACAGTTGTGCATTTTCACAATTTCACATTCATCAACAGGTCATTTCTGGCAGTTCTAAAAGACGTCATATTATCATTGCAATGTACAACTTAGGGTGATGTCTGCTTGGGTGAATGAAGTTGATTTGAGTATTTGTATAAATTTGTTTACTACTTTTAAGTCGCGGCAGATTTCTCTGTGCAAAAAATCAGGCTGCTCTCCCTGGGGAGGGTGGCAGTTTTGCGATTCATATTATACATAGCATTTGTGCATGTTGTGTGTGAGGTATTGTTGTGTGGAATATTTGCTACATGGTGTATTTCCCAGAAAGTGCTTTAAGCCAGGGTTGTGACTTGGGGATGGGGACAGGAAGCCTAGTGGTTAGAATGCTGAACTTGTCATCTCTACTAAGTAAGGGCATGGGTTCGAGTTTCAAGGTAATGAATTTTTACCCCTGAAGTTGACATTGGTACCCATTCTACTCCCCTGCAGTCTTTCGTTTGTGTGTTTGTTCCTCAGCTAGAGCTCTAAAGTGTACCAAATGGTGAGATTTTTGCGTATGCGACCGTTTGTCTCCCCACCATTAAGGGAGCAACATCACGACTTCAAGGATGGTGTCTGATCACAACTCCTGTGTGCAAGTTTCTGTTGTTTGCTTTTTTATATTAAAAAATTGTCATCTGTTCCTACCAGCATGAAATGGCCTACTCTTCCTAAAAGGAAGAACATGTTTTTAATGTGTGTGCGAGATGTTCTACATGCAGTAGCACACAGGGCCTCAGTTTGTAGTCTCATCCGAAGGACTTAAACATATGAGTTTGATTTTCTCGTCAAACTGGGCCAAGTAAACGTCTTGATCATCCTGCCACCATCCTTTTTAGTCCTTTAGATGAGACTGTAAGCCGAGGTCCCGTGTGTGAATGCACACATACATCTCTGGTGTTTAAAACCCCATGCATTGTTCCGTAGAGGAGTGTGCCAGGTATGGCCGGTGGGGTGGATGACGTGAACATGCTCAGTATGCACCCTGCTCCATGGAGAGAGAGGGATGGGCTGCGCTGGGTTCATCAGACCCATACATCAATGGCATCAGAGTGACAGTGATGAGCTGCTGGAACCCACTGCCAAAGAAACAAGCTGATGGTGGGTCTGATGGTGGGTCTTGTTGCTGGGTAAAAGTTTATGGAGGAAAGTGGACTATATTGTAAAATTCAAGGCTGTGGTGAAACCCTAACAATTATGAACTGAGTTGTGTGTGTGTAAATGAATCAAATCAAATCCAGACAATGCTTTTTACCTGATTTTTCTAAAATACATATATATATATATATATATAGAGAGAGAGAGAGAGAGAGAGAGAGAGATTGCTTGATGTTTTAGGTGGATGTCTGATATGGAGCAAAAAAAATGATAGACAAATTGTGACGGTGTAGTAGACACACTGTCTGGTAGCCAGTGAAGACACCATATACAAGTTCAGTGCGCACAGTACACAAATCCAGCATAACTCGGTCAAGGGTCCAGAGCCCAGTGCTGAAAGTAGCGCTCCCTCCCTTTTCCAAGTCCAGTTGTGGTCAGTTCCTGCTGTAATTAGCACCAGCTGGGATGGAATGGATAGCAGCCGAGAGGAAGGAGCTCAAAAGTGGGGGAGACTGAGAGCTGTTTGCATAGACTTTCATGCTACATTGCTTTTATAAGTCTGGCTAAGTTTTTTATTTCTTTTTTTTATTAAATCAAGACCGTGGTGAGTATGAACAGTTAGCTTGCATTGAAATAGGGAAGGAAAGGAATGGGGCTAAGGTCTGAAGTTGTTTAATGAATGGACAGTAAGAAAGCGATCAAGAAAATGATGGGAGTTGCAGGCACAAGTTTCTCTTCAGGATCAGGGGGATCAGGATTGAAATTGGAACTGGTCAGTTTTAGAACAGCAGTTTTTGTGTATTTTACTCTGTGTGTGTGTGTGTGTGTGTTCATGCATCCACACAAGTGCTAAATTTTTTCTTCTCAAGATTCTTTTTTTTTCCCCGAATAAAATTTCGGTCATTGCAGATGAAAAGATGTTTTCATAATATTGTAAAGAATAATAAAGGACAGTTGTGATTGCAGTTACTATATATTTGTTTTTGTGTTCATATAATTTACATTGTGATTTTCTGAAATGTCTTCCTTTTTTTAATTTTTAACTTTAGTAGCATGTGCCTGTTAATTCCATTGAATAATGCTCCCAACATCTTTTTTATTTTGGGGGAGGGGGGGTGGGGGTCTTTTTTTCCTCCTTCTGATATGAGCATGCACAGACAGAATGTTGCTCCGTTTGTAATTCTAGCGTTGCTGCAGACAGAATGTTGCTCTGTTCATAATTCTAGCAGGCAGAATGTTGCTCTGTTCATAATTCTAGCATTGCTGCAGACAGAATGTTGCTCTGTTCATAATTCTAGCAGGCAGAATGTTGCTCTGTTCATAATTCTAGCAGGCAGAATGTTGCTCTGTTCATAATTCTAGCAGGCAGAATGTTGCTCTGTTCATAATTCTAGCATTGCTGCAGACAGAATGTTGCTCTGTTCATAATTCTAGCGTTGCTGCAGACAGAATGTTGCTCTGTTCATAATTGCTGCAGGCAGAATGTTGCTCTGTTCATAATTGCTGCAGGCAGAATGTTGCTCTGTTCATAATTCCAGCATTGCTGCAGACAGAATGTTGCTCTGTTCATAATTCTAGCATTGCTGCAGACAGAATGTTGCTCTGTTCATAATTCTAGCAGGCAGAATGTTGCTCTTTTCATAATCCTAGCATTGCTGCAGACAGAATGTTGCTCTGTTCATAATTCTAGCGTTGCTGCAGACAGAATGTTGCTCTGTTCATAATTCTAGCATTGCTGCAGACAGAATGTTGCTCTGTTCATAATTCTAGCAGGCAGAATGTTGCTCTGTTCATAATTCTAGCAGGCAGAATGTTGCTCTGTTCATAATTCTAGCGTTGCTGCAGACAGAATGTTGCTCTGTTCATAATTCTAGCGTTGCTGCAGACAGAATGTTGCTCTGTTCATAATTCTAGCAGGCAGAATGTTGCTCTGTTCATAATCCTAGCATTGCTGCAGACAGAATGTACGCTGCACCACCTGTCAAAAATTTACTGGTCCTCATAAAAAAAAATTTTTTAATGTTAATAAACATTTTTTTTTTTTACGAATTAATAAAAATATAACTGCGACCCTCACAGACCTTTTAGTCATCGTCTAGGTAGCTTACAAGCTACATGACAAAGATCAAATGGGAAGACAGGATCACGAATAAAGAACTATGGAGAATGTGCAAAGTTGATGATCTGAAGTCTGTAGCTAGTACCAATAGACTGCGCTGGTTTGGGCACGTTCAACTGAAAGCAGACCACCACATCATAAAAAGAGCAATGAACTTCGTAGTGGATGGAAAGAGACCAAAGGGAAGACCTAGCAAAACCTGGGCTGCCTGTATTGCAGATGATTTTAGAGAAAGGGGCATAAATAAGGAGGAAGCTCAAAACGGAGAGAGATGGAGAAGGCTCATCAATGTCAAACCTCCCCTGGGAGAAACATGACAAAAAAGGAAGAAGAGAAGAAGTAGGTAGCTCACAAGCCCATGCAGAAAACGACACAACGCAGCAGGACCAGTTTACTTCCACACTTTTTTTTTCCACATTTATTTACCAAAACATCAGCCCAACCAGACAGACAATACACAAAAGTTAATTGCACTTTTCCCCATGATCGCAAAACCACACAGCATTGATGTTAAAAAACAAAACAAAAAAGAAGTCTTGAAACGGACAACACTTAACTACGCAACAATAAACATTCCCCTATCAACAGGGGTGTACTTGACCGGCAAGTATGGCTGTCGTTCGCAACACGCACGATGACTAGAAGAGTGTGACTCCCCCCTGACGTTCAGTGGTCTTGTCAGTTGACATTTGTTTACATGATAATAAACTACCACTAGATGAATGAATCGGTGCATAGATTGATTTGATCAAAACAAAGGCATAATGACAGGTGAGGTCTACCTCTGATTAGGTTTTCTCGGAGACGGTTTAGGGACATTTTTTAGTGCTCTCCACAGTCCCCTGTGTGTTATCTATCAACGGTGTTGTGGGGTGGTACTTCCTCGCACTAGTGCCCCTAGTGTGTGATGATGGTGTTCTCTTTGGCCAGCTCTTCATTCATTCTAAAACCACAGCCGTCCTTTGTAAACAGGCTGTGTTTCTGTTTACTGTTACAGCCATGGATTCTGATAAAAGTCCCCTGAAAATCCTGATGTCCGATCCGTGTCAAATCCCAATAAAGATGTGTTCATTTACATCAAATTCTCAAAAATATTCCTTACATCCAAGTCCTCTGGGGGACAAACTCTTTTAACATAGCCCCTACCATCCACTTCCATGGTAAATATCACCCTCCCAGTTCCCTGCAGAATCCAGATTAAAAACATGTCCATTGAAATAAAAATTCTGCACAAAAAACCTAAAAATATCTGAACATCTAAATTATCAGCAAATTGCACTCAAAAGACCCCAAAAAATGTCTATTGACATCAAGTCGGGAAAAATTCTTAAAAAGGGGGAGCTGAAATCCTAAATAACTGCAAAATTCCAATTTAAAATGGTCTATCAACATCAAAATCTTCACACACTCAAAACACTGAATATCTAAATATCAAAAAAAGCCCTCATAAGCAAAAATATGTCTAATAACACAAATCCCTTATTTAAAAAAAAATTTAAGTGCTGAAAATTTATATTCCAAAAAGATGTAAATTCTTTGAAAAACTCTTAATGTATGAAATATTTATCAACATCAAAATCGTCTGAAAAATTCCAAACTCCTTGTACACTATGCAGTCACAAAAGTCCCCTATGGCAAATCGTCATACAAACATGGCTACTGACATCTAAATCAGGCAATTTCCCAGAAAAAGTACAACAATAGGTATCAAAATCTGCTAAAACCATGAATGTCTGACTTTCACCAAAAAAATCCCAGGTATGGCTAATAACATCAAAATCCCTTTCATAATGTTAATGAATGTGTTATCTTCAACACCAAAATCACATGCCTAATTCTGGTTGGCTGTTAAAATCAAACTAACTTCCTGCAGAAATGTGTTTATGACCTCAGCTATTCACACAGATTTTCCTCCTTCATTCAAACGTCAGAGCACACATGAACAATGAAAGCTATCAACAATGAATATGGCACAATTTAATATATATATATATATATATAAATGCAATCAAACATCGGATGCAACAGTACAGGTACTCATGATTTTTTTAATTTGGTAAATATCCACGTTAACCTGTTTTCATCTTCCTGATTTGCTTTGTCCAAAGCGAAAAAATCAACCTTGTTTAAAATATTTAAAAAATTCAAAAACACATTGTGAACCTTCATTGCACCATACCCCGATACACTTCTAACACGACATTATGCAATACAAAAACAGACCTTCACACACACAAACGCTGCCTCCTGATACAAGAGTTCTGCGTCAGATATGTTGCATGTAACAGTAAGCAGGTTTGTGCTTCATCAGCCAATGGTAGAACGCCTCAAAGTATAGGCAGGCAGACAGACAGACGGACAAAGACAGACAGATAAAGACAACCAGAACAGTCCTCTATAAGCACCAGGCGGCATCGATGTCATTCATCAGGGGCTGTCCCTTCATTCGTCAGTCGGCATGGGAACGACCTTCCCCAGGGCTGGGCTGAGGGCTGGGGCTGTTTCCAGGACTGTGGGAGTGTGAGGGGCCCTGCAACAGAGTATACACACAGCAGTGGGCAGGGACACAGAGGGAGGGAAAGAGAAAGAACAGTAAGAATATACACACAGCAGAGGGCAGGGACACAGAGGGAGGGAAAGAGAAAGAACAGTAAGAATATACACACAGCAGTGGGCTGGGACACAGAGGGAGGGAAAGAGAAAGAACAGTAAGAATATACACACAGCAGAGGGCAGGGACACAGAGGGAGGGAAAGAGAAAGAACAGTAAGAATATACACACAGCAGTGGGCTGGGACACAGAGGGAGGGAAAGAGAAAGAACAGTAAGAATATACTCACAGCAGTGGGCAGAGGGAGATAGACAATGACAATTTCTTTAATTTCGAGGATAATGAATAAGCACCCATGTGCTTTTTTACATCCAGTCCCCGCCCATGGGGATATATATGATAATAAAATAAAGCCCATAGCAATACACTTACACAGTATACGGAAAAAAATATCTACACAAAAATCCCCACAAAAATCACCGAAGAGAGAGAGAAAAAAAAGTAGCAACAAGTAAGAAAAAAAGCTAAACAGAAAACACAGGAACAACCGAAAAAATAGCAAGAAACCAAGAGCAAAACAAAAGTGGCAACAACAACAAGGGGGGAGAGGACAACCAAATAGTCCCCCCTCCAAAAAAAACAACCCCAAACCCAAACAAAGCAAAACCTCCATAATATAAAGAACAAACCACATAAATAGTATCATTTTGGCTAACAGAAAGAAACGTAAAAAAGTCTTTGTACTTTTATGGGATAGAAGAACAGTGAGAATCACACAGCTGTGGATAGGGGACAGGATAGCTCAGGGGTCAGTGCTCTTAGATCCCTTCCAAGGTTAAGCAGCATCGAGTATGGTTACCAGTTGGATGGGTGACCGTTTGCACGCCTTGGTTTCAGTACAGTCCCCCAGTTCACCCAGCTGTAAATGGGTACCTGCCTCTTTAGGGTCAGGGAAGGCAAAGCAGCGTGACAGTGATTTAATGGATAGGGAGGACAGCTAGAGAGGGAGAGAGAGAGCAGTAAGATTACACACACAGCAGTGGATAGGGGAAGAGAGGGAGAGAGAACAGTAACAGGCACTGCTTCAGACTATACACATAGCAGTGGGCAGCGGCACACAGAGGGAGAGAGACATAACTTCTTCATCATTGAATGCTCAGACAGCAACTACTAGTGCTATATGTCACATGAGCAAAAATGTGTTGCACTGCCACCAAGCGCCTGACAAGTCAGGCCAAGTGCATACAACTTCGGCATGGGAGACAATTTTTCTTTTAAATCTTTCTGGAAAAAAAGGCAGAAGAACGGACCCAGAAGGCAGAAAATAGACAAGGAGGAAAAGAAAATGATGCAGAAACAAAGAGAGGGATAAAAAAGAAATGAGGGAGTTCCTAGCACAGAATTTCCAGAAAGGGGGGGGGGGGATACTATTTATAGTAACAGGCCTCCGGCATCCCCACAGGGGAAAGGGAAATAACTAAGGAGAGTAACAGTACAGGCACTGCTAGCGACTATATACATGCAGTGGTGGATACAGCAAAAAGAAGAAGAAGAGGCAGGAGTTTTATTATAACATAACATGCACTTGGCAAAGGCTGGGGTAAGAACAGAATTTTGTTAGGGACAACTCTCTTGTTGCAGCGAATTCTTTACCTACACTGAATGTGTGTTGCACAAGGGACCTTGATTTATTGTCTTTTATCGTCCCCCATTCTTTGACTAGAGGTTGAAGGTTCACCAATGGTGAGATTTTGCGTACGCAACCATTTTAACCCACCATGAAGGTAGCCACATTCAGACTTTGGGCAAGCCATCTCGTTTGAAAGACTTAAACCCAGACCACCACTCAAGGTCTAGTGGATGGGGGGGGGGGGGGGGGGGGGGGGGGTTCAGGTTTGAATGGGGATGAAACTCACACCTCTTGCTTTGCATTTTACTTTTGTTTAAGATTGTATTATAGTCCCAGCAGAATTTCTCCAATTTAGGGACTGTGGTCGCAAGTCATCCCACTTTGAGTGCCTCGGGCCATCCTAAAAACAGTATAGTTCTGAAAGCAGCTGTGCCAGGCCCGTGCAATCAGGAAAGTGCTACCCGCACAAGCCTGGGCTCAACTTGCTTGTAGGCAAGTGTGTTACCCCTAGACCTGTGACAGAACATACACACAGAAGTGGGTAGGGGACAGACAGAGAGAGAGACTCAGCGAGAGACAGGGGAGGACAACAGACTGGAGGAAGAGTGACTGGCCCTGGAGCAGACGACACACACAGCAGCAGGCAGGCAGAAACAGCAAGAGATAGGGAAAGTGGTGGTGGGACTTTTTACTAACAAACACACACATGCACACACATGCATGCACGTGCGCACACACCGGGACACGATAGCCTAGTGGTCAGAACATTACGCTCGCAATCTGACGACCCGGGTTCCATTTCCATTTAAGGGGTATTTTCCTCTGGAGTTAACATCAGTGCAGACTCCACTCTCCCCGAAAGTCCTTTGGATGAGACTATAAACCGAGGCCCTGAGTGTGAATGCACGCAGAGCATCTTGCGCATGTTAAATCCTGTTCCGCTTTTCGTAAGAGTAGGCCATTGTGTGCTGATGGGAACAGATGACAGAATTCACAAATCCGCATACACACGGGGACTTGATGTAAAAAAAAACACATAAGTGTTTATTCCATTATCCTCGATATAAAAGAATTTTTAAAAAAAAATAAACACACACATAACCATCTGACATTAAACTGAAGAACTAACTAGCACACACACACACTGATGGGTGCAGGCAGACAGAGCAATGGAACACAAGAGACAGAGAAGATGTATCAATATTTTGGAATCTTCTGAAAGACACATCTGATATCACTTTTATAAAAACAACAAACAAACTGCAAAAAGTAATAATAAACCAAATCAGCACCAAATCTGTTTTTTCCATTTATTATTGAGAAACAAAACTCTGACAAAAGCAGTAACATGTCCTTTTCCACAATCATTCAAAAACGGCGCAAAATCAAATATAACATGGCCAGAACACAACCAAAACAACACAAACAAATACGCACACAACACACACACACACACACACACACACAAACCTGAACACATCAGAAAAACAATGGTTTTACAACAACAACAAATCCCGTATTCAAAGCCAAGCCAATTACAGCAACATGAAGCCACAAGTCTCAAACACGTCAGAAAGAAAAAAAACCAAAGAATAAACACATCAGAAAACAAAGAAGAAATTTTAACGACAAAATCAGAGAAACATAATAACAATAATACATGGAATTCTTACAGCGCTGAGTCTTGTAAAGGAAACAAATCAAAGCAATAACTCTACATGCTATAACTCCAACATGAAGCAACATAAGCACAAACAATGACCTGAAGAAACCAGCCATAATTTTTAGACTACCCCACAGTTCTCTGTGTAGTGAAAACACAAAACCAGCCCAAACTCACAGTGTACTGTGAGATAATACTGACAATAATAATAATGACCATAATAATAAATAACAACAATAATAGTAAATGGAATTTCTATAGCGTTGTATCTTGCAAAATCAAATCAAGGCGCTTGCATTCAACCTACTCTTTCACATGCAACCAGTTACAATTAACAGTTCTCACAAATTGAAATGTACACACATGCGCACACTCACACACACACATACAAAAGTTGTACACTTTAGCAGGGTGATGGGAGATTTTGGCTGTTGAGGGCAGGGACAGATACGAGATGAAACCGAAGGGGAGAATCTTCGGTTTGAAATTATAAATGTGTCTTGAGGCTGGATTTTAAAGTATCGTAAGTAGGCTTTTGGTGAAGGGAGAGAGGGAGGTCATTCCAGACTGATGGACCAGAAATAGAGAGAGAGCGACGGCCAACAGTGGATTGGTTGAATCTAGGTATTTGTAAGCACAAGGTATCTGCAGCTGAGTGGAGATACTGGCTTCACCCGACTTCTCCCCAAGGAGTCAGTGGGGATGCTGCACTGAAACTTTTCCAGGGAGTGCGTCTCAGACAAGGTCAACTTGGCGGAGCCCTTCCCTCTCCAGGGTGCATGCTGGGTACGTTCACGTTGTCCATGGCGCCAGCCACATAACTAATCCCCTCCTCTTTGAAAGTGGACGGGTTTTTAAAATGTTATTCCAAGTGCAAGGCGTTCTGCGAAATGCCAAGCTGACTGGTGACAAATGCGTGCTGCTGCTGTACAGCATACTGACCAGTCTTGAAACATAACCTCTACAGCCACAGCTGTCAATGTCCCCCTACTTTCAGCAACTCTCAGCTGCTATCCAGCCCATCTGGTGCGAATTATAGCAGGAACTGACCGCACTTGGATTTGGTAAAAAGGAAGGGGGCACTAATCTTAGCACTGGGCCCTGGACCTGTGACCGAGTTATGCTGGATTTGCGTGCTGTGACCAGAATCATCACAAAACTGGCATCTCCACACCACTGGCGCCTGCAGGTCCCAAACCCTCCTACAAAAAAAAGAGAGAGAATGCTTCCTACAGCAAAACCGTCCTTCGGATGAGACTATAAACCGAGGCCCCGTGTTCGAAAGCATGCAGAACATCTTGCGCACACGTTAAATCCTGTTCCGCTTTTCGGAAGAGTAGGCCATTGTGTGCCAGTGGGAACAGATGACAACATTGACAAAACCGCATACACACGGGGACTGGATGTAAAAAAAGCACATGAGTGCTTATTCCATTATCCTCGATATAAAAGAATAAATAAATAAATAAATAAAAACACTAAACATTCATCTTTGATGCGTTTGCTTTACAAGATTCAGCGCTATAAAAATTCCATACTATTATTATATCACTGGAAAACAACAAATAAAATGAAAAAATAAAAAACAGTCATCGTTTGCTGAATATTCCCTTTCAACGCAATGCAGTTAAAAGTATTTTACACAACACGGAGACAACCTTGCAAACCAAGCTGTATGGCCCCTGAGAGGAGCTGGAAAGGACTCGTCATTATTTCTCCCCAAAAATAGTGTAAAAAGCGAACAAGAAGAATATTTTTACACATTTCACACACAAAAAACAGTGACGCAAGCAGTCAACAACAATGAATGGTGTGCAAGCACCCATCATCACAAATAATGACAAAAGCATTGATCAACAACAATGAATGGTGTGCAAGCACCCATCATCACAAATAATGACAAAAGCATTGATCAACAACAATGAATAGTGTGCAAGCACCCATGCACCACGAATAATGACGAAAGCATTGATCAACAACAATGAATGGTGTGCAAGCACCCATGCATCACACATAATGACAAAAGCATTGATCAACAACAACAGGACAACAAGACTACTGCGAATCTTCAACAACACTTCAAGCCAGAGAAAACAAAGTGTATGTACACAGCCCATGTAAAAACAAGCACCATTAGTTTTAAGCTCTAACAACAGTTCCAGCCCCCTTTTTTTTTGGGGGGGGGGGGGGGGGGGGGGGGGGGGGGGGGGGAACGGGGTTGGTCCCTGCATAATCTGTCAGACTACAGGCAACCATCAGCCACGCTTTTATTCTCCGTCAGTTCACACTGCTCATATCACGGTCATTTAAAAAAAAAAAATTGTCATTCTTTTATTTCGAGGATAATGGAATAAGCACTCATGTGCTTTTTTACATCCAGTCTCCGTGCGTATGTAGTTTCGTAAATTTTGACATCCATTCCCACTGGCACACAATGGCCTACTCTTCCGTAAAGCAGAAAGGGTTTTAACATGTACATAAGATGTTCTGCATGCATTCGCACACGGGACCTCGGTTTATAGTCTCATCTTTAGGACTTTTGGGGAGAGTGGAGTCGGCACTGATGTTAACTCTGGAGGAAAAATCCTCTAGAACGAGATTCAAACCTGGGTCAGCAGATCACAAACGCAATGCACAGCACTCTAACCACAGGCTATCCTGTGCCCCCAACAGCTACAGGGTAAATACGTTTTTACACAACACAATTACTTTCAATCCACTTTTAAGGGTGAGTTTTTTTGGTTAGGGATTTTGGAGAGGAGGCAGGGGGTTTGGCATAGCTGTTCTGTAAACCGCAATATTACATCAACTTAAAAAAAAAATTAAAAAAACCAACAACAAAATCCCAAACTTTTCTTTTACTCATATCCACCTCAACAATTACAATGAGAAAACATACCTGAGAATGTCCCTTCGTTTGACAGCCAAAAATTCAACCAAATACAGCAGCAAAAAGCTGATACATTACAAAACATAATACACACAACAACACATCAGGCCGAAGATGACCGCAAAGATACACAAGACAGCAGAGGATTTGGAAACGCGCATGCATGTGTGTGTGTGTGTGTGAGAGAGAGAGTGTGTGTGGTGTGTGTGTGTGTGTGTGTGTGTGTGTGTGTGTGTGTGTGTGTGTGTGTGTGTGTGTGTGTGTGTGTGAGTGGTGTGTGTGTGTGTGTGGGAGTGTGTGTGAGTGTTGAGTGTGTGTGTAGGGTGTGTGTGAGGTGGTATGTGTGTGTGCATGCATGCACATGTGTGTAGGTGCATGTGTGTGTGTGTGTGTGTGTCTGTGTATGAGTCTGTGTGTGTGTCGTGTCCTTTTATTTGTTGGGGGGGGGAAGGGGGGTTGGGGTTATTCCTCAGCTAGAGCTCTGAGGTTCACCAATGGTGAGATCCAGGGTATGCCACCATTTTTGCCCACCATGAAGGTAGCCACATTCCGACTTCAGGGAAATAGGGTAGTGGTGAACCTAACCGTTGACATCCACAGCTGGCCAAGCGGAAGAAAAACATCCTGTCCAGCAAGTCTTCAGGCTTTGCCAGCAGCCAGCCAGCCAACCCAGAGCCTCAACCCCTGGTTCTATCAGACAGACAAACCTTCTATCAGACAAACAAACCTTCTAACTGGCAGACCAACCTGCCTCCTCATTTCATGTCCTCTCTCCTACTCAAGCCCCTCTCTCCCTGTTGGTTTTTTTTTCTGCCTTGTACCCTGCTATGGAGACCTCTCTTCTCCTGCTTCCCTTTCCGGTCTCGCTGAACTAGGTTATTCCCTGTCTGCTCAATAGCAATAGCAATAGGAAAACAAAGATTCCCACTTCAGTGCTCCTTAGCCTATGGATGTGATTTCATTTCATTTCATACCGCTTTAAGTCACAGCAGATTTCTCTGCGTGAAATTCAGGCTGCTCTCTCCCCAGGGATAAACCCACTGTGGTTGCACAATGAAAAACCTGAAAATCTTATCTAAAAGCAAACAAAATACAAACACACAAAAAAAACCCGCCCTGTGTCTTTCAGACAATGCATTTCTGTATTTTTAATTTATTCTTATTTATTTATTTTTTTATATCAAGTATAATGGATAAGCACTCGTTGAAAATTTTGTCAACTGTTCCCACCGGAACTCAATGGCCTACTCTTTCAAAAAGCGGAACAGGATTTAACATGTAGGCAAGATGTTCTGCATGTGTTCACACACGGGGCCTTGGTTTATAGTTTCATCTGAAGGACTTTTGGGAAGAGTGGAGTCTGTGCAGGGGAAAAAAATCCCCTTCAACAGGATTCAAACCCGAGTTGTCAGATTGCAAGCACAATGTTCTGACCACTAGGCTATCCCCACCCCTCACCCCCCCCCCCCCCCCCCCCCCCCCCTTCTAAAAACAGATGGCTGCTGTAGTGGTCTATTCACGAAATGAACCAGAAGTAAGAGATAGGTTCTCTATGTGGATCAACACGACAGGGTCACTACGATCAAATCTGTCCAGTCTGCAAAACATGAGGAGGACCATCGTTGTTGACAATGAGTTAATTAAGACTCAGGGTACATAATTATTACATTATATCTGACCATACACAACAATTTCGGAACAAACTGAATCTACAGTCAGAAGACTTGAGTGTGGATGGTGACCAGACATTCAGGCACAACCTCTAATGTTCTACAGAGAACACAAAAGCCCTGACTAAACATTTACGCACAACATTTTTTTTTTTTTTAAGATCAGATTTTCAGTTTTTCCATTGTGCAACTACAAAGTGATGAGATCACATCCGTAGGCTAAAGAGTAATAAAACGTTCTACAGAGCACACAACACCCTGACCACAAATATAGACAAAACCTCTAACGTTCTACAGAGAACACACAAAGCCCTGACCAAACATTTCAGACGCAACCTCTAACGATCTGCACAGAACACAAAAGCTGCATCAAAACCACAAAATTTCTACGGTGCAGCAGCAAGCGCTGTGATAACTCCACTACGAGAGGAAGAAGACGACGACAAGGAGGAGGAGGAGGGGGGTGAGAGATGCGCAACAAGGCCTGCACTACCTCAGCCTCTGCCTGTGCCTGACGCTCCTGCTGCTGCTGCTGTTGCTGCTGTTGCTGCTGGTACTGCCGCTGCCGCTCCTCAAACTCCCGCAGTCGCCGGTTGTATGCCTCGATCTGCTCCCGCAACAAAGCGTCCTCTGCCTGCAACACACACACACACACACACAACACACACACACACACACCACACACACACACACACACACACACAGAGCCTCAGAGGAAAACCATCTTCTTCCTTACAGTACACTGGACTGAAGGACTCTCCTGTTGGGATACCAGGGCCTGTTAGTATAACTAGCTTCCCCACCTTCTGCGCAAAGAATTCCCTCTTTTCTATCCCTCCCTTTGTTTCTGTCACCTTCTCTAGTCTGTTTTCTGCCTTCTTGGTCTATTCTCCTGCTTTTTTTTTTCTCTCTCTCCACAAAAGACTTCATATTCAAGCATTCTCTCCTGCTCTGAAGTTGGGTGCACTGGGCCTGACTGGTCAGGTGCTTAACAGCAGCGTGACTATGTTTTCACTCAAATGGCAGACAACAACAGTTGCTGTCTTGAGCGTTCAATCAAGAAGAAGAAAGAACTGGACTGCAACTTGGCTTGTTCCTTGACTACGAAAGGCTGGAGAACTGCAGTGAACTTTTCAGAAAGTCACTGGCAAAGCCTAGCCTTGTCCAGCTCACAAGGTGCATGCTTGGCAATGTGCATGTCATCCATGCCACCTTGACAGACACTATATAACCGAGTGGTCAAGACTGTTCGACTTCAATCCCGTAGGTCCGTGAAGTCGTGGGTTCAAATCTCAGCAGTGTCTGGTGAATCAAGGGTGGGGATTTTTTATGATCTCCAAGTTCAACTTCAAGTACAGACCTGCCAGTGCCTTTACTTTCTTCATGCATGTACGCATGTAAAAGATCAAACACGCACGTTAAAGATCCTATCGTTCATGTCAGCGTTCGGTGGGTTACAGAAACACAAACATACCCGGCAAACATCCCCAAAGTCGGAATGCAGCTACCTTCATGGTGGGTAAAAAGTCGTGACAAAATCTCACCATTGGTTAAAACTTGAGAGTTCTAGCCAAGGAACAACACAAAAACAAAATTCATGCAACCACTGTATATGACAGGTATGGAGAGATGGTTTCACTAGCGCTATAAATGTGATGTGAGCATCCGTTCACAGGACCGTGGCTTACAGTCTCATCTGAAAGGCTGGTCAGGGAATGGAGTCAGAGCGGATGTTGTCTCCTGGGTACAAATCCCCTCACCTTCCTTCTCTTTCACCTATCCCCTAGTCCCACAGACTGCAGGGGGCACCAATGAAGATGTCGCAACCAGCTTCCTCCACTCCCCGCGGTCCTCTGCTTTCTGCAGCAATTCGTTCCAACTCAAGGCCAGTCCACTCTCTGATGTTGTCTTCCCATCGTTTTCTCCGTCTGCCTCTTCGTCTCACTCCTTGTACTGTTCCCCGACACACGAAATCCCCTCAGCAGACCCTCAAACTCCGGCCCTCTCTTACGAGTCAGATCACAAGGTCCGAAATTTTAACCACCAGCCTACCACGCCCCTCCTACACCAACGTTGACCACAACACCCAACATCGCTTCTCCACTCTGGGGACTGTATGACCAAGCGAGAAGGAAAGCCAGAACCGAAGAAAACAGTAGTCAGTGACTGAAGATGCAGACCACAGGCAAGCAGACAGGGTGGTGGGTGGGTGGGTGAGTGGGTGGGTGGGTGAGACATGTGCTGCACACACCACCAGGCAGTGCCCTCAGCATTAACCTGATGGAGACCTGACCACAGCTGAGGAGGGGGCATCAACCTTTTGGCAGCAGGGTGTCAACAAGCAGCTTGCATCATAAGTGGCAGGGGTGAACAATGATGATCGATCATCAGTCATCAGTCACATCCACGCAACATATGGATGGATGGTGCCAACAGTCTGTCAGGGATCATTGAAAGGAGGGAGGAGGTTAGGGAGGCAGCTGAAGAGGACGTGGCAACAGTTGTGGCTGCCCCCTTGCCCCTGATGGTGAGTGAGTGTGTGTGTGCAGACAGGCTGCTAGCAGCAGACTCCATGCAGCTGAAGGCACCAGCAGACAAAGCCAGGACCTAATGGAAGGAAGGGGGGAAGGAGGGAGGGGGGGGGGGGGGGACCCACCTCTGATAATGGACCTCAGCCTGCTGCTTCACTTCCTTCACCACATGTCTGGACCTCCCACCCCACACCCTTACCTCCTCCTCCTCCACACCCACACCCACCTTGCCCCATGGAGGACAGGGAAGGAGGGAGGGAGGGAGGAAAACAGCTGTGAGCCCCCACCCTCTCCATTATTGATTTTTCTTCCTTTGTGCTGACAGAGGGCTGGTAGCTTCAGCTGGATCAGCTCTGCCTTGCCATTTTCCTCCTCCTCCTCCTGCTGCTGCAGAGGTGACTGTGTGGCTTTCTGCAGCAGGCAGCTGAGAGGCCTGGGGAGCCGGCCACCTGTGTGTCTGCTGCCTCTGCCCCTCTCTCCTCTCCTCTGCTGCTGCCTGCCTTCTTTGTGCTCTGCTGTCAGCACCAGCAGATGCAGCCAACGTCCACACACAGGCCATCCACCTCCTGCCCCAAAGACCAGCCCCCCCCCACTTTCTTAAACAACAACACCCACCCTTTAGTGATTACAGCTGCTGCTGCTGCTGTCAATTCAGCCTTAACAGGACTTTTATGCAACACACATTGGCCACCTCAAGCACAAAGTCCTGACACCAAGGAACAATCAGTTTTGCCCCCCCCAATCTGCCTTGTCACAGCTTAAACAGTAGTTACCTCCCTTCCCCTGCAAGCTGCTGCTTCCAAGGCGAGGGTTGTTAAGGAAAGTGTTTTCTCTCACTCTCTCTTTCAGCATGGTACTCGTCCTCTGTAAGTCTTCTCCTGGCTTTGTTTCCAAGACTCCAGCATCAGTCTGCTATCCATGTGTTGGTGCCTTTGTCTTCCGACTACAGCTGACTTCTTTTCAACCTGGTTTACTTTGCTGCCTGTGTGATAGGGGGGGGCAAAATGTCTGCATCTGCTTGCTCTCCCCAATCTCTGCTTTTTTTTCGTCATGTTAATGCTAAAACCTGTCCCCTATGTTATTTTCTGGGGCCTCTTTTCCTCTGTAATAAAGGATAGTGTCAAATGTCAATTTTGATAGGGTATTGTTGTTGTTTCTATTCTTTCCTAACTAATATATGAAACAACATGGTGTCCGTGATGCATCAATGTTGAACTGATAGAAAGCCATGTTTAACCAGACACAACTTCTTCTTTACATTATTCAACAGCTAATTCAATAATCAAATCTTTTCTTCGTTTCTTTTCCTTTTCTGTAAAATGTTTAGTTTTGTTGCGTGTGATCTATTCTGCAAATTCTTTGAAATCACACTTTAACTAAATCCAATTCAGAATGTCATCCACTCACGCACATATGACTTAAAAAATGAAACCCTAAACAACCTCCACTTCTTTCCCCTTGTCTCTTCTTCACAAGAACAGTAAAACCACAACTGGTCAGAAGACTACAGACAACGTATATCTCTAAAACGTCGGTACTCACTTCTGCTCTTTCCTCATCAAAGTCCAGGCAGCCGATGCCGTCAAGTCGGATCAAGTCGATCCACCCTCTCCACACCACACACACCCCGTTGAGGATGAACTGCGACTTCAGGTGCACCTGTAACAGACACACAGCCAGTTCAGAGATAGATCAAGATCTACAGGTTACTTCAGCGTTACAAAAGGTGACCAAAACTCTACTGTGCAGTTGTAAACAAAAAGCACGACTGTATATCCTTTTGTACTCTATGAATCAAAAACAATTGATGATCTATGGCTGTTCCTGTCTTTCTCTCCATTCAGATCAAGTATCCCATCTGTTGTCTGCTAAAACAGAATGCAGTCAGATATACATGTTTTAGTGCATTGTAATGAATGTACATAAACATTTTCATCTGGAAAAAAAGTTTGGTTCAAACAGTTTTCAAACCAGAGAAGAAATAACCATTTTGTCTATGTTACTTATTAGATTGGCTGGTTGTTTTTGTTTGTTTGTTTTTTTAGAGGGGCATGTGTTTGTTGTTGGTATTTTTGTTTTGTTTGTTTTGAGCAAAATATGTCTGTGAAAACACATTTGATTTTCCTGACAACGCTATTAGATTTAAATAAGATCCCTGCAGAGGATAACACAATTCTTTCCCCGGGCTTTTACCATTTCTTCTTCTTTTAGTTCTGTTCCCATTTCTTATTCTTTGATCCTCAGCCAAACTGCAAGATCATCACTGATGAGAATTCTGCACATACCATCATTTTCACCACATGCTAAGTAACTTTACCCATAATATAGTTACAACAAGAAAACCAGCATCTACCTCTTGGTTCATCATCCAATCCTAGCCACCCAAGATGGCCTGCTTTTCTCTTTAAGGTACAATGATGAGATTTTTAGCAGGTGAACAAGATTGCCAATCAAAGTATTCCTGCACAGAACCTTAATTTAAAGTTTCATTTGAGGGGCTAGATTGAGATTGGTGGCTGCAAAAAATGCTAATTCTGAAGCAAAAACATTTGGAATACAAACAACTTATATGAGTTTTGAACCTATTACCCATACATTTAGCATCTGACTCACTCAGACTATTATACCCCCCCCCCCCCCCCCCCCCCAATTTGCAAGCAGCCTTATACTGAAAACCAAATGCCTTAATAGACAAGCAATTTCAAAAGATAATTATTCTCAACATTTTCAGCCACTGTATGAAGATCTGTGCAAAGACCAACAACTTGTGTTTCCCAAAAGAATTCTGTTTTCTTGAAAATCTGTTCTGCTAGTGGATGTGGAATTAGCAATTGCTCATAAAAAAAATTAAATGTATAAAGAGAAATGTTATCTCCATCTGATATTGAAGATCTTACGAGCATTCAATTCACAAAAAAATTATTTTATGTATTATTCGTCTCTTAAACAGAAATGTAGTGAGTGAGGGGGGGGGGGGGGGGGGTGTCTTTCCCCAATTTTTATTGCAAGACCACATACATACAATCTTACCCAAAATTACCTTCTGTGTCCTACTTCTTACCTCAATCTACATAAATATCCCTTCAAACATACGACCATAGACAGAGTGCCATACACGCCTGGTCAATACTGCATGCATATTTTTTTTATATTCTGAATAATTCCGTCAACACTTCATCGTTATGGGATCCAGATACAAACTGCCAGACCAAACCTCAGCTTTTACTTTCACTTTGCCGATCTTTCTGTCGTCGTCGAAAATCTGCAGTGCTGGCTCATTTCGGGACCATTCTCTTACAAAGTTTCTCCAATTTGTTTCCTGTAGGTGTAGGCATATTGCTGATTGAGTCTTGTCAACAATGCTAACCGCAGAGTAGATCGGCAGAAAGACGAAGGATGCAGGAAGCGTGGTGGGCTTACAATCCCCGCGCGAAGGGGTGAAGGTCAGGGTGAAGACGAGGCGACAGTGACCTCATAACAGGAATAATGGAAACGACAGGTGCTGAGATGATGACGATGCGGCGAGAAAAGAAGTAACGCCATCAATAGGCTTCAATTCAACACTTGCCCGGCCTGTCACAATGCTTGGGCCCCTGATAACAAAGCTGTCACATGAAACGTTTTCTGGGCGACAACCTGATTACAGATTGCTATCCAATTGAACGTCTCCCAGAACGAGTGGGATGGGGGGAAATCAGACTGTCAATTTAGTCGTCATGCACGCGCACAGCATGTTATTAATCCCAGCTGCCCCTGCTTCAGTGTGATCACAAATACAAATAGATAGATAGCAAAAAAGAAAAGTAATGAAAAACTGAAATAATGAATACTCATATAGACAATTGGCTGCTATGAAAACGGCCAAAACCATCTGGGTTTTTTTTTTCTCCCCTTTGCCAAGTCAAGTCAAGTCAAGTCAAAATGTTATTTTCCCAAATTTCTCAAAATTTTATTTGCCAATAACTGATCTAGGCTATTATTCAATTCTCTCTCTCTTCTCTCTCTCTCTCTCTCTCTCTCTCTCCTCTCTCTCCACACACACACACACACACACACACACACACACTTTTAAAAGGGATTTTGTCCCCTGGAGTTAAAAAATCAGTGCCGAATCCAGTCCCCCCCCAAAAGTCCTTGGGATCTCGGAGGAGACTATAAACCGAGGTCCCGTGTGCGAATGCACGCAGAACATAATTGTACACACGTTAAAACCTGTTCCACTTTTCTGAAGAACAGGCCATGGTGTACCCGTGGGAACGATGACAACTTTTACATAACCACATGAACACGGGGAAAACTGCATTAAAAAAAAAAAAGACACAGGAGTAGCTCCTTATTCCAATATCTTCGAAAGAAACGAGTGGGAAAAAATGAAAATTTAAAAAAAAGATGAATTAAATGGGGGACGGGATAACCTGGTGGTTAGCGTGATGTATTCGTGATCTGTGTACCGGTGTGAACGAATGACAAAATTCACAAAGCCGCATGAACACAGGGACTGCATGTATATAATTTTTTTTTTTAATTAAGCAAAAAAAAAAGCACATGATTACTTATTCCATTATCCTCGAAATAAACGAGTGAAAAAAAGGTGAAAAAAATAGATGACTTAAAATTAAAAAAAACAGACACTGAGAGATTGTTCAGAGAGAGTCAGAATGAGAGAGAGAGACACTGAGACAGGCACAAAGACAAGTTGACAGAGAGAGAGAGAGAGAGAGAGAGAGAGAGAGAGAGAGGAGAGAGAGAGAGAGAGAGGGAGGGGGGGGGGGGGGAGGGGAGGGAGGGAGAGAGAGAGAGAGAGAGAGAGAGGGGAGAGAGAGAGAGAGAGGAGAGAGAGAGAGAGAGAGAGAGAGAGAAAGAGGAGGGGGGGGGGGGGCGGAGTGTTTTTCATGGGTCGTCCATGGGGAACATCAAATTTCCTTTCCGTCTGAATGCAGCTTCCGTCAGACTTCATACAGAACCACCCCCAACCCCTTCCCACCCCTCAAAACCTCTACCCCCTCCCCCCCCCCCCCCCCCCCCCCCCCTAGATCTATATGTATCCCTCTTCTCTTTGTCAAACGCCTGTATTGGCCTTGAATTCAGACTGCACCTAAGTAAGGGCCTATTTCTTGTAACATCATACTCGTAAGCTGCGGATTAATCGATATTTTGATATCTCTCTCTCCCCTCTCTCTCTCTCTCTCTCTCTCTCTCTCTCTCTCTCTCTCTCTCTCTCTCTCTGTAACTTAACTTGATATCTTTATTGATAGTATATACTTTTTAATGGATTTTAGTGAGGGTGTTTTAACAGAATTTGATATCTGGTTTATTTTGATGTTGATGTAACCTGTAAATGCTCTCTCTCTCTCTTTCTCTCTCTCTCGCTCTCTCCATCTCTCTCTCTCTCTCTCTCTCTCTCTCTCTCTCCTCTCTCTCTCTCTCTCTCTCTCTCTCCATCTCTCTCTCTCTTGCTTCTTGCTGTCTCCCCTCTATTTTACTTTATCCATATTACCTCAATTTAATCAGTGTATCAGTTTTCATGTTAATGTTTGATTTATTTGAGAATTATATGTTTATTAACGTATATCTATTTTCTCCACACACAAAAATCTATGTATCTCTCGAAATTAATGCTCAAGTCAGTTAGGGATTCATCTCATCTCATCTGCTCCCATAACCCCCTCCGGGGTCGTAGGGGCACTGCATTAACGAACGTTGCACCAGCTGGCTCCATTTGCGGCGGTTGTGTGCAAGTGCCTGGGTTGTGGAGAAGCTCTTCCCTGTCCATTCAGTGATGTCTGCCCATTTCTTCCTCTGTCTGCCTCGCCTTCTCTTCCCCTGCACTGTTCCCTGCAGTATGGTTTTGGACAGCCCATCAGATCTAGTCACATGTCCGTACCATCTGAGCTTCCTTTTCTTGAATGTGGTCAGCAGGTTTTCGTAGTGCTTTACTTGTTGGGCGATGGTTTGTAGGACTTCGTTGTTGGTAGTATGGTCCATGTACGAAATGCCAAGGAGTCTTCTGAGGCATCTCATCTCTAGAGCCTGGATCTTCCTTTGTAGATCTGCATTCAATGTCCAGGATTCGCACGCATACAGATATGTAGAGATGACTAGTGCATGCAGTAGCTTGACCTTGGTCCTGAGAGAGATGTTTCGGTCTTTCCAGATAGTCTTGAGCTTTGCCATTGCTGCTATTGTTTGTGCAGCTCTTGCGAGGATTTCGGTTTTTGAACCCTCTTCACTAATAATAGCTCCAAGGTACTTGAAGTGATCTACAAACTCAAGTTCTTTTCCACTGACTTTGATCTTGGTAGTGATTGGCTGGGCACTGTTTGTCATGAGTTTTGTTTTCTCGGCACTGATCTCCATGCCATATCTGGAGGATGTTTTGTCCAGGTGGTACACTAGGTTGGCTAGTTCCTGTTCATTTCCTGCAAGTCCGTCGATGTCATCAGCAAACCTGAGGTTAGTGATTATCCAATACTGACTGTGCCAGTGTGATCTTCTAAGGCATCAGTCATTATGCGCTCAAGGAAGACATTAAACAGTGTTGGCGATAGGAGACAGTTAGGGATTATGTATTGTTAAATATATATATTTTTTTAAAAATCATGTTGTCGTTGTTGTAGTAAGATTTTTACCTTTGTTTTGTTGACAGTCCCTAATCAGGGCAAGGGCGGATGAAAAAAAAAGTATGCGTATGCTTATTCTGTTACCCTTGAAAAATAAAGATTCATTCATTCATTCATTCTCTCTGAGAAATGAAGTGGCGAACCCACTTTACACAGGTAGACAGTCAGCCAACCACCATAGCGACACCTGAAGAAATGTTTCTTCTTTATTTATTGTATTTATTTATTTATTCTTTTATTTCGAGAATAATGGAATAAGCATTCGTAAGCTTATCCATGTCCCGTGTGTATGCAGTTTTGTAAATTTTGTCATTGGGCAAGGGAGAATGACGGAGATTGAAGGCCTATTATTATTTTTCATGATACTACAGTGCTGCAGCAGTAATTTTGCCGGAGGGAGAGAGAGAGAGAAGGAGGGGGGGGGGGGGGGGGGGGGGGTTGCCGAAGAAGAAAAAACAACAACAAAAAACCAATTTTTGCCGGCATGGAAACTCATGACTAGGCTAGTCCTCGCAACTTGAATTCTGTCAAAGCGTATAATTATGTTTCTCAACTTCGTCAATAAATATAAACCGATCTTGAATGAGTTAGATAAAAACCTAGATCTATCTTCTCTTTTTTTTTTTTTTTTTTTCGTTCTTGGCTAGCAGAGCTCTGAGGTCCACCAGTAGTGAGATTTTGCGTATGCGACCTTTTTTTTTTTGACCCACCATTTTGAGGTAGCTGCATTCCAACTTTGGGGATGATGTGATGTGTAAACACGACACCGGCATGCTTTTGTGTGTGTGTGTGTGTGTGTGTGTGTGTGTGTGTGTGTGTGTGTGTGTGTGTGTGTGGTGTGTGTGTGTGTGTGTGTGTGTGTGTGTGTGTGTGTGTGTGTGTGTGTGTGTTTAATTTTCATTTTGTCATCCGCTCCTACCGGCACAATAATAGCCTACTCTTCCGAAAAGGCAGAACAGGCATTAAGGCTAATGCGTGCGAGAGGAATTTGACTTAACAGATTGTACCTTTTATCTCTCTCTCTCTCTCTCTCTCTCTCTCTCTCTCTCTCTCTCTCTCTCTCTCTCTCTCTCTCTCTCTCTCTCTCTCTCTCTCATCAGGGCAAGGGCCGGATGAAAAAAAAGTATGCGCTCGCTTATTCTGTTACCCTTGAAAAATAAAGATTCATTCATTCATTCATTCATTCATTCCTCTCTCTCTCTCTCTCTCTCTCTCTCTCTCTCTTCTCTTCTCTCTCTCTCTATATATATATTATATATATATATATATATATATATATATATATATATATATATATATATATACACGGGCATAAGCACTTCAACATCTTTACGTTATACCACACCATTTTATTATTAACAAAAACTCCTTGTTTTTTTCTTTTCTTTTTGCTTCTCTTTCAATCTTTCGTCCGTGAGGAGGTGAACGAAAAAAAGACTGGTTGCACTTACAAGGTTCAAACAAGGACAGTATATTTCGGGGTCAGCCTCCCCCATCCCCCATCCCCGCTCTTCCCATTTCCTCTTCTTTTTTCTTTTTTTTCATATGAGGGGGTGGTGGTGGTGGAGTGGGGGGCTCGTCTTGAGTGTTTTCCCATAGCAGTTGTCTATGAAACGAAGATGGAGATAGATGAGAAGGAGTGGGGTGGTGACGTGGAGACAGAGAGAGTGACAGGTAGGACGATGATTGTGGTCTGTGGGGATTATCCCCCTCTCTCCCTGTGAAACGTCACTCTTATGAACGCTGCCATGCTGTCTGAATTTCCAGATAGATCGTGTGTGTGTGTGTGTGGTGTTGGGGGTGGGGGGGGGGGGGGGGGGGGGTGCATGTGTGTGTGAGTGTGTGTGCATGAGTGTGTGTATACGTGCGTGTGTTGGGAAGAATGTTTATTATAATTTTGTTTTTTGGTTGGTTTTGTTTGGGGTTTTGTGTGGGATCTTTTTTTTTCTGTGGTGTGTGTGTGGGGGGGGGGGGGGGGGGGGGGGTGCGTTTGCTTGTTTTAGTTTCTTTTTGTTTTGGGTTTTGTTATTGATTTGTTTTGTTTTGGTTGGGGGTTGTTTCTTCGCTGGTTTGCAGGGTTGTTGTTTTTTTATGTATGGTTTTTGTTGTTGTGGTGTCCTTCCTTCCCACATTGATTTGTCAACTTATACTCGCTTGTTTGCCTCCTTGCTTGGATGTTTGTTTATTTATTTGTCTGTCTGTTTGTTTGTTTGTTTGTTTGTTTGGACATCCACCTCAGACGTCTAACTGTCTACAACTGCTTCTGGCGGTCCGTTAGCTAGTCTGCTCCGTTTGTATGTCATAATTATACCTTTAGCCTGGTCACTTTTGGGGGAGGGGGAAATGGGGGTGGTAGTGATGGTGGTGGTGGTGATGGTGATGGTGTTTTTAGCTTTTGTTTGTCTGTTTGTTTGATTGTTTGTTTGTTTGTTTGTTCGTCTCTCGATGTGCAAGCACACAAAAATGACGTGCTGGCAAGTCCATGGCACTGAAAAATGCATGAGTGCAAAAATGCTTTGGCTATGTGACAATTTAAACCGTGGAGTATGATGAAAAACATGAATTTTGTGTTGTGTTGTGTTGTGTTGTGTTGCGTCGATCTACACCGCACTGCGCTGCACTGAACGGTACTGTACTGCACTGAACTATTCTGTACTGCATTGCACTGCACTGAAGTGTACTGTACTGCACCGAACTGTACTGTGTTGTGCTGCGTTGCACTGTAATGTATTGTTTTTCACTGTAATGTATTGTTTTGCATTGTATCGCATTGCACTGCACTGCATTGACTTGCATTAAACTGCAATGTGTTGCATTATATTGCATTGCATTGCATTATCTTGTATTGTGATTTGTTGAGCACTGTATTGATTTGTACTGAACTGGAATGCATTTCATTGCGTTGTAATGTATTGTTTTGTATTGCACTCCATTGCGTTGTAATGTATTATTTTGAATTGCACCCATTGCGTTGTAATGTATTGCATTACTTTGCAATGTATTGTCTTGTATTGTATCGTACTATATTGCATTGTGCTGTACTGTACTGCATTGCATTACAATGTCATCACAACTAGAATGTATGTATGAGTTTGATGCTACCTCCAGAGGAGAAAGCATCATTGCCACACTTCAAAACCGGACTTTTTTTTTTAAACAACTCGTATCCATACAGGTTTTGTCTATTTTACCTGTTTGTTTATTTTTCTTTGGGATTTTGTTTTGTTTCTTTCCGTTTTAGTATCTGACAGGGTGTTTACACTGAACGCGATTCTGCCAGGAAAACTTTGTTTATTGCCGTGGTTTCTTTTACGTGTGCTGACTGCGTGCTATATATTGCTCTGCTGCCTAACGAAAATTCGAACCAAGACCAATGTTTAAGAAGTAAAAACACACACAAAAACCCCGCACATCACACCACATCATATCATTCTATACCATACTTTCCTATGCCACCCAACACCAAATCACATCACTCTGCACAACACCACAACCGTTCTACCCAGCCCAGCTCACCCTACCCCCCTCCAACCCCCACCTCCCCTTCTTTCCCCAAACCACATCACACCATGCCACACCCCATTTCACCACATTCACCGTTTCGTACTGCACCACACGTTACGTATTTCATACCACCTCACCCCACTACACCCTATCCCGCCCCATCCACACCACATTTAATACCATCGTATCCATCCATCCATCCATCCATCTATCCATTCATCCCATCCACACCACATTCCATCTCATCCATCTATCCGACCCCTCCTAGAAAACACCACACCCCTACATCACACAGTATACCACACCACACCACAGCCCACACTACCCACTACACTGCACCCCCACCGCATCACACCCCACAACACCCCACCCACCCCACCCCCACACCACACCACACCACACCTCCCTAACACCCCACCACACCACACCACACCTCCCTTA
>CM054143.1:17825096-17852596 GCA_028751875.1 Rapana venosa | reverse complement strand
TACACATCAATAACCACCCACAGTACACAGTAGCACGTCTCTTTGCAGACGGCACTGCATGCAAGAAGTCAGTCTTCTCAGACATGGGTCAGGAGTCCGTTCAGACGACAGAGACAAGCTTGCTCTGCTGGAGAGTGGAGAGAGCATGAAATTCCACTTAACTTACACAAATGTTAGCTTTTCGTGATGACTACGACCAGAAAAATAGAATGGCCAAAAGCGCAGCCCTCATGGGCACAAGAAACTAGAGCAGAGTAAAACGGTAAAAGGGTAAAGGTGTCCCATAACCTATGTGGTCGTAGGGGAGCGAGGCATCTGAGGCCTCACTTTTCCTGGGGCCACGATATTGAGGGCGGTGCCCATCTCTTCTCCCTCGCTGCTTTACCTTCCCTGACCCTAAAGAGGCAAGTACCCACTTACAGCTGGGTGAACTGAGGGACTGTACTGAAGCCAAGGCGCGCAAACGGTCACCCATCCAATTGGTAACCACGCTCGATGCTGCTTAACAGTGGCTGGGGTGGGGGTGGGGAGGAGCAAGTGCAGAGCAGAGCAGCAGCACCAAAGACCCAAGAGTCTGGCTATTTGACAATGTTTCATGGCAGGCCCCCATCACTGTGGCTGCACACCGGTATTAATTTGGGGGTCACGTAGTATCTTGTATAGAGTGCGAGTGGAAAAAAATGTTGGTGATTTTCACAGATTTTTATAAGCATGAAAAAATGGACTGTGCACTTGTTTTTGGGATTGAGGACATAGAGCAATACCAGGTAGTCACGAGAAAGTTGGAAATAACCATCAAATGAGGTTTGCCTGTATTCCTACAGCGTTGACCCCGCGCATGCATATTGCGGTAAGAAAGCTAGCAGACAACAAAGGACTGAGGGGGGTACAGTGTTTGCTGAAAAATTTTAAAAATTCAAACCTACCAAATTTGTTCAAAATCGCATGAGTTTTGAGTCAGAGGCTAGTCTTTTACAATAAAAAGTGGTTTTTATTTCTGTGGATGCCTTAGTAGGTGCGGTATGAATATAAGAGTTACATAGAAAAACAGAAGGAAAAGAGTGATTTTTTAATACCGGTGTGCAGCCTGTAGGCCTACTGGCTTTTCGACCCAAATGAAGCAGAGCACTCTCATGAAGAAGCAGGAGAAGAGGGAAAAGATGACTTTGGCGCTAGAAAAATTACGGGAAATTTTCAGACACAGAAAGAGATAAGTGTGCGAGTGTGTGTGTGTGTTGTGTGTGTGTGTGTGTGTGTGTGTGTGTGTGTGTGTGTGTGTGTGTGTGTGTGTGTGTGTGTGTGTGTGTGTGTGTGTTTGTGTGCGCGCGCGCGTTCGTGTGTGCGTGCGTGCGTGCGAGCATGTACAAGTAAATGAATGAATGAGAAGCGAAACAGAGAGGGAGAGACAGAGACAGAGAGAGCTCCACATATGTTCAAGTAGAAACTGATAGCTAGACAGACGGACAGACAAACAGACAGACAAGAAACAGCAAGACAGACAGACAGAAACAGATAGCTAGATAGACAGAAACAGAGAGCTTGACAGACACAGAGAGACAGGGAGAGGCAGACAGCTACATAGACAGACAGAAAGACAGCTGGACAGACAGGTAGAAAAGCAAACAGAAAAGAGACAGACATAAACAGACAGATAGGCAGACAAACAGACAGAAACAGACAGCTAAATAGGCAGATAGGAACAACCAGATAGAAAAACAGAAACAGATTGCTTGATAGACAGACAAAAACAGATACAGTCTTACATAGACAAACAGACTGAAACACACAGCTAAACAGACCGACAGAGATAGACAGCTAGACAGACAGACGGAAATAGACAGCAAGACAGACAGATAGAAATAGACAGACAAACAAGTAGAAAGAGACAGCTAGACAGGCAGACAGAAACAGACACCTACATAAACAGACAGAAACAAACCTCTAGACAGACAGACAGAAACAGACACTTACATAGACAAACAGAAACAGACAGCTAGACAGACAGACAGAAACAGACACCTATATAGACAGACAGAAACAGACAGACAGACAAGACGAGACACTTACATAGACAGACGGGAAAAGACCGCTAGACAAACAGACAGACATAAATAGATAGAAACAGACAGCTAGACAGACAGTCAGGCAGAAAAAAACCCAGCTAGACAGACAGACAGAAACAGAGACAGACAGACAGCAATAGAGAGCTAGATAGACAGACAGAAACAGACAAGAAGAGACACATACATAGACAAACAAACATAAACAGATGGCTAACTAGACAGACAGAAACAGATACATAGACAAGCGGACCAAAAACAGACCTATACACAGACACACAGACAGATACAGACAGCTAGACAGATAGCTAGACGGACGGACAGAAACAGACAGACAGATACAGACACCTACTTAGACAAACACAGAGAATCAGACCGCCAGACAGACAGACAGCAAGACAGACAGACAGAAACAGACAGCTAGCCAGACAGACAAACAGATAGAAAGAGACTCTTACACAGACAAACAGATTGCTACACAGACAACAACAAACCCAAACAGCTAGACAGACAGCAAGACCGACAGACAGAAACAGATAGAGACAGCAAGACAGACAGACAGAAACAAACAGACAGATGACTCGCCCAAGTCGCAACACGGCACTGTCACGGCACTCTGCATCATGTGCACACAAACGCACGCGCACACACACACACGCGTGCGCGTGTGTGAGTGCAAAAAGCGAAATATGAGTGACAGCATTGTTGTAAGAAAGGCAGCTAAAGAAAAGCCCCTGTAGTGTACAGAGACAGGAGAGAGAGAGAGAGAGAGAGAGGGGGGGGGGGGGGGGGGAGGGGAGGGGGGAGAGAGAGAGACAGAGACAGAGACAGAGAGACAGAGATGTTGCACAGAGCGAATTGCCGGCCTTTGTTCTGTGGCTTTTCTGAATGATGCATCGAGCTCTCTCTCTCTCTCTCTCTCTCTCTCTCTCTCTCTCTCTCTCTTCTCTCTCTCTCTCTCTCTCTCTCTCTCTTCTCTCTCTCTCTCTCTCTCTCTCTCTCTCTTCTCTCTCTCTCTCTCTCTCTCTCTCTCTCCACTCCACTCCACTCCACTCCCCTCTACCCCCTCCTCTTTCTCTTTCTCTCACTCTCTCTTCTTTTTCACACTCTTTGTGCATTCTGTTATTGGATTTTTTTTTCCTTTACTTTCCAACACAATAATCATCTGTCTTAAAAGTAGAGCAGGCGCAAAAACAAAGCGTGTAAAATATCTTTCATTCTCTCTCCACTCAAAAGCAGAAATTTTGGCAGTTTTTGTTTGATTGTTTGTGTGTTTGTTTGTATCTATTTTTTAAAAAATCATTCTTTTATTTATTCATTCTTTTCTTTCGAGGATAATGGAATAAGCACACGTGCTTTTTTTTTTTTATTTTTTACATCCAGTCCACGTGTGTATGCAGTTTTGTCAATTTTGTCATCCGTCCCCACAAGCACACAATGGCCTACTCTTACGAAAAGGATTTAACGTGCGCGTAAGATGTTCTGCGTGCGTTCGCACATGTGACTTCGGTTTATAGTCTCATCCGAAGGACTTTTGGGGGAGTGGAGTCAGCACTGATGCTAGACAGAAGATCGTGAGTGAAACAATGTAAATATCGCGCCACTGATGTTAACTCCAGGGGAACATAATTATCCCCTTGAATGGGATTCGAACCTGGGTCAGCAGATCATGAGCGCAATGCGCAACGCTCTAACCAACAAGGCTATCCCGTCCCCATATGCTCCTACCTCTTCTTTGAGTATAGTTAGTATCCAATGATTTCTAACTGCTCTCACCCCGTCACCGTTACTTCGTTTTGACTTCGTTCTACGCAGCCACATTATGGAGGGAGGAGGGAGGGACTGATGGACGGATGGATGGATGGACACAACAGGTTTTTGCATGCAGTTTCTTTTTTATTTTGTCATCCGTTCCTACCGGCACGCAATGGTCTACTCTTTCGAAAGGTGGAACGGGTTTTTTTTTACGAGGGCGCAAGATGTTCTGCGTAATTTCGCACACGGGGCCTCGGTTTATAGTCTCATAAGACGGACTTTGACATTCAGCTCGAATTTCTCGTCAAACTGGGAAGAAAGGGCGAGGCTGGGAATCGAACCCAGAACCTCACGGTTTACTTGTTAGGCAGGTGAACGTCTTAACCATCCTGCTACCTTCCTTCTTGGACGGATGGATGGATGGATGGATGGATGGATGGGTGGATGGATGGATGGATGGATGGATGGATGGATGGATGGATGGATGGATGGATGGATGGACGGACGGACGGACGGATGGATGGATGGACGGACGGACGGACGGACAGACGGATGGATGATGGATGGATGGATGGATGGATGGATGGATGGATGGATGGATGGATGGATGGATGATGGATGGATGGATGGATGAGGTGCCGTCCCAAGACTGGAGTTCACATCCCATGAATCTCAAAAATCGATCTATCTTAGGCCAGAAGTCGCATCATGCCCTCAGTAAGCCTACTGTACTGCCTGTCCAGTCATTGACATCCTCTGTCCATTGACGTCTTGGTCTTCCCCTACCCCTCATTCCTTCCACTCTCCCTGTGTGTCAGCACTGTTTTGGCTAGACAGTCACCATGTGTCATTGTATGGCCAAACTATAACAAGTTTCAGGATTTGGGACTGTTTTCAATAGTTCCTTTTGGACTCAATGGTAAAATGAGGGCTTGCTTGTTGGAAGACCTGTGTGTGTCAGCCCACTATGAGGCCACTCATTAGAAATGGCCTTGCACTGGTTGCTTGTCACTTTTGAGAGTGTTCAGAGGTGCCTAATCCGATTCCAAGCATACAGACGATAAAACCGCAGGCGTGGTATAAATTCAGCGAACATAAAAGAACCCATGGCAACAAGAGCATTTCCTTGGCAAATTGACGTAGAAAAAGTCGCTTTTAAGGGGAAATGCATACTACTGCAGAGAAGGAAAAAAAAAAGTCAGTTTGGGTAGCGCTGCATAAATAGCGACGTCTTCTCCCGAAGACATGAGAGCAGCAGCCTGGAGCTCACAGTAATATCTGCCATGAATGAAAAAGACTGACAATCTGTCCATCCTGAAAACAAACGAACAAGACAAACGATCCCCATGATCGTCATATGCGCACATACGTTAAAATCCGTCCCGCTTTTCGGAAGAGTAGGCCATTGTGTGCCGGTGGGAATGGATGACAATATTTACAAATCTGCATACACACGGGGAAGTAGGCCTGAAAATCAGTCAGAAGAAGACAGAAGTAATGACACTGAACGTCCAGAACCCCTCACCGGTCACATGAATGGAGAAGTTTTACCAACAACTGAAGAGTTCACGTACCTCGGGAGCACTGTTAGGCATGACGGTGGAGCAGGCAGCGACATCAAGAACCGGATTAGCAAAGCAAGAAATGCTTATAGAAATCTGAACAATGTGTGGAAATCGTCCCAGTACAGCACCAGAACCAAACTAAGACTATACCAGAGCTGTGTACTTTCCACCCTTTTGTACGGCTCGGAGTGCTGGAGGATGACTGAGAGTGACCTCGACAAACTATCCACATTCCACACGAAGAATCTCAGAAGAATCTTGCGCATCTTCTGGCCTGAGACCATCTCCAACCAAGAACTTTTTGCCCATTGCAACCAAGAAAGCATGGACAACATCATCATGCATAGGCGATGGGGATGGATAGGGCATATCTGCCGTCGGGAACATGGAAACATCGCCCGAACAGCCCTCCACTGGACACCAGAGGGAAAACGCAAACGAGGACGACCCAAGAACACTTGGCGTCGGACTGTTGAAGCAGAGCTGAAGACCTTCCAACATACCTGGGGAACCATTCAGAAGCTAGCCCAGGACAGACAGGAGTGGAGAACTTTTGTTGCTGCCCTACGTGCCAATAAGGCACAAAGGCATTGATGATGATGATGATGATACACACGGGGACTGAATGTTAAAAAAAGCATATTATCCTCGAAATAAAATTTTTTTTTTTAAAATAAATAAAATAAGAAATAACAGAATTTTTTTAAAAATCCTGTTTCCAGAACTACCCTCAAACGATTTTGTAAAATATTTATCAAGGCCTGACCATTAAAAAAACAACAACCTACGTCTATTAATTAAAAGCCACAACCATATTATATCTCCATACATCGAGATGTATGGTTATGGCTCTTAACAGATGAAATAATAATAATTATTATTTCCCCTCCCCTTGACGCTGCGCCTATACATACGGCAGGCAGGTACTCACGATGTCAGCGTGACCTTCCCTGCATTCAGCCTGAAAGCGCAGCTGCCGTTCATCTGCTGGACGGTCCCTGAATCCTGTGTACCGTACCTGTGGAAAGAAAGTAGGAATGAACACGGGTCACTGTCATAGCTAGTGATCCTCGTTCAAGAGGATTCTTCCTCTGGAGTTAACATCAGTGCTGACTCCACTCTCCCCAAAAAGTCTTTCGGATGAGACTATATTAAACCGAGGTCCCGTGTGCGAACGCACGCAGAACAATCTTGCGCACACGTTAAAACCCGTTCCGCTTTTCCTGAAGAGTAAGCTCTTGTGTGCCGGTGGGAACGGAGGACAAATTGAATTACAAAACTGCATACACGCGGGGACTGGATAAAAAAGCACATGGGTGCTTATTCCATTATCCTCGAAATAAAAGAATAAAATAAAAATAAAATTAAAAAAATAGAGATCTTCACCCTCTTCACCTATCCCCTAGTTCCACGGACCGTGCGGGGCACCAATGAAGATTTTTGCAACCAGCTTCCTCCACTCCCCGCGGTCCTCTGCAATTCGTTCCATTCAAGGCCAGTCCACTCTCTGGTGTTGTCTTCCCATCATTTTCTCTGTCTGCCTCTTCGTCTCCCTCCTTGTACTGTTCCATGTAGGACAGTCTTGGATAGTCCAGATGTTCGTGTGACGTGCCCATACCACTTGAGTCTGCGTGGGGTCTTTGTTTGTTTGTTTGTTTGGTTGGTTGGTTGGTTGGTTGGTTGGTTGGTGGGTTGTTGTTTTTTCACTGGTCAGGAGCTCTTCATATGGTCCATCGTTTCTAATTCTGGTTTTCACTTCCTCATAAGTGATGTGATCTCTGTATGAGAGATACCCTAGACTAAAGAACGAAAATATGCCTACAATCCTCCTCCTCCTCCTCCTCCTCCTCCTCCTCCTCCTCCTTCTTCTTCTTCTTCTTCTTCTTCTTCTTCAACTTCTTCTTCAAACGCTCAGACAGCAACTATTGAGCGAAAATACGTTACGCTGCCGTTAAGCGCCTGACAAGTCAGGCCCAGCGCATCCTACTTCAGCGTGAGGGATAACTGCTTTGAAGATATTCAAAACTGGATGACACAGAACAAATTACAGCTAAATACAGATAAAACCGAAGCCATGCTCGTAGGAACCAAACACAAACTCTCTTCCATTACAACAGCCTCAACAGAACTCGGCAATACATCAGTCCCTCTATCCACTGCTGTGAAGTATCTAGGTGTTGTTATCGACAACACACTCTCTATGCCAAAATTCATCACCCAGACCTGTCAGTCCTGCTACTATCAATTACGGCGTATTAGTGCAATTCGAAAGTACCTGTCCACCGATGCAACAGCCAAACTTGTCACTTCTCTCATTCTTTCACGTCTGGACTATTGCAATTCTCTTTTGTCTGGTCTGCCAGCCAGCATCATCTGTCTACTCCCTTCAATGTATACAAAACTCCGCAGCTCGACTAGTTCTCAGAAAGAAAAAATCTTAGCACATTACCCCTCTTTTGCGATCTCTCCACTGGCTGCCCGTGCCACAGAGAGTAAATTATAAGATCAGTACCCTCTGTTACAAATGTCTCCACAAAACTGCACCCTCCTACCTCTGTGAATGTCTTAACCTGTACACTCCTTCACGTTCCCTCCGCTCTGCTGCAGATACCTTGTGTCTACGAATACCTAGATTCAACCAATCCACCGTTGGCCGCCGCTCTTTCTCTATTTCGGGTCCATCGACCTGGAATGAGCTCCCTCTCTCTCTTAGCCAGAAACCTAGTTATGACACTTAAATCCAGCCTCAAGACATATTTATTTCAAACCTAAGATCCCCCCCCCCCCTCCTGTTTCACATCAGAACTATCCCACCTTCACTAACCCATGTCCTATCACCCTGCTAAAGTATACCACCTGTGTGAGTGTGTGTGTATTTTTGAAAAAAACATTTGACTATTGAAATTTTACTTCATAGATTTTGTCTGCAGCGCACCATGTTTGTAATGTCTGTTTGTTTAAACTATTGATTATTTATCATTGATTGCATGACTGTGTAAGATTAGGATGAATGCATGCGCTTTGATTTGTCTTTGCAAGATATAGCGCTATATAATTTCCATTTATTATTACTATTGTTGTTGTTTTCTTTAAAAGTCTTTTTTAGGGCAAAAAATAAAGGCAGGAGAATTAACCAAGAAGGCAGAAAATAGACAAGAAGGAGATGACGAGAGGAAAAGAAACAAGACCGAAACAAAGATAGGAATAGAAAAGAGGGAATTCCTAGCAAGGAATTTCCAGAAGGTGGGGATGCTATTTATACTGACAGGCCCCAAAATCCCCACGGAGAGCCTACAATTTTTTGTTGTTGCTGCCTCATCTTCTGTGAAGTTTCTGTCTTGCTGCTCCCACGCCGCTTATTTCAATCTCCCCGCCACAGCCATACCCAGATTCGTTATGTCACGTCCCTAGGGTCGGATGTCCACATGGAGTCCATCAATATCAGGCCGCCGTGGGTCAACCAGCCAAAAAGGCCCTGCACTGCTGCTGGGTCACGTTGGTGGTGTTCAGAGCTAACATACACAGGACATCACCTACTAAGCCCCCTACTAATGACAGTATTAGCTCAGTCTCGGAGCCAGACTGAGTGAGTTGCCCACCGAGTGGTGGCAACCACCACAACGTCCCTCTAACCACCGTCCCCCGCGAACCTCCAATCCCATTGGCTTTGACACCTACTCATCACAGGCACAGAAGCATAAGGGGAAACCGAATTTGAGGTCACAGTGAGACCTGAGCAACTGGGACCACCGAATCAGAGGATTTTTTTTTTTTTGCATGATGATCAATGATAATGGGGGTGACGTAATGATGGTGCTATGGAAGTGCATATGCTTTGAGACTGCTTGACAATGTTGTATTCTACGCTTGCTCCCATAATATATCCTGGCGTCAGCTAGGCCTGAGAGATACAGACACCTGCAGTGTTGGTCAGGTAATTTGAGCAACACTCTCAAACTTGAATCCGTAAAGTGGATGAAGCTCGATTATGTGGTCCTAGTCTTTCCAATCAGCCCACAGCACACTCACTCCGGGTAGGAGCCGACCAGAGTCAAAAAAATCCCAAAGACTCTTCTGGGGTTCGAACCCACGACCTTCCAGTCCGTAACCCAAAGCGCTAACCACTGCGCCATGGCGGCTGGTGGGGGAGCCTACAATGCTTAAGCACACAGAAAAGAGGAGAAAAACGTATACCATGAAGACAAAAAATATCTGTGTGTAGCAAAGCTTATACATGACATACAGAGATAATTCGTTTTTTAAAAAGCCATACCTATGAAGGTTTTTAAAACAACCACAGCAGTCTTCATTTGCACCAAACTTGCAGAACAAGCAGTGCCAACCAAACCACCACGCGTGACTTACACGTACCATACTTGTCAAAGAAAGACACACATGGTACCTGCCCTCTTTAGGGTCAGGGAAGGTAAAGCAGCGAGGGAGAGGAGATGGGCGCCGCCCTCAATATGCTGGCCCCTAGAGAAGTGAGGTCTCTGACGCCTCGCTCCCCTACGACCTTATAGGTTATGGGACTCCTTTACCTTTTTTACACTGAAGTGTTTTGTAGTTTAAAAAAAAACAACCCACTAGCATTTCAACCTTTTCAACCTTTTTTATTATAGAAAAAGTCAAGGGAAGGGGGGTTAGTTTTGTTTTTGGTCTTTCTCTTCTTTCAGTCTTTCTATCCTTTTTCTTTCTTTCTTTCTGCTGGGGGATATGATAGCCCGGTGGGTAGAGTGATGCGCATTGCGCTCGTGATCTGCTGACCCGGGTTCGAATCTCGTTCAAGAGCATTTCTCCTCTGGAGTTAACACCAGTGCTGACTCCACTCCGCCCAAAAGTTCCTCGGACGAGACTATAAACTGAAATCCCATCTGCGAACACACAGAGAACATCTTGCGCGCACGTTAATTAAAACCCCTTCCACTTTTTGTACGAGTAGGGCATTTTGTGCTGGTGGGAATGGATGAAAAAATTGACAAAACTGCATATACACGGGGACTTGATATAAAAAATACACAAGGGTGCTTATTCCATTATCCTCAAAATCAATAAAATTTAATATTTAAAAAATAGGAAACAACTGTGAATACACCACAGAGGTTGTTCGGTCCTACTATTATGGGATAAAGTAAAAGAAAAGTATGTTCTTTCGAGCCAGAAGGCCCATAGCGCCGGAGCTTATCCCGGTTTCTGTAGCGTTAAGCGAACTGATGGTTTTTCACCACCCCTGTGACAGGACGCTAGTCTGTCGCCAGATACTTTCCCCAGCAGAGCTGGTACCCACTTGTACACCTGGGTGGAGTGAGGAAAATAGGAGTAAAGTGTCTTTCCCAAGGACACAACACCGAGCCGAGCGGGGATCGAACCCGCGACCTCTGGATCACGAGTTGACCGCCTAAACCACTCGACCACGGTGCCTCCTCACTATTATGGGATGGTTCCGATCAATGTTGGCAAAGTGCTGAACTGCAAGTTCTTCGGATGAGACTATAAACCCAGGCCCCGTGTGCGAACGCATGCAGAACATCTTGCGCGCACGTTAAACCCTGTTCCGCTTTTCGTAAGAGTAGGCCAATGTGTGCCGGTGGGAACAGATGACAAAATTTACAAAACTGCATACACACGGGGAATGGATGTAAAAAAAAGCACACAAGTGCTTATTCCATTATTCTCGATATAAAAGAATTTAAAAAAATTTTAAAAACCAACAACACACACACATGTACTTTGCGCTTTTAATTAAATACAGAATAATTGAAGTATTAGCTTTCAAGAGGAGATTTTCTTGTAGACATGGCATTCGTACGTGCGTGGGAGCGTGCTTGTCTGTATGAGTGTGTGTGTGTGGTGTGTGTGTGTGTGTGTGGGGTGTGTGTGTGTGTGTGTGTGTGTGTGTGTGTGTGTGTGTGTGCAAGGATGGCACACAGAGATGCCTGTAGATCTATGTACGTTGCAGTCATGTGTGTATCCGTGATTTCACGAGTGCACAGTGTCTAAGCTATGTGCATGCATGTCTATGTGTTTCAGCGAAGTATTGAGAGCACAGAGACTATGCTATGTGCATACATGTAGACCTACGTGTTTCAGGGAAGCCACGAGTGCACACTGTCTGAGCTATGTCACTCGGTGCAGCCCTGACATAACTCCAGCAGCATTCCAGATCTACTGGAGGGAAACGGATGAACATGCATGCTGTGCCATTAAATGCCATCACACATGCCACCTGCTGCCAAATGTGCACTTAAGTCTACGTGGGCGTCACTGATCGAACACACTGCACATGCACGACTATGTGCCGTGTGGGTGGATGATTACAGGGTATATGTGTCAATGACTCTGTGTGTGTGTGTGTGTGTGTGTGTGTGTGTGTGTGTGTGTGTGTGTGTGTGTGTGAGAGAGAGAGAGAGAGAGAGAGAGAGAGACAGAGACAGAGACAGAGACAGAGAGACAGAGAGAGACAGAGAGCTTTTGTTGCATCGAATATGTAATGCGTGGGAGGATAATTTCAAACAAAACTGATGTGACAGTGTGGTTTTTTTCTGTCAACATTCTAAATCCATGACTTCAAAGTCAAAAGCTAATGTGCAATATTTTTTACGCTGGCATGTCCTTACATCTGACACATAAAGAAATAACATGAAATAACAAATGAATATCACGACTGGGTAAGACCCACGGGCACCGTTGAACTGAGTAGAGAAAAGTCATGAAACAACTTGTAAGCGAAACTTACCTCGCATTCCCGGCTAAGTCGGCGAAAAATATCGTCATTTTCGAACTTGGCCCTTTGGTTGGACACCACTCGGGGCATTTTCATCCAGTAATTGCCCTTGTGGGGTTTGACACAGCACTTAATAGGTTCAAACAGTAACATGGTCCTGCTCTCTCTGTCTGCCATTTGTTGATCTCGACAACCAATGTGGCTGGGCGGTACCGCCGCTTCTCTCTGATTGGTCAACTCATTTGCGTTCGTGCCGACTTCCGATATGACCCGAATGACGGCTTCTTCCATATATGGCATTTAACGGCCTCCGATCACATCGATCTGTTTGTTGGGGCGTTCACGAACTCGGAGATCAAGTTCCGTCGATACGGAAACGACCACATTAAGAATATTCCGTCAGCAAAGCTGAATAATTTATTATTTCCGACAGGGTGAACTATTTGCATGCCGACAACTCACATGGCGCAAAACCGCGTGTAGACATCGACGGATTTGTGAAGCTTAGAACTGCATTTCAAGCTCTGTCACGAGCGCAGTGTGCAACCCCATAGCCTTTACAAGTGCGTGCGCGCGACCCGACTCGACGCGTGAGTTTGTGACGCATTGTTGCAGTTTTTTCAGCCCACGACTAGGAAATGTCAAAGGAGTAAAAAGTAAGACAATAATCGATGATTTGTGTAATAAGTAAACTGGCGGTTCCGTCTGACAGGTGTGCCTCTGGCATCTATGTCTCTCTGCGGCTTTGCCACAAGTTCTTGCCGGATAAAAACCAATCCACTCGTACGTAGGCTTTCCGGTTTTTCGGCTTCGATTATCGCTCTCCCACACGCCCCCACCCCTCTGCAGGTGAAAGAGAGAGAGAGAGAGAGGGGGGGGGGGGGACAGAGGAGAGAGGAGGGGGGGGGGGGGGGAGACAGAGAGAGAGAGAGAGAGAGAGAGAGAGAGAGAGAGAGAGAGAGAGGAGAGAGAGAGAGAGAGAGAGAGGAGAGAGATTCGGATGTGTATAATTATTATCTTTTAATCGTGAAAACTATTCCCTGTCGCTGCTGCACACATGCGGAATCATGTGCGTAGGCGCATGCGTCGGTGAGTGCGCCAGGGTGTCATGTGTGCGTGTAGGTGTGCGTGCGTGCGTGCGTGCGCGTGTGTGTGTGCATGAAAGCTTATGGGAGAGCAATATGTGTGTGTGTGTGTGTGTGTGTGTGTGTGTGTGTGTGTGTGTGTGTGTGTGTGTGTGTGTGTGTGCGCGCGCGCGCGCGCGCGTGATATGCAAGAGCAATTTGTCTTCATTGTGGGCGCGCCTCCGCAATTTGTACACAATACAAAAAACCCCAACCACAACAACAACAGAAGACAAATTTTCGGCTAAGCCTCTTCTTCTTCTTCCTCTTCTTCAACAACGACGTTCAGATAGCAATTATTGATGCTCATGGCACAGTCTGATATTGTAAAAGTACAGGCCTCAAAACAGTCAGTATAAACATGGGGGAGGGGGGGGGACCAAAACAGTACATAGCAACACACACACACACACACACCACAAAACACACACACCACACACACACACACACACACACACACACACCACACACACACACACACACACACACACACACACACACACACACACACAAAGAGAGAGAGAGAGAGAGAGAGAGAGAGAGAGAGAGAGAGAGAAGAGAGAGAGAGAGAGAGAGAGAGAGAGAGAATCATTAAAAAACATTCGTGAGAGAGAGAGAGAAAGACAGAGAGAGAGAGAGAGAGAGAGGAGAGAGAGAAAAGGAGAGAGAGAGAGAGAGAGAGAGAGAGAAGAGAGAGAGAGAGAAGAGAGAGAGAGAGAGAGAGGAGAGAGAGACAAACAGACAGACAGATAGAGAGGCTTTTAACTGTCATTGCAATCAAGGTCTATTGACAAGGGGTAGCTTTAGAACTCTGAACTGGCTTTTGCCAAGCGGCAACAACACCAACATGTCATGACTGTTATCGGCTAACGACAGTACTGTCTATCTAGAAAAACAACAACAACACAACTAACCACAAAAACCGAAGAAGAAAAATCATTCTGTCAACAGTCACATACTTCCTGTGTCAACGACCCTTCCTCAGAAAAAAACACACCAAAAAAACTGATAGACGCTTTAGCCGAATGGTTATAACCGTTTGACTTCAATCCCACGGGTCCATGAAGTCGTGAGTTCAAATCTCAGAGGCCTCTGGTGAATAAAGGGTGGGGATTTTTTTTTATCGATCTTCCAAGCCAACTTCCAAGTGCAGACCTACCAGTGCCTTCGTGGCCTTTGTGTAGATATATATACACATGCAGAATTTCAATCATGCATGTTAAAGATCCTGTGAATAATGTCAGAGTCCGGCTGGGTTAGGGAAACACAGGCATACCCAGCATGCATACCCGAAGTCGGAATGCGGCTAGCTGGTGGGCGTCATGGTGGGCAAAAACGGTCGCATACGCGAAAATCTAACCATTTGGTGAATCTTGGAGCTCTAGTCGAAGGAAAGAAAAAGCAAAGACAGGAAAACCTGAAATGTAAGATGGATAGAATCCCCCACCCATTCTTTGACACTGAGCATCCTGCGTTTTCTGTACAGAAACTCTTCGAAGAGAGCTTCAATTCTTAAAATACTGCTGCAAATTGTGTTCACTGTTTTGTTGTTGTTGTTGTTGTTGTTGGTTTTTTTCTCATGGCACATGCAAAAACAGTTTGCTAGCAACCGACTGGTTAAGAGAGAGAGAGAGGGGGGAGGGGGGGGGGGGGGGCAGGTGGTTAATTTCATTTCAGGAGGATAATTGATTAAGTGCAGAGACTTCTACCCTGCCCCTCCCCCCTCCCCAGAAAATAACCCCCCCAAACCAGACGAGTAAACAGAAGCAACAATGGTATGCGTGTCGTACACACCATACAAGCGTGATAACATAGACATTGAACATAGACATGATAGAACATAGACATAATGGAACATAGACATGGTTGAATATAGACATGGTGAAACATAGACATGGTGAAACATAGACATGGTGAAACATAGACATGGTAGAACATAGACATGGTGGAATGGAACATAGACATGATGGAATAGAGACATGATGTAACATTGACATGATGGAACACAGACATATAACATAGACATGGTGGAACATAGACATGGTGGAACATAGACATGGTTGAGGATAGACATGATGGAACATAAACATGGTGGAACATAAACATGGTGAAACATAGACATGGTGGAACATAGACATGGTTGAGGATAGACATGATGGAACATAAACATGGTGGAACATAAACATGGTGAAACATAGACATGGTGGAACATATACATAATGCAATGGAACATATAATGGAACATAGACATGGTGGAACATAGACATAGTGGAACATAGACATGACAGAACATAGACATGGTAGAACATAAACATGGAACATAGACATGATGGTACATAGACATGGTTCAGCATAGATATGATGGAACATAGACATGGTGGAAGATAGACATGATGAAATATAGACATAATGTAACATAGACATGGTGGAACATAGACATGGAACATAAACATAATGGAACAAAGACATGATGAAACATAGACATGATGAAACATAGACATGATATAACATAGACATGGTGGAAGATAGACATGGTGGAGCATAGACATGATGGAGCATAGACATGGTGGAACATAGACATGGTGGAACATAGACATGACAGAACATAGACATGGTAGAACATAGACATGGTGGAACATAGACATGATGGAACATAGACGTGGAACATAAACATGGTGGAGCACAGACATGGTGGAAGATAGACATGGTGGAAGATAGACATGATGGAAGATAGACATGATTGCACATACACATGGTGGAACATAGACATGGGGTAACATAGACATAGTGGAACATAGACATGGTGGAACATAGACATAACGGAACATAGAACGGAACATAGACATAACGGAACATAGACATGATGAAATATAGACATAACGGAACATACACGTAGGCATAACGGAACATAGACATAACGGAACATAGACATGATGGAATATAGACATAACGGAACATACACGTAGGCATAACGGAACATAGACATAACGGAACATAGACATGATGGAATATAGACATTTAACATAGACATGATGGAACAAAGACATGATGGTACAAAGACATGGTGAAACATAAACATAGAACATAGACTTGGCGGGACATTGAGATAGAGAACATAGACGTGTTGAAAAAAAGACACAATGGAAGAAATGTATGGTGGAACATAGACCAACGTAATGGAATATAGATATGGTAAAACAGAGATATGGTTGAACACAGACATGTGTATTGATAGAAAACGATGTGCAAAACAGTTTTTAAATAATTTCCAGTTGCTTTTTTTTTTTAATCGGGTCTGCACAGTTAGACGACTTAATCCAGTTAGGGACAAGAGATTCGTTTAACGACACCAAAGATGAGACTCTCAGCCCAAGAAAGACACTTTGGGGAGAGTTGGACAGCACAAAGCCTTCACAGCAGAAACCTTAATCTGCAGTGTCTCAGCCCTCAGCTTCCCACGCCCCAGTAATCCCAGGTCACATCCAGATCATGAGTCTAGATGTCCCTCTGCTGTTGCCCCCCTCCTTACCCCCCCCACCCCCCCCCCCTTTTTTTTTTTGCAACCTTGACACAATTCCAATCCTTTACTTGAGGATTTGGGTGCCTTAAGGCCAAGTAGCCTGTTAAGTCCATTCTCTAAATCACTATATTATGGCCTGCTTGCACGTGCAGCATTCACGTTGACCAATATTGTAGTGGACAGCAGGGTGCTGGGTAGATATAGATGCCATAGCAAAAGTATATTCCATAGAGCAGTAAAGAGCTAAGCCGTGTTCTGAACAGCCGTGTCATCATCAGCCAATAAGTCCAGGGTGAAATGGAATCGATGGGAACAAACACAGCAGACATTCCTGAATAAAACAGGTCAGCCAGAAATCATGAGCAAGAGTGGCATGAGACCAGAGATAGTAATAGTAGTACCCCACGCATAGTCCCTAAAACATTTTTTAAAGATTAAGTTCACTGTGACATATAAATAAAAACAGTGAGGAAGAAGTCAAGATTCAAGATTCAAGATTTTATTTCAAGAACCCCACCCCCCCTCCAATCATGTAATAGTAATCATGTGTGGCGTATCAGTTACCTGAATATGTCACCATCATGAAGTAAAGTCTAGCATCTTCCACACACAAAAGCCTTGTCTCCAATTGTCCACCCACAACAATCAAGGATCAGAATAGTCACCTAACTTTCAATTAAATATGTTTTAATCATCAAATTTACCAATGAACACTTTCAATAATAAGAGTTTTAAAGTTGTGAAATCTCGTTGGCCTCTAGCCACAATTGCCGCCACGTGGCAGAAAATTAAAGTACACATTTAATTGTTTAGTTGGAAATGTCTTGTTCACATGAATTTTACAACTGTAGTGGAACACACCACTCCTCTCTTGAAATCTCTTCACTGGCTGCCTGTTTCACAAAGAGTGAAATATAAGGTTGGTTCTTTCTATTACCAATGTTTCCACAGAGGTGTACCTTCCTATCTCTGTAATTGTCTTCACTTATACACCCCATGTCCTTCCCTCCCTTTTCTGCTGCAGACAGGCTACCTTGTGCTTACAAACACCAAGATTCAAACAATTTGCTGTCCACCGTGGATCTTTCACTATTTCTAATCCATCTATCTGGAATGACCTCCATTCTCCCCCTCGCCAAAATCCTTGATTTGACACTTTCAAATCCAACCCCAAGACACACTTATGTGCTGCTTAGAATCTTCCTCCACCATTACATCTCACATCTGTCCTCATTTCAATCAGCCTCCTCCATCTCTACCACCTTGCATTGGGCCTAGTGCGTTACTCTCTCTCTCTCTATATATATATATATCTATATCTATCTATCTGTCCCGTAGTCTGACGACCGTGGGGGCACCCTCAAAAAACCAGAAACCCAGTTCCCCCCCCAAAATTCCTCTCTCTGTTCTGCCTTTTTTTTTTTTTCAAAAGGGTTTTTGTTGATTTTCTGGGCCCTTTGCCCATTTCATGCATTTTTTCCCCTCCCAGCCCCTTCCCTTTGGGCCCTCCTTTTTCTTCTTCCCTCCTTGGAAAAGTGCCTTGCAAAAATGTCTTTGAAATTTTCCCTTTGGGGATCTTGTGACACCCCATCCCAAAACTTAAGTTTCCCTTTTTTTTCACGTTGGGTTGAAGGTTTCTGGGGTTCCAAGGGGTTTGCTGGATTCTGTTATGCACGTTTTTTCTTTTGCTTATGTGGTTTTTGGGGTTTGGGGGTTCCCAAAAGGGTCTCCGAAAGAAATTCTCATCTCCCCCCCGCCTGTATTTTTCCCCTCCAAATCTGCAGTCAGGGTCCATGATAAACGGGCCCATACCAAAAAATATGGATAAAGGGCAAGGGAGCGAAATTTGTCTGATCTTGGAGAAAAATGAGAATTCTTATCTCTCCAGATGGTGTTTATTTTGACAAAAACTTTTTTGTCTGTGCGGCCGCCCTACTACTTCTGGGGTTTGGAAACCCCGGTCGGAAAACAAAGGCTCCCAGGTACTTGAAGCTTTGAAAATGTTTCCCCGCTTCTGGCATTAACCCCGATAAACAATTTCTAATGCCGTTGGTAAATTTTTAATCATCTTTGGTTTTTCTCGGCACTGATTTCCCCCGGGCCCATTTTTGGGGGGGGCCCCTTAAAACCAAGTGTTCTGTTAGGCGGCAACTCTTTTTCCCGATCTTGCTATTCCAATCAATTTTCATTTTGCGAAGCGGGGGTTTTTGATCGTTCTCCCGCCTCCCCCTTGCTGACTGATCCTTTATGATGTTCCCAGTGCATCAGCCATGAAATTTTTCTAAGGGAAAATTTTTAAAAATTTTAAAATTTTTATCCTAATTTAAAAATAAGGTAAAGGAGTCCCCCTAACCTTTAAGGTGTAGGGGAGCGAGGGGGTCCCGGACTCACTTTTCTAGGGCCCAAACATTTTGAGGGCGGCGCCCCCTTTCCCCCCCTCCCTCGCTGGGTTTAACCTTTCCCCGACCCCCAAAGAGGGGAGGTACCCATTTAAACTGGGGGAATGGGGGAAAAATGTACTGAAGGCCCAAAGGGGCGCAACCGGGCACCCATCCCCCAAAGGTTAAACCCCGGGGTCGACGTGCTTTAAAAATTGGTGGGGGAAAGCGAGTGCTCCGACCAATGAGCTATCCCGTCCCGCCCTTTTTCAGAGGGGAAAATCTTTAAAAATTTAAAAAATAACAAAGAAAACAACAATTATTTGCAAGTAAATTTAATTTGATGTTGGGGGGTGTGTGTGTTTTGGGGGTGGGGTGTGTGTGTGTGTGTGTGTGTGTTTTGGGGGGTGTGTGTGTGTGTGTTGTGTGTGTGTTTTTGTTTTTGGGGGAAGCCTTCCTCATCATCCCTCAAAACCCTCCCCTTTGGGCGGGGACGACCGTTGGGGTAACCCCCCACGGCGCCTGCAAGTGGCCGCCAAAAGGGGGTTTTGGTTTCCTGGGTTTTCATTCGTTTTTCCCGAGGTTTGGGACAAAATGGGGGCCGGTCCAAATCCCCTTTATGTTGGGAATTAAACCAGTTTTGCGTGGTTCTCCCTGCCTCCTTGTCTTCCACCATTCCTGCAGGACTGTCTTTTTTTACGGGGTGTTTTGCCTTTTTTGTTTGGCCAAAACCCTTTTAATTTTCCCCCCCTTTGACTGTAATTTTTTTTTTAGCCCCCCAAAGGTTCTTTTTTTGCCCGCCGTGCCTCGATCTGCTGCCAGACTATCTTGGGTTTTAAAAGTTTTCTGTAGGTGATGTTTAGGATCCGCCTGAGGCACTTCATCCTCAAGGCTGATGCGATTTCTAAATCGGCAGTGAGTGTCCATGCTTCCCAGCTACAAGGCAATGATGTGACGATGCCTTGTAGATTTCTGCCTATGTGTGGGTTCTGATGTTATGGTTCCTCACACATTTCGCCAGCTTAGTCATGGAGGAGAAGTGCCACGGCAAGTCGGGATCTTCACTCTTGTGTGCTGTACCTTCTTTGTTGATGACTGCCCCAAGTACTTGAAAGTTTCCCCCTCCTCTAGTGTCTCGCCACTCACTTTGCTGGCTGGTGGGATGTCGGTGGGTACTGTTCACTGGGACTTGCTCTTTTCCGTGCTGATCTCGAACCGTGGGCAGGGCTGATTTTTCAGTCTGTGGTGAGTCCTGGACTTCTTCACTGCGCCCATGAGATCAATCGCTACGAAATCGAAGATTTGCAGATGCTTCCCTTTTGATGTTGGGTCTTGAAGTCAGAGGCCCCTCCTGCATGATGATTCTCAGGAAACGTTGAAAAGAACGGGGGATACGGCAGCCTTTTCCGCTCCAACTAAAGGGTCGGAAAAACCCCTTTCTGCCACCCAGAGGACAGCGCTGTGGGAGCTGTCATACAGCCCCTGGAGAAATTGAATCAGTCCTCGTCGAAGTTATAGTCTTTATGACTTGCACAAAGAGTCTTGCCAACTCGGTCGAAGGCCTTCTTGAAGTCAATGTGTTGTGTAAAAGCTGTATTGATGTTGGAGGTGCTTCTCTATGAGAAATTCTGATATTGAAAATCTGTTGACAGTGTCTGACCTGGTCTGAACCCTGCCTGTTCTTTGATGGATTTCTTGCTTGTGGTTTCAGTCTGTTCAAAGGCATGGGTTGGGCATAACTTTGCTAGGATGGCTTATCAGATGATTGTTCTGTAATTTTGGCACTTCTTCCAGGTCTCCCTTTTTTGGGAAGGGAAACTATGATGGTTTGGGTCCACGTTCAGGCCACTCTTTTGCGTCCAGATGGTTGCAGATTTTGGGTTAGTGCCTTGATCATCTCTGGGTTTTCCTACTTGATGAGCTCAGCCGGGATGTTGTCAAACCTGGTGACTTGCCTCCTTTCAGGTCTTACTGCTTTCTATCTCTTCCTCCAGCACCTGTGTGCTTTTCAGGATCTGATGGTCTGGGATCTTGTTCGTAAAGGGTTTTGTTCGGATCAGCCTTTAGCTTGTAGTTGTACGGTTCTGCAATATTCTGTCCATCTCTTCATGAAGTGGCGCTCTCTGTAAGGACTGACCCCTCTTTGTTTTCAATAACGGAGGTCTTTGGCTGCTGGATTTGGGTTAGTACCTTGATGGTCTGGTACGCCTCCTTGCTAGCATTGTTCTGACATCCAGTTTTCCCCCCATGGCCTCAGTCATCTTCTTCTTGATTGACCTGTTGACTGTTCTATACTCATCGGCGGTTTCTGGGGTTTTGTTCTTCTCTGGCTTTAGCTCCCTACTTTGATCCACAGGGTCCAGGATATCGTTGGTAACCCCGGTTGGTTCTTTTTCCTTTCTTTCCCAAGGATCCCCAAAGCGCTCTCCTCCTAATTGGTCTTGCTGAAGGTCTCGTGAGGTTTTTGATGTCAATCTTGGAGGAAATTCAATGCTGCAAATCTGCCCCTATCTCAGCTTTAAAGATTTCAGGCGACTTCGGGGTCCTTCAGCTTTTCCCATGTTGAACCGAAAACGGGGATTCTCTTCTGGTTCTTGGTCTTCAGCTTGATCTGTAGGGTCCATGAAGTACCATGTCGTGGTCACTGCCGATATCAGCGCCAGGGAAAGTTTTTTGTCTGGGCTTTGTTGATGCTTGACTTAAATCGTTGGGGGCCAAGATGTAATTCCAATCTGGTTGTGTATCTTTCCATTTGGGGAGTGCCACTCGTGTTTTCTTGATGTCTTGTTGGGGTTATAGGGTGCTGGCAACAGTAAGATTGTGGCTGCTTGCGAATTTCCAAAAGTCTAGGACCCTATCGTTGGTTTCGTCCCACGCCAAACGGCCTATTGTCCCTGGCCATTGGTCATAGGCATCAGGTCCGATCTTGGCATTTCCAGTCGCCCTGAATCACGAGAAAGTCCTTCTTTGGAGTTGATTTGATGACGCTCTCCAAATTCCTCGTAGAAATGCTTGATTGCTTCATCATCATAGTCTGATGTTGGTGCATAGACTTGTATGATGGTCATGTTGTGTGTTTTGCTGCGATACGCATGGAGATCAGTCTACTTTTAGATTGGGGTACAGCTGGTGACACTGTCAAGTCCTCTTCTTGTTGACAAGAAAACCTACTCCATTTTTGGTGTTTGGAGTCGTTGCCACTATACCATAGTTTGTGATCTTCTTCTGTGGTTGTTTCGCCGAATCCGACCCAACGGACTTCGGCCAGTCCAAGTATGTCCATTCGTTTTCTTCGTAATTCATGGGTTTAGTTTTGGAATTTCCCGCATGGTGCAAGGTACGGAGTTCCATGTACCAATGATGGTCCTCTCAGCCGGGAGTTTGAATCCCGTTGTTTGCGTTCCCAGTCCCATATTTTCCACCTCCATCCTGGAACGTTCCAATGGAAAAAGGGGCGGTTGTTGGTATTTCCGGCCCTCAAACCCATCCGGCATGTCTTTTCTTGCAGTACGTCCATGTTGGCTTTTCTGTGGGCGTGATTGCTTGGGTGCGCCCATCTCCTCTCCAAGCTGCTATTTGCTATTTGCCCATAACTGGGGATTTTTGGGTCGGGTATATCTCCCCACTGGCAGGAAAAAAACTGGCTGGCTACAGGGTTTCCAGTAGCAAGGAACACCTCTGACTCTGACACCAATGCGATGCATTATTCTATTTAAATGTGTTATTTCTTTTTCTCAAAATGTTATGATTGTTTGGTTTGTTTTGTTGCTGGTGGTAATAGTAATGGGGTTTATGGTGGATTGAAATGGTGGTGAATGTTGATGTTATTATTATTTTTTTTTTTTAAAATTTGATTGGTTATCAGCCATTGCTTGTTTTGATGTGGTTTTTTAAAAAAAAATTTTCAAGATTAATTTTTCTATGGGTTTGTGCGTGTTTCTTTCTGTTGTTTGTTTTGTTGTTGTTGTTTTGTTGTTTTCTTGGGGGGGGGGTGTATCTTTTGTTTTGGCTTTCCCCCCCCCCCCCCCCCCCCCCCCCCCCCTCCCCTCCCCCCCTTTTGTTGTTGGTTTTGGCTGTGCTGTTGTTATCATCATTGGTGGTTTTGTTGTTTTTTGATTGTTTTGATGTTTGGGTTTTTAGGTTTTGTTGTTGTTTTCTTTGTTATTGGGTTTTTTTCATGATTTTTCCCTGATAAGGGCGGGACTGGACGTAAAAAACACCAGTTTTTGTGTTTTTATTATCCTCGAATAAAGAATTTGTTGTTGAGTTGAATGTTTTGTGTGTGTGTGTTGTGTGTTGTGTTTGTGTGTGTGTTTTGTGTTGTGTGTGTGGAGAGGAGAGAGAGGAGAGATGAGGAGAGAGGAGAGAGAGAGAGAGAGAGAGAGAAGAAGAGAGAGTTTGAATTTTGTTTAATCTTTGTATTGTGAACAGTATGTGAGTGATTTTGATGCAAGCGATTTGTTTTGTTTGCTTTTCAGATCACCATATAAAAGTCATTATAATCTGTATTTTTATAATGCGCACATTCAAATACTGGCTAATAAAAACCTTTCCATTTTTTTATGACAGTGTAAAGAAAGCTACAAGGTTGGTACAAATTGTGACCATGGGTATTTCGTCAGTTTTGTTATGTTTCTTTGTTAGTTTGTATTATCAAAGGGCTGTTCCATTATGTTTCACGAACGGTCAGTGGTTCACTATATCTATTTTTCCACATAGTTAATGCCCCAACATGTCTTTCCCCCATGTTTCCAGTCCTATGTCTCAGCTGTTAGATCTTTTTATATGGTGTTGTTTCCATCCCTGACATAGTTAAACATTAGAAACAAATAGGGGTGGAATGAGTGAAGATTTCAGATGAAATTAGGTGCAATGAAAGTGACAAGAAAAGACCGAGGGAAAGTGTGTGTGAGTGTGTGTGTGTTTAAGACCTATACAATCTAGGAGTTTCCCCTTACTTCTTAGTCATTTTCATTTAATTCATAAGGATCCACTTTACCCGCTTGAAAACCAGAGTCGGTTAGTGTCAAGGCCAGTAACCGAGATTTTGACCATTGGTCTCTACGGCTAAATGATAAAAATAGTGGGATTCAGTAGGCCTACAGTATTATTCGCCTGAAATGGGGCTTGCCTAGACAGCCGCTCCTTCTCCATTGAATCAGTAGCGTGACGTTTGGTTGGGAATTCAAACTTGTGCCAAGAAAAAGGAACGTGGAAACAAATAATACTGTTTACTTGGTCTTCGGTAAACCACAACACTTATTCTCTTTGTGTGATATGTCCCAGTTTTAATGACTCAGGTTTGTTTACGTACAACAATGCAACGTTGCAGAAGCAGACGATTCTTTACGATGTTGGAGGGGCAAAAACGGCGAGTGGAAACTGATAAATAAATAACTGCTCCTAAATTTCAAATTACGGAAATATTCTGAAAGTATTCAAACTTTAGAGGGAAAGATAAGGAAAATAGTATTTATTTTTATGAGATTCATGATTCACAAGTGTATATTCATTGCATGTATTTTCTCTTTTGATAAGTTTATATTCCGTTTCTAGTTTTTGAGGTGTAGCTTGTCCTCCTTCTCCCCCTTCCTCTCAGCTGACAATACCAAAACAAACATGGCGCTGGCTGTTCTGTGATATCACGTAAACAGAGAAAGTCAGAGCAAATGACAGCAATCTGAAGTTCTAATCCAGGTCTAAACCTCGCATGGTGTATTTACAGATACCGTAGCCATGCTCGATCTGGAAGTCTTCCCGGAAAGATCGCTGGGAAACGAGCAATGGGAATTTGTGTTGGGTAAGTAGTGACCTGGTTTGGGTTGGTTGCAGATGCTATTTATGCCCATAACGTCACCCAATCAGCTGTGGGCCGTTCTGTGTTTGCTGGACACAATATTATGACCACTGACCGAAGTGTAACATCCAGTATTTTAAAGAAGTGACTCAATGCAACAACAAAAAAGACTTGTTCGGTTCGACGTCTCAGGATTTGCAGCTTAGCCACCGAAGCAGAACTGTTCAACGGTTGACAATGGGGGCAAGCTTTGAACAAAGGCGGGAGAGAAGGGAGGGTCATGAACTACATTGGACACAAAAAAATCGATTGTGTCAGTTTCATCTGACAAAGAATGACACAAATATGGTAGCAACAACATGAATTATGATAAATAACAACCATGTCAGATTTAAAATGCTGGGATAAAGGAAGAAACCAGAACAAGTGATATGAAATTTATTTTGGAAACCCATTAAAGCACAGGGGGAATTAGGGATTGACCATAGAGTTCATTTATTCTAATTCATTTTCCCCCTCTATCAAAAGAATCAACCTGTTCACTGCTTCTCAAAAACTTAAGCATTTTCTTAATTTCTTTTTCCTTAGAGTTTGACTTCATCCTTTGGCCTCAAATGCAGATGATATTATGATTTTGACTGCTATCTTTTTCGTTTTTGGCTTGCTTTTTTACATGGATAAACTGGTATTGCAGAACCTATACATGTATACATTCTGTGATTCAAAGCCAGAATTTTTTTTAAAATCCTGACCCAGGATTTAATTGAGCTGTTGTAAACTACCCTACAGTACATTTTTCAGATCTTGACTGCTTGAGCTGTGATTAAAAGTTTGATGGTCCAGAGATCATACACCCATGCAGAAAATAAAGAAGAAAATAGGAGGCTTGTGGTTTGAAATATGTTCAGGACTGGACTTTTCTTCCCACAGGTCTCCAGACCATGTGTTTGGATCTAGTTTCACTGACATTGTGATAAGAATGTTTTGGAGGGTTAGCCAATATCATGTTGTGTGCATCATATGTTCAGATAGTGAACTGAAATGCCCTACACCATGCAACTAGACAGACGTTCCTATGAAAACTGCAGATAAACTAATCCTCACATTCCCTTCTATCCTTAGTAATACTACAATAGAGGGAAAGAAGGGAAAATATTGGCAGTGTATTGTGCCTGTGCTTTCTTCCTGAAGTAAGCATCTGTTCATGCACAGAAATCTGTCATGGTATGATGGTAATACAAGGTAACTACAGTGCAGGATGAATTGAATATTACACACTTCAATGTTGTGCAATACACGTAAACAGTGTGCACAAGGCAATGCAAGAGAATATATATATAGTATGAGGTCTGACAGTCACACTCTGTTCTGCAGTGACTAAATATTCTGTGGGCTGCATTCTCCTTGTTTATATTTTATGTCAGCAAAGTATCAAAATGACACAGACAGTAGTTATGGGAAAAGGGTGCATTGATTTGACTGTTGTATTATTGATTGGGAGAGTAGGGGGTTGGGAAGACTATTCTCATATTTTTCAAGCACGTATGAATTGAATGCTCACTTGCAAAGTTGCATCATACACTGTGTCAATGTGTGTGTGTGTGTGTGTGACTGGTGTGTGTGTGTATGCATGAGAGTGCATGTGTATGTGTGTGTGTGCATGTAACATGCATACATGGGCATGCATGCATGCTAATGTGAATATATATATTTTATGTGTGTTGATGCCAGGTATGCCATTCTACCAGGCAGTGAACATTTTGCAGCGACAGGATCGTACTATTCGGGATGTGCATGTGTGGTACAGTGACCAGGTTAGTAAAAAAAATTTGAGTACAGCACTTCACTCTGTATGTGTGTGTGTGTGCATGCATGTAACATGCATACATGAGCATACATGCATATTATGAGTTGTTGTCAAAGCATGACTTGGCACAGAACAGGAATGATTTATGATTGAATGCTAGGGAGACTGTCTGTTGCCTGTGCTGGCTGGTTTGACCCTGACTTTTCTCCCAGGCTGTATAATATATTATGTCATCGTGGAATTGTGTAGAGTTTCAGTTATTAGTAATACTTATAGTATTGAGGAGCAGTAGTAATGCTACAGTGGTCAGGAAAATTAAATGGCTCATTATCAGTCTTTGGATCAACTAAATATTGTACAGAGCTGAAAATAATGATAAGTTACAAGTATCAATGACGTGTAGTAAAGTAAAACTCATGATCTTCAGGCTTTATGTCAGTCAAATTATGTAGGGAACTGAAGTGAAGTCTTGCAGAATGATAAACCAGTGATATTAACCAGTGATAATTACATAGGAGTAGGGCATGTCATTCATACAGAGGAGTGGCATGTGCCTGGGTAGTACTAGTAGATGCCAGGTTCAACTTGCCCAAAGTAGCCTGAAGAATGATGATTTTGTTTGTTGTTGATGTGTCCGTTTCAGAATCCTCTAGAGCTGGATCTGGTGATTAACATGGCTCAGGACGGCATCCGTCTCCTGTTTGACCCTGTCTCCCAGAGACTGAAGGTCAGTCTTGAAGATACAGACAGACACAGACAGACAGACAGAC
>CM054143.1:17747596-17820096 GCA_028751875.1 Rapana venosa | reverse complement strand
CTACACACACAAAACAAACACAACACTACACAAACACACACATACACACACAAAACACACACACATATACACACACACATACACACACAAAACACACACACATATACACACACACACAACACTACACACACACTGACACAGAACACTGACTGGACATGTTGTGTCAACAGCCTCGCTATGCTCACGGCCTGGGCTCCCTACAGTTCCCCAATGGTGCCTCCCCTGTGGTTTCACGCATGTCCATTTACAGCGGCAGTAACACCATTGAGGACTGCAGGTATATATCTCTGTGTGTGTGTTAGTATGTGTGTGTGTTGTGTGTTAGTTAATGTGTTGTATGTGTGTTAATGTGTATGTGTGTTTTAGTGTGTGTGTATGTACCTCCCCTGTGGTATTACGCATGTCCATTTACAGTGGCAGTAACACCATTGAGGACTGCAGGTATATTTCTGTGTGTGTCTGTTAGTGTGTTAGTGTGTGTGTGTGAGTTGTGTGTGTGTGTGTACCTCCCCTGTGGTATCACGCATGTCTATTTACAGTGGCAGTAACACCATTGAGGACTGCAGGTATATCTGTTGTGTGTGTGTGTGTGTGTGTTAGTGTGTGTGTTAGTGTGTGTGTGTTAGTGTGTGTGTGCATGTTGTGTGTGTGTGTAAGTGTGTGTGTGTTAGTGTGTGTGTGTATGTGTGCCTCCCCTATGGTATGACACATGTCCATTTACTGCGGCAGTAACACCATTGAGGACTGCAGGTATATCTCTGTGTGTTAGTGTGAATGTGTGTGTGTTTGTGTGTGTGGATGAGTGTGTGAATGTGTTAGTGTGTGTGTTAGTGTGTGTGTACCTCCCCTGTGGTATCATGCTTGTCCATTTATAGCGGCAGTAACACCATTCAGGGCTGCAGGTATATTTCTGTGTGTGTGTGTGTGTTAGTGTGTGTGTGTGTTAGTGTGTGTGGGGCATGTTGTGTGTGTGCATGTTGTGTGTGTTAGTGTGTGTGTGTGTGTTAGTGTGTGTGTGTGTGCGCGTGTGTGTTAGTGTGTGTGTGTTTCCCCTATGGTATCATGCAAGTCCATTTACAGCAGCAGTAACACCATTGAGGACTACAGGTATATCTGTGTGTGTGTGTGTGTGTTAGTGTGTGTGTGTTAGTGTGTGTGTGTGTGTGTGTTAGTGTGTGTTTGTGTGTGTGTACCTTCCCTGTGGTATCACGCATGTCCATTTACTGCGGCAGTAACACCATTGAGGACTGCAGGTATATCTCTGTGTGTGTTTGTGTGTTAGTGTGAATGTGTGTGTGTTTGTGTGTGTGGATGAGTGTGTGAATGTGTTAGTGTGTGTGTTAGTGTGTGTGTACCTTCCCTGTGGTATCATGCTTGTCCATTTATAGCGGCAGTAACACCATTCAGGGCTGCAGGTATATTTCTCTGTGTGTGGTGTGTGTGTTAGTGTGTGTGTGTGTGTGTTAGTGTGTGTGTGCATGTTGTGTGTGTTAGTGTGTTGTGTGGTGTTAGTGTGTGTGTGTGCGCGTGTGTGTGTGTGCGCGTGTGTGTTAGTGTGTGTGTGTTTCCCTATGGTATCATGCAAGTCCATTTAAGCAGCAGTAACACCATTGAGGACTACAGTATATCTGTGTGTGTGCGTGTGTTAGTGTGTGTGTGAATGTGTGTGAGTTGTTTTTTGTGTGTGTGGATGAGTGTGTGAATGTGTTAGTGTGTGTGTTAGTTTGTGTGTACCTCCCCTGTGGTATCACACATGTCCATTTACAGTGGGAGTAACACCATTGAGGACTGCAGGTATATCTGTGTGTGTTGTGTGTGTGTGTTGTATGTGTATGTGTATGTGTGTTAGTGTGTGTGTGTTAGTGTGTGTGTGTGTGTGTGTTTGTAAGTGTGTGTGTGTTTGTGAGTGTGTGTGTGTGTTTGTAGTGTGTGTGTGTTAGTATATGTGGGGTGTGTGGTGTGTGTGTGAGTAAGTGTGTTAGTGTTTTGTGTGTGTTAGTGTTTCGTGTGTGTGTGAGTGAGTATGTGTATGTGTGTGTTAGTGTATGCATGCATGTGTGTGTGAGGCGATATGTGTGTGTGTGGGTCAGTGGGTGATTTAGGGGATGCAGAGGGTGGGTATAGGAGTGGTGTGTTGTGGGGGGGGGGGGGGGGGGGTAGAAGAGGGGGATGGAGGAGCGTTTGTGTTGGGTGAGGGGGGAGAGTGATTGGATTTTGGGGGGGGGAGGGGGGATGTAGGAATGTTTGTGTGTGTTAGCACATGTGCACTTATGTGCGCATTGATAATGCATTTTTGTATGCTTGTTTTTGTAATTCTTTTAGTCCGTTTTCTTTTTTTTCCCACCAAAAACTCTTGCTTTTTAAACTCTTTTTTTTGTCTCTGAAAAATATCAGTCCTTGACCTTTCAGGGCCCCAGCGCTTCCAGTAACCTGTTTCCATGGCAACTGCTTCCTGGAGAACCTGGAGGTGTTGCGGAGTAAGGCCAATGTCACCAGAGGGGTGAAGGTCACCCTGCTGACTGAAGGTAAAGGGAGAGAAAACAAAAGTTGCTGAATTGAGGGCAAGTAGACAAATAAAGTGCTTTGATTTTTTTTTTTTTTGGGCAAAGTAAAACGCTATATAAAATCCATTTATTATTATTATTATTATAAATGTGATGATGATGATGATGATGATCATCATCATCATCATCATCATCATCATCATCATCATCATCATCATCATCATCATCATCATCAGGGAGGAAGAGTGATGAAATTGTGATGATTAAGGAGTTCAACTTTAGATGTTTCCAGATGAAAAGCTTTCACTGAATATTTTTGTAACAAACTGCTGTTTGACAAGAATAGAAAGCTGCTGTAAGTGACAAGACTCTGTGATAAGGTGCAAGACAGAATCAACCATAATTTGTCGGAATATGAATACAGTTGCTTTGGATATAGAATATTCAGTAAAATAAGGTGTGTGTTTTGTGAATGATTGTCATCAAAAGTTAAAGTAATTGCATTTTATTATGACAAAAATCATATGAAAACTGACCGAAAGTGTTTTGATACAATTTTCTGTTGATGGTGGTGTTGATGTGTGTTGATGTGTGGTGTTCATGTGTGTTGATGTGTGGTGTTGATGTGTGGACAGACAGGGATGTGGGGAAGGAGGAGGAGGACCGAAGGAAGATGATGGAGAGGGAGATTCTCTTCGGTCAGACCTGTCAGGTCAGTTATCTTACCTTGACGCCCCCCTCCCCTTTGTGTCTGTCCTTTTTCGTTTGGGGTTTGTTGTTGTTGTTGAATGTTTTTGGTTGCATGTAGTTCATGGACCATTATATTTTCTTCTTTCTTTTTGTTGTTGTTGTTTCTTTGGGTGCTTCACATGTCTCTCATTATTGGCCAAAAACAAAAAAAGACGAGAAATTGTTGGGGGGTTTTTGTGGGTCCTTTTTAACTTTTTTTTTTCCATTTTGTCTGTAAGTTATTTTACTTGATAGATATCTTTTTAAGTTCTCTTGGACACTCTCTCTCTCTCTCTCCTCTCTCTCTCTCTCTCCTCTCTCTCTCCTCTCTCCTCTCTCTCTCTCTCTCTCTCTCTCCTCTCTTTCCTCCTCCTTCGGATGAGACTATATCTGATGTTCCATGTGCGAACACATGCAGAACATCTTACACACATGTTAAAACCCATTCCATTTTTTGTAAGAGTAGGCCACTGTGTGCCAGTGGGAACGGATGACAGCATTTACAAAACTGCATACACTTGGGGACTGGATGAAAAAAAGCACACGAGTGCTTATTCCATTATCCTAAAAATAAAAGAAAACAAATCTATCTCCCTCCCTCCCCTCCCTCCCCCTCCATCCCTCTCTCCCCCTTCCTCCCTCCCTCCCTCTCTGTGTGTGTGTGTGTGTGTGTGTGTGTGTGTGTATGTGTGTGTACATGTGTGTGTGTGTGTGATGGTTGTCTACAAAGGCTGGTAGGCCATTGTGTGCTGGTGGGAATGGATGACAAAATTGACAAAACTGCAAACACACGGGGACTGGATGTAAAAAAAAAGCATTTCTTGAGTGCTTATTCCATTATCCACAAAATAAAAGAATAGATTAAAATAAATAAATAAATAAATAAATAGATGACAAATAAATAAATAACTAGATAACTAAAATATCCATGGCGTGTGGTGTGTAGGAGGTGATGACCATCCTGGGCGCCCCCAGCAAAGTGTTCTACAAGGCGGAGGACAAGATGAAGATCCACAGCGCCAGTGCCCACAAACGACCTCACTCCAGGACTGCCGATTACTTCTACAACTACTTCACCCTTGGGCTGGTCAGTCTCTCTTCTCATTGGTCACTTTGCTTCCTTTTCTTTATCCTGATTGGTCAGTTGCTTCCTTTCCATTCTCTGGATTGGTCAGTTGCTTCCTTTCCTTTCTCTGGATTGGTCAGTTGCTTCCTTTCCTTTTTCTGGATTGGTCAGTTGCTTCCTTTCCTTTCTCTGGATTGGTCAGTTGCTTCCTTTCCTTTCTCTGGATTGGTCAGTTGCTTCCTTTCCTTTCTCTGGATTGGTCTCTTGCTTCCTTTCCTCTCTCTGGATTGGTCAGTTACTTCCTTTTGTGTGATTGGTTACAAGCTTCCAGTTTTCTTGATAGGTCAATAATTATTATGTTCCTATTCCCTGATTCATCACTTGCATTCTTTCTCATTGGTTACTTTCTTTCTGCCAGTTTGAAATATTTAGCTCATTTAAAAAGGATATTTTGATATGTTTTGGTGTACACTATTTTTCATACTGCAAATGTGTTACTTTTTTAGTATGAGGATTATAGTAAAGAAGGATATTTTGATATGTTTTGGTGTAAACTATTTTTCATACTGCAAATATGTTACTTAATATGAGGATTATAGTAAAGAAGGGTGAAGTTTAAAAAAACAACATTGTTGTCATTGACATAAATGTGTTAATGAGTTTAATGTATACAACTACAAGAACTATGATGATGATAATGATAATAATAACAGAATAGTTGAGATGCCTGGTTTGTCATCTACAAAAGTTGTGTGTGTGTGCGTATGTGCGTGCATGCATGTGTGTGTTTTACATTTTTGCAGGACATTCTGTTTGATGCTGTGACACACCGGGTGAAGAAATTTGTCCTGCACACTAACTATCCTGGTCATTACACCTTCAACATGTAAGTGCTTTCCTCCACACTTGTATGTGTGTGTAAGTGTGTGTGTGTGTTTGTGTGTGCTCACGCACATGCCTGTGATGGCAGTTGTATTTTTCATCGGCAGTTGCTGACTGTATTTGTGTTTGAGCGAGTATTGCGACCATCTTTGTTCACAGAAATTTCTCTTACTCTGTGATGAGAATTCTATGTATTTCAGGTACTGTTGCTGTGAATTTCAGGTACTGTCGCTGTGAATTCAATCTTTGTGTATTTCAGGTACTGTTGCTGTGAATTTCAGGTACTGTCGCTGTGAATTCAATCTTTGTGTATTTCAGGTACCGTTGCTGTGAATTTCAGGTACTGTCGCTGTGAATTCAATCTTTGTGTATTTCAGGTACTGTCGCTGTAAATTCAATCACTGTGTATTTCAGGTACTGTCGCTGTGAATTTCAGGTACTGTCACTGTGAATTCAATCACTGTGTATTTCAGGTACTGTTGCTGTGAATTCAGTCACTGTGTAATCAACCAGTCCACCATTGGCCGTCGCTCTTTCTTTGTTTCTGGTCCATCGATCTGGAATGAACTCCCTCTCTCTCTTCGCCAAAAGCCTGCTTATGATGCTTTTAAATCCAACCTCAGTGGATCTTACCAAACTTCGATCCTTCCACACCATATGCCTGCGAAGAATTCTCCGGATCTTTTGGCCAGACAAGATCTCCAATGAAGACCTACTACGGAGATGCAGGCAAGAAGACATGGGAACCATCATCACCAGACGACGGTGGAAGTGGATTGGGCACATCCTCCGAAGAGACCCACAGTCAATCACAAGAACAGCATTGCACTGGACCCCAGAAGGAAGGAGAAAGAAAGGAAGACCAAAAGCAACGTGGAGAAGAACTGTAGAAAGTGAGATGAAGGCCATGCAGCACTCTTGGGGATCAGTGACTAGGTTGACCCAGAATAGGCAGGAGTGGAAGCGCTTTGTTGCTGCCCTACACACACCGCTGGGTGTAATGGCTAATGATGATGATGAAATCCAACCTCAAGACATATTTATTTCCAACCTAAGATTCTCTCCTCTTGTTTCATCTAATTTCTGTCCCTGCTCTCAACAACCAAACCCCCCATCACCCTGCCGGAGTCTACAACCTTTGTGTGCATGTGTGTGTGTGTGCGTGCGCATGCGCATATGTGTGTTTACATTTGAATTTGTAAGAACTATTATTTGTGACAAGCTGCATGTGAAAGACTAGGATGAATGAAAGCGCTTTGATTTGTTTTTAGCAAGATATAGCGCTGTATAAATTCCATGTATTATTATTATTATTATTATTTCAGGTACTGTCGCTGTGAATTCAAGTTACCGATCGTGCTGGAGGACAAAGACAAGAGCAGACAACAGGAAGATCAGCAAGATGTCCTCATTATCAATGCTTTCACCAAGGTCAGTTGTTATTACAGTATATTTATTTTGAAAATTATTGTCCAGAGTCATGGAGAAAGGGCTGACATACTTTCTCCCAAAGCTTCAAAGGCCAAGGACCATAACTCACAATACAGTGATTCTTTACCCCCCTCCCCCCCACCCTCAGTCAGCAGGCATTGTGATGATCAGGTCAGTGTGAATTACAGGAAAAAAATGGGAAACCTTCTCTCAGGAAAGTGTGTGTGTGGAGGGGAGGGGGGCTCCAATTTGTTCATATTTTCCTGGCTTTTTCCCCCTCTTCCCTCAGCAGCAGAAAAGTACAATTCCCAGATGATGATGATGATGATAATAAAAAATGGAATTTATATAGCGCTATATCTTGCAATTACAAATCAGAGCATTTTCATTTCTGTCCACCAGGCAACAAAAGTGCAGAGGAACTGTGATACTCACACGTGTGGTCATGTTTTGTTGTTCAGCAGAAGTGCATTGTATATAACGTATTTCGTATGTGATGTATTGTATGCTCAGTGTGAGAGAGCTGGAGCTGTCAGAGGCAGACTGTGTGGTGGGTATCCATAACAATCTTGCTGATTGACACAGTTGATGTCAACAGCACCTGTGGTGGTGACGTTATTCAGCCATTCTGAATAATATGAATTATATTGATATTACTGGTATTGTATTGTCTTGTATGTGTACACTGCTTAGCATCACAGCAGATTTCCCTGTGTAAAATCTGGGCTGCATTGCCCGCCAGTGTAGCACCACCCATTTAAACTTTTTTTTTTTAATTAGCTTTTTTTCCTGGCAGGTTATTCCTTGGTGGTGGTCCTGTGAAGCAGTTTGTGTTTTGTCATGCTGAACACACTAGCACCATGCATGTTGCAGTGTGTCCTGGTGAACACACTAATACCACTTGTGTTATGGTGTGTTGTGGTGTGGCAGTGGCAGTCAGTCATGCTGAACACACTAATGCTACGCGTGTTGCAGTATGTCATGATCTTCTTCTTCTTCTTCTTCTTCCTTTTTTGTCATGTTTCTCCCAGGGGAGGTTTGACATTGATGAGCCTTCTCCATCTCTCTCTGTTTTGAGCTCCCTCCTTATTTATGCCCCTTTCTCTAAGATCATCTGCAATACAGGCAGCCCAGGTCTTGCTAGGTCTTCCCTTTGGTCTCTTTCCATCCACTACGAAGTTCATTGCTCTTTTTATGCAGTCAGTCATGCTGAACACACTAAATGCCATGCATGTTATGGTGTGTAATGCTGAACACATTAATGCCTCGCGTGTTATGGTGTGTCATGCTGAACACATTAATGCCTCGCGTGTTATGGTGTGTCATGCTGAACACAGTAATGCCAGGCGTGTTATGGTGTGTCATGCTGAACACACTAAATGCCACGCGTGTTATGGTGTGTCGTGCTGAACACACTAAATACCACGCGTGTTATGGTGTGTCATGCTGAACACAGTAATGCCACGCGTGTTATGGTGTGTCATGCTGAACACAGTAATGCCACGCGTGTTATGGTGTGTCATGCTGAACACAGTAATGCCACGTGTGTTATGGTGTGTCATGCTGAACACAGTAATGCCAGGCGTGTTATGGTGTGTCATGCTGAACACAGTAATGCCAGGCGTGTTATGGTGTGTCATGCTGAACACAGTAATGCCAGGCGTGTTATGGTGTGTCATGCTGAACACAGTAATGCCAGGCGTGTTATGGTGTGTCATGCTGAACACAGTAATGCCAGGCGTGTTATGGTGTGTCATGCTGAACACAGTAATGCCAGGCGTGTTATGGTGTGTGGTCATGCTGAACACAGTAATGCCAGGCGTGTTATGGTGTGTCGTCATGCTGAACACAGTAATGCCAGGCGTGTTATGGTGTGTGGTCATGCTGAACACACTAATGCCAGGTGTGTTATGGTGTGTGGTCATCAGTGGTGGAACGTGCAGTCGTCGTTGCTGCGGCCAGTGCAGAAGCCGGTGATCCTGAACCGCGCCTCTTGCACCAACACCAGCAACCCCTTCGGCTCCACCTTCTGCTATGGGGTCCAGGACATCATCTTTGAGGTCAGAAACAGCAAGGGACCATGGGGGGTTCCATGGGGGTAGGGGTGTTGCTGATGGAAGGTAGGGTTCAAATCTCGTTCAAGGGGATTTTTCCTGTGGAGTTAACATCAGCGCAGACTGCACTCTCCCCGAAAGTCCTTCGGATGAGACTATAAACTGAGGCCCCCGTGTGCGAACACATGCAGAACATCTTGCGTTTAATCCTGTTCCGCTTTTCGAAAGAGTAGGCCATTGTGTGCCGGCGGGAACAGATGACAAAATTTACAAAACTGCATACGCATGGTGACTGGATGTGAAAAAGCACATGATTGCTTATATTCCATTATCCTTGAAATAAAAGATTTAATAAATAAATAGAAAAATGGGGAAGGGGATGTAGGGAAGGCCTGTCTTATTTGGTAGGCACCGCTCGCAGATCCAACATTGCTCAGTCAAAAATGCTAAAAGTGAGCACGCCCCTCCAAGTGTGGTCAGGTCCTCCTATTATCTACACCAGCTGGATTGGGATGGGATGGATAGCAACTGGAAGTGGGGGTAACTGACAGCTGTGTAGGAAATGTTCACTTTATCGGAGCAGTGAAAAGTGGGATTGTGGTTTTGATTCAACAGCGCTAAGTTTGATGACTGTGATGTCTGAAATTTTGTTTTATGTAAAATAAAATAAAAAATTTTAAAGATTTTCTTTTGGGGGGGGGGGGAGGGGGGGGGGGAGCATTTGAAAAAAAAAGTATTTTCAGTCTTTTTTTTTGATGTGGTTCAACTGTAGACATATTTATGGACAGACAAGACAAGACAAGACAAGACTAAGATGAGAAAAAGACCAGATGACACACAGTAAGACAGAGACCCACATGTACACACATGCACACACACGCACACACACACACACACACACACACACACATACTTGCAAACACACTTACATACACACTCACACACACTCACACACATACATACACACACACACACATACACACACACACACACACACACACACACACACACACACACACACACACACACACACACACACACACACAAAACAAAATAATGCCAAGAAAATAACTTGCAAACTATAACGTGTCTTTTCGTTTCCAGGTGATGCAAAACCAACACATCGCCTCCGTCACCTTGTACCAACCCTCCACCCCCTCTCCCTGCCCCTCCTCTTGATGCCACGCCACCCCCATCCCCACCCCCTTCCCCTCCCCTTCCCCCACCCCTATCCCCCCTCCTCTAAGACCACAGTACCCTCTCTGCCCCCCAGTCCCTCCTCCCCCCCCCCCCAAACTGACCTCCAGCCACAAACAGCCTCCTTCCTTCCTTCCTTCTAACTGACTCCAGCTTCAGAGAGCAGTACTCCACACTGTAAGTTCAGTATTTCTCTGTACCCAGCAGAGCTGTGCAAACGTGTGGACTCTTCTTCCCTGGAGGGTTTGCCTGCTCCCTCTCCCTTTCCACAAGGCACAAGATGATGGCACTGCAGTGCAGGCTTAAAGAAAAAAAGAAAAGAAAAAAAAGGAAAGAGTGATGAGATAAAGGCTGTTTTTGTCGGATGAGTTCGGTAGGGAGTTTTATCCGATGAGTTCAGTTAGTTGGGGTTTTTTTTCTGAAGTTCTGTTCATTCCAGTCCAGTCCAGTCCAATCCCAACAAGTGTGTAGACTAACATAACTAGCCAGGGAGGGTGCTGTCAGGCCACTCATCGGCGCAGACCCTGCCCTGGGTATTTTCAGGGGTGGGGTGGGGAGGGGGGCATTTTTGTGATGTAGGTAATGAAGGTGAGGAGGTTGTGTGTGATTTGAAATGGCCCTTGGGAGTTATCAGGGAGGTTTGTGTGTTTCATGTGTGTGTGTTTCGTGTGTGTGTGCGTGTGTGTGTGGAGAGATAAAGGGTGTGGTGCATGCTGTATGAAGAAGGTAATGCGTGTTGTGTGTGTGTGTGTTGATGATGTGCCATTCTGTAAGAAAGTACATTGTCAAGCACTGCCTACCTGGTGGTAGGAGACAGTGTGAAGGATGGTATGTGTGTGTATGCATGTGTATGTGCACGAGTGTGTGCGTGTGTGTGCGTTTGTGTGTGTGTGTGTGTTTGTGTGTGTATACATGTTTGTGCGAGTCTCTGTGTGTGTGTGCATGGTTGGTTGTGTGTGTGTACACACGCATATGCGTGTGCATGCATGTGTGTGATCGTGTGTGTGTGTGAGTATAGGCAGCTCTTCATTTCAGCGCCTGAGAACTGGATGAGAGAGAATCCAACTCTGGCATCGTTGCTTCATCTAGACACACACGTCCCCTTTCCCTCCTCCTCTCTCAGCTTCTCTTCCTCAGTGTCAGTCCTTCGCAGACCCAAGTCACTCACGTCCTATGATTTTGTGGGGCTGAAAGTTGTGTCAGTTTGATATTTTTGGTATGTTTGTATGATGGCATTTTTATGACTCGGATGTTGTGGCTTGGGTTTTGGGTGTTCTGTTGAGTCATGATTGGAGATTGTAATTGTATTCTGTGACTTGCAAGTCGTGTGGCTGTGGAGTCGTGTGATTCGTGTTTAAGAGTGGGCTTGTCGAACTGGAGAGCGTGTTTGGGTTGGGTTTTTTTCTGTTTGAGGTGTGTGTGTGTGTAGGGGTGGGGAGGTGGGGGGGTTACACCTGGGGTGTTTTTGCAGCATTCAGATGTTGATGTGATGTTACTTAATCTTTTTCTGTGATTTTTTTGGGTGGAAACTGAAGGCTTAGGGTGTTGTTGTTTTTTAATGAGTTTTTCTTTCTGTTGCAATCTTGTGCCTTTGGTGTGAAGGAGAGAGAGGGAGAGAGAGAGAGAGAGATGGAGAGAGACTCGGAGAGAGAGCTGTGTTTTATTATGGACAATCTTCTCTGAAATGTATGCAACGTTTATGAGCCAGTAATAATAGAGGGGTGAATTCAGGGGTCACTCGCTACAGCAAATAGATGATTATAAAGGGAGGAGGGGGGGGGGGGAGGGAAAGGGTTGTGGGTGGTTGACTTCAAGAATGTCCCAAGTGTTAGACCTTGACAGTGGTGTGGGATAAACTTTGACTGACTGCGGCGGGATGGTCAGTCCTGATGGACTGGCGATTGTTTCTTAGCACCAAGAGCAGCAGAGAGAGATGTGGGGTTGTGATGGTCAGTTCTAAGGTGGCTGCAGACCCTTGACCGGACTGTGCAGGCAGTAACAGCCATTGCAGTACACTGAAGTCCTATCAGTAACCACTGCAATAGGGTTTGTGAGCGAGCGTGTATTAATATGTGTGTGTATGTGTGCGCGTGTACGTGCACGTAGACAGAAAGAGAGGATTAACTTTAGAGTGATATCCTGAAAAAAATAAAAAAGAAGAAAAAGTGTCCTGCAGTATAATTTTCCCAACGCTCAATATTCTCCTACATTTGTGACACCCAAACTGCATTCGTGTGTGCTGCAGGATGAAAGCCGCCTGAAGTGTGTTGTTGATGCGTTGTGAGGAGTTGAGCTTGGCAGCAGCGTGTTGAATCGTTATGTATCGACCGGCTGGTCTTGACGACAGAACAGTCCTGCACAGTGACAGCGATTGTGCCATCAGTGAAACATCCCCTACAGTGCAATGGACCATCATCCTCACAAAGTCACTCCGTCAGCTCCAAGACCTCTGGGCTGTACCTTCGTTTGTGTCCTGCTCATCTATTGGCTCACACCAGCCCAGGATTGTATAAACTCATCACGGATTGCCTGACACATCATGAGTTGCATCGCAGTCTTTCATTGGTTGGGTTGTCTTATGTTACGCGCATTCATTCTTGGACTATTCAGATTTTTTGTGATCATTCATTGGATACAGATTTGTGACCGAAAGTGATGGGTTATTTTGATAAATATGTCTGGTTTTACCACTCATTCATTCACATGTTGAGTCCATTTTTTTGATCAGTGGGTGTTTTAGTTAATGGATGGTGTTATTACTGAAAGAAATATCCATTGTTTTTATTGTGGTGAATGATACATCTGTGATCATTTGATGATATCAGTTCATGTTAGGTAGATGTCTCCTATGAACAATAGAAATGCCAGCATTATGTGAAATACCTCTGTTATCTGACAGAAACATGGGCGCACATGTTTTCAGACAGGTTTGTGATAAAATATAGAAGCTGGTGATGAACGCGAGGAAAAAGTTGTGGGTCAGCGATTGAATGATCATGGTTGTGTGATCGATCAGCCATTGATGGCAGACTGTCTGCTTGTTCAGCCGTGACAGAAAAGACAGGGGGAGAAGGAGGGAGGAATCAGGCACGGAGTTGTCAGTCCCTAAATCGAAAACCTGTGCTGGGACGTAGATATAACCACAACAAGGGACGAGTTGTGACCTTCGTGGCCATGAAACAAACAGGGGTGTTTGTTACAGCGTTGGAGCAGAAAATGAGGGAGAAGAGGGGCATTAGTGAGATCTTTGACGTTGGTGGCTAGCGAAGGGCCTCCCTCACCCATTCCTGTGAGGGCAGGCAGTAGTCATGATCTGGGTGTGGCCCAGTTCCTCCCCTTCACCCCCCACCTCCCAAAGTGTTAAAAGGAATGGCTGAAACTGACCCTAAGGGGGCTTCTTCTCTCAAGATCCTCCATGTCAGTGTTGTCTATTTTCTCCTGTGACCATGCAGCTCTAAAGCAGAGCAGCCAGTTGTGGGTGGACACATCTCCAGCTAACCCCCCCCCCCCCCCCCCCCCCCTCCCATCCTTTCCATGTAACTGAGATAACTTGCTGTCTGCCAAAGATTTGAACAGTTGTGTGTGAAAAAAAATGTTGTGTGTCATCACCAAAGTTTCAGTGAACTTTGTCGTCATCGATGATCCTAAGTTGATGATGACCACTTTGAAAAGGGGAAAAGTGGAGAGGAAATAAGATAAAGTTCTCTTAGAGTTAGACCTCAGAGAGCGGAGGAAGCTGGTTGCAAAATCTTCATTGGTGCTCCCACAGTCCGTAGGACTACGGGATAGGTGAAGAAGAGTTTAAAAGTACGATCGTTGGTTGAGGGGGTACTATTCTGCTTGGAGAGAATTCCCCAGAGTGGCTGTTGTAGGGAAGAAGCTGTGATCAATCCACCTGCCTTGTTTTCTGAAGCTGAAAAGTCGGTACCTGAGAGACAGTTACTGTGACAGTGAGCTGATCAGGTCTGAAAGGAAGCAGGTACAAGGGGAAGAGGAGAAGGGGGGGGGGGGGGGGTGTTGTGAAACAGAGATGCATTCACAGCTGTCTGAAATTATGTACTGCACTGTCAGAAAAATTTGTGACATCTTCCCACCCCACCCCCAAATCCAAGGTTGCAGAGACTGTTACAGTTGCTGGGGTCTCCCCTTCCCCCCTCCCCCATGATGTTGGTTAGCTCTTACAATATTATAACTTCAGCATTTTCTTCTCACTTGAAGAGCAGCCTAAATGAGTGCTAGAGCAACATTGTCTTTAACTATGTAGTTTGTCCTAAACTTGACTGTCGTGGTTGCAAGAACGGCATTGTCTTTAACTGTGTAGATTGTCCTGAACTGAACTGTCCTGGTTGCTAGAGCGACATTGTCTTTTAACTGTGTAGATTGTCCTGAACTGAACTGTCTTGGTTGCTAGAATGACATTGTCTTTTAACTGTGTAGATTGTCCTGAACTGAACTGTCCTGGTTACTAGTGCGGCATTGTCTTTTAACTGTGTAGATTGTCCTGAACTGAACTGTCCTGGTTGCTAGAGCAACATTGTCTTTTAACTGTGTAGATTGTCCTGAACTGAACTGTCCTGGTTACTAGTGCGGCATTGTCTTTTAACTGTGTAGATTGTCTTGAACTGAACTGTCCTGGTTGCTAGAATGACATTGTCTTTTAACTGTGTAGATTGTCTTGAACTGAACTGTCCTGGTTGCTAGAATGACATTGTCTTTAAATGTGTAAATTGTCCTGAACTGAACTGTCCTTGTGGCTAGAGAGAATTGGGCATTTTCTGTTTGATAGGAGTGAAACTGTTACAGTTGGTCACTAAGAAGAAGGCTGTTTTCAGGAATCTGGTTTTGGTTTTATCTCATTTTAGGTGTGGTTGATGTGGTTTTTTCCCACAATGCAGTTCCCGTCCTGGGTTGACCCTTATGGTTGGCCAGGGTGTTGATACAAGGAATGACAGTAGAGTTGGTTTTATTCCCTGTTTTAATCTGTTTATAGCTGGCACACAGTTTTAATGTGAGATTTAAAATTGGACACGGTGACAGTCCTAATATGGCTTCTGTGATCGGCAGGGCTGTAAACAACAGGACTGGATTGGATTGGATTGGTCGCTACAATTACATTGTCTTTAACTGTGTAGTTTGTTCTGAACTGAACTGTTCACACATGTCTTCAGCCTGAAGTCTAGATGCTTTTTTTTGGTGCAGTATAGATGAGGGAAAAATTTGTTGCCAGATTGTATGTATGGAGTGCTAACTTGTGTGTTTATGTTGATTTATACTGCCCTTTGGACAACTTTCTCTGTTTTTGTCATCAAGAGTGAAAAATGATTTCAGGGAAAAAGAGTAAAGAAAATGAGAAGGATAGAGAGAGATTGAGGAAACAGCTGTGTTCACTCATTGCATTGAGTGAAAGGATGCAGAAAGGTGGTTGAATGATTGATGTGGTCATGAATGAATGAAGACAGTGGTCATAGTGGCTTCAATTTGTTGGGGTTTTTTTTACAAGATTCAGCAGTATATAAATTCCATATATTATTATTATTATTATTATTGATGTGACGGATGTGATTTTTTGGAGGTATAGCTTTCTTCTGTCTCTACTGACTTTTTTCCTTCTCCTTACCACTTCCTTCTCTCTCTCACCATTTTCTCTTTTTTTTTACTTTTTGTAAGAATAAACCCAAACACATCCTTTTCTTTTCCTTCTTTCTCCATGTAGCTGTAGTATGTATGTGCATGCACGTGTGCGTGTGTATGTGTATGTGAAAGGGGGGGAAAAAAGCATAGTTTCAGTCTTTTTTCTTTAAAACCTTTATGCTCAAAAGACTGTTTGTGAAACAAAAGTCCCAGAATTTTTCTTACCATCTGCTCAAAGATCAGCGACGTCTCTGTACAGATTCTTCCGCTCATTTCTGGAATGTGGCTTCCCCCACCCCCACTCCCATCCCTTTCAATATTCCTCTACATAAACCTGAAAACTGTCTATATATATATAATCAGTAGCATGTTCTTCAATCGCATGGACATCTTTCTCTTCACAGGGCAGCACTTGGTAGCCATTCTAAAAGACAGGTTCCGTTTTTTTGTTGTTGTTTTTTTTTTATAAAGACTCAAGAATACTTTATCATCCCATAATGATAAATTGTTTCTAAACTGCCCTTTATGTTTTGCTTTTTTTGTACCCAAACTGACCAAGATTGAGGAATTTTTTTTAACCCCCCGTATTTTCTTAACATGTAGTCCATGGTGGATGTTTCCAGACCTGGATGTAGACAGATCACTGGAAAAGGGGGGGAGGGGGGGGGGGGGGGGGGGGGGGGGTTGATAGTGGTATGAAGTGGAAAATGTTCATGGTTCCTGTGGTTGGATTTAGGAGGAGTATGATAGTCCTGGTGTGGAAGAAGGAGAAGACAGTGGTCATAGTTCCTGTTGTTGGATGCAGAAAATCTACAGTCTGAGCGTTGTGGAAGAAGAAGACAATGGTCATAGCTCCTGTGGCTGGATACACCAAAGGGGAAGTGTTCATAGCTCCTGTGGTTTGGATTCAGAAAGAGCACAGTAGTAACAGTGTGGAAGAAGAAGACAATGGTTACAACTCCTGTGGCTGGCCCACATCACAGTAGAAAGAAATGTTGATAGCTCCTGTTGTTGTGGGGGACAGGATAGCTCAGTGGTCAGAGGCCCCCCAGCCAGTGTTAAGCAGCATGGAATGTGGTTACCACTTGGATGGGTGACCATTTGCTTCCCTTGGCTTCAGTACAGTCCCCTAGTTCACCCAGCTATATATGGGTACCTGCTTTCTTTAGGGTCAGGGAAGGTAAAGCAGGGAAGGAGAGGAGATGGGCGCTGCCCTCACTTTGCTGGCCCCTGGAGAAGCAGAGGTCTTTGCTGCCTCGCTTCCCTATGATCATATGGGTTATGGACACCTTGACCGTTACCTTTTACCTTTCAGCTCCTGTCGTGGTGTGTAGAAAGGGTGGTTTTGGGCAGTGGTGACCGCTCTTCTCTACATACCTGACAAGTGGATACAGTCTTGACTGCCATGCTCGTTGCAGAGATTTCATGGAATCTATCATCGTGAAATTTCTCTGCACATTTTTTCAGTTGTTATCATTGTTATTGTTGTTCATATGTTGAAAAAAAGGGGGTGGGGGGTATTACCATTTTGGAATGTTGGCAAAAGATCCCACAGAGAATGTTCTCAGTCATGATGTGCTTCTTAATTGGGTTTGAGTGTTGATCGATGAAGAAAGTAGGGAGAGGACTCATGTATACAGTCTTTTTGTGTGTGAGTGTTTTATCATGTGGTTTGGGTTGAAGTGTAGTTTGGTGAAATATTTGAAAGTTTGGATTTTCTGGCTCTTTTTTTTAATTTATGTGTGGTTGATAGTATGTAGTGTGTGTGTGTGTGTGTGTGTGTGTGTGTGTTGTGTGTATGTGTGTGTGTGTGTGTGTGTGTGCCATATTACATGTTTCATTATATTGTGTATGGTCATAACAGACCTATAATATTTGTAATGTTTCCTGTTCATATTTCCTGAACTGTTTTCTTTGTTATTTTGTATTATCTTGCTTTGTCTGTTTTGTATTCATGTTCTCTGTCTGTCTGTCTGATGTCTGTCTGTCTGTCTGAACATAGTTTAGCTTTTGTAACATTATATTTTGAAGAAAATACATGAAAAAATCTTTACAGATAAAATTGTTTAATTTAGGTGGTTTGTTGTTGTTTTTTCTTTAAACCATATGAACATTTTTGAATAATGATGTAAATAAGCTAGTCTTTTCATACTGTGTGTTGACTGACTTTGTTATTTTGGAAATTATGGAAGTTCATTATCATGGAAACTGTGGGAAAATGTTGGTTGTCAAATAAATGACAGACACAATTTTTTTCAGACTTGATTCAGCAATAAAATTGTAACACTCTGCATCAGAAAAAAAAATCTTTGATAACTTAGTTAAAAAAATAAAAAAGCAAACACCTACCTTCTTTCCAAATCTGATTGTTATATATTAATTACAAAATGTCTTTCTGCCACTGATATTCCTATATATATGCATCTTGCTTTCTGTTATTTACACAAACTTGTTTGTGTGTGTGTGTGTGCATGCTTGTGTGTGTGTAGAGCGGTGGTACATTTTGCTTTCTGTTATTTACCAAACTTTTTTGTTTTTTTATGTGTGTGTATGAGTGTGCATGCATGTGTGTGTATGTGTGCGTGTATGTGTGCGAGCGTGCGTGTATGTGTGTGTGTGTGCATGTGTGCGTGCATGCATGTGTGTGTGTGTGTAGGGTGGTGGTGCCTTAAGGAGCCCTGATCAAGACTGTTCTGTATGGAGGGGTGATATATAATAACGATGATGATGATATGTGACTGTGATTCTCACAGTTTTCTTGGCTGCTAACACTTTCAGTCTAAAAAAACGAAAAACAAAAATTTAAAAATCAACTAAAAAATAATAAATAAATAAAAGAGCTCTGTAATTTTGTATGAAATATTTATCTGCATGCCGATTTTTGTTGTGTTTTTTTGATGATTGTTTTGTGGAAAAAAACAAGGAAAAAAAAGCCTGACTTTCAGATACAACTTATCATACACATGCATGTATATTATATTGAAAACAATTGTTTGGGTGTCTTTTGAGTATTTTTGAGGGGGAAAAAGAAGAAGAAAAAAGGTTGACTTTTTGGATACAACTTTTCATACACATACATGTACATTATATTATTGGACACTTTTGTGGTTAAAAATGTAACAAAAAGCCTTTGTAACGAAAAACTTGTGTGGATGGAATTTGAACAGATTTTGTTTTTGGCACGCCTATTCTCTATTTAGTGTGTTGAGATTTTATTTGTCTCTCTGCAACCAACCTCCTGTCTCTTAACCCCCCTCCCTTCTTTCCCCCCTCAAATTAGTTTGCCATATATACTGTCTTTTCCTTGTCTCTATCCCCTTTGTTATTGTGATTATTGTTCACAATGTGTCTGATGATATGTAATCATAATCCTTGATATAAACATAATCATAGTCAATGTATTTTTTTTCTCTCCATATGTTGTTGTCATCAGTATTTGTATTGTGGGTATTCTGATTATTATGGATATGGTACATCATCACTCATGTCGAGACATCCAGGTTTTGGTTCATGGTTTGTTTGTTTTTCCCGTATGAACAATATGTCGTGGTTATTGTGGGTTTGATTTTGTTCCAATACAGTAAAGAGAAATTTTTGTTTAAATATTCATTTATGCAAAGTTAGCTCAAAGTGCATGCTTGTGCGTGTGTGTGTGTTTGTGTGTGTGTGCGCGCGTGTTCCTGATGTGATAAATCTATTTACTTATTTTAGATTTAGAGACAGAAAAATTCTTTATGTGTGTGTGTGCGTGTGCGTGTGTGTGTACAGACGGTGTGTGTTCCTGATGTAATAAATCTATTTACTTATCATATTAGATTAGAGACAGAAAAATAGTGGGTTTTTTATTTTTTTTTATTATTTTTTTTATACCACTTTAAGTCACGAGATTTCTCTGCGTGAAATTCGGGCTGCTCTCCCCGGGGAGAGCGCGTCACCACAAGAGCAGCGCCACCCTATGACATTGTATGTGTTTGTTTGTGTGTGTGTGTTTGCGGGGGGGGGAGGGGGGGGGGGTGTGTGTGTGAGAGAGAGAGAGAGCGCACTTCTGATTTGATACACCTACTTACTTACACAATACACCTGATATATATATTTTTTTTAAAGTTGTGTTGACGGCAATGTCATCACCATCAGAACCTTTCTTTATTTACAACTACTAACCCTTCCTCAGTATGATTCCAACACAGAAAGATGCTCTGGTAAGCACACACACACAAAAGTCTTGTATTCATTCCACCCTACCTCTGTGCTGCATTGTCAGGGCAGAATTGACCAAGTCAGTGTATGCATGGAAGCGTGCAGAATGCTGGGCTGTGTGAGGATGATGATGTGACATGGATGAAGCGGATGATGATGCCAGAGGTTTGCAGAACTGTTGCTTCAGTTACAAGAGGAGAGTCTCTGTCTATACCACCACCTACTAGTGCTTAGACAAGAAGTCAATGAGATTTTTAACAGTGTGTGGAAGTAGATTTTTTGTAAAGATTTTTTAAAAATTATTTATTTTTATTATTTTGTAAAGATAATTGTTAGGGTTGGTTTTTTTCCTGATAAAGACAGCTGAAGGTTATCGTTTTCTACTTACTATTAAAGAAATGAATAATTCATCAACATGATCAACCTGTCGTGGGTTGAAACAGCCTGTTGATATATTTCCGCTGTTTTATACATTGTTTTTATCATGTTTAGGTTGATGTTTTTAAATTTTAGTGTTGATTTTTAGCGAAAGAAAAAAAATTGTATTTGCATTTTAAAAGTTTATTGCGCTTATGAGTTTGGAAACTTTGAAAACTCCCTTTGTGAAATTAACTGATTTGGTTGCAACCTGTGTTTAGATAACAACATATTCATCAATTTTTGTTAAAACTAAGAGATGTGATATATTTACTTATGGATGGATATGCGTTTTTGTGAATCTGAATGTATGACTGATGTATGAGAAATTCCATAAAATACGTGTGAGATTAATAATACTAACAGTAATGCAGTTTCCTAACAGAAATGCAGTTTCCATGAATATGATTGTAAACCAAAGTGAAGAAGACGGAGATTTTGCTTAGTTTGTGAGTGAATGAATGTGTGTGTGTGTCTCTGTGTGTGTGTCCATGTGTGTGTATGCGTGGGTGTGGATGCACGTGCGTGCGTGCACGGGTACATGCATGTGTGCCTGTGTGTGTGTGTGCCGAGCTCAGGTACAGTAACATATTATGATTGATCTCGTGCTCAGGTTAAAGAAACCACATGAGCACCTTCAGTTCTAAACATTTCACTCTCACTCATTCAGCATGTCATTCCTTCACAACTGTCTGATAGAGAGGGAGGCAGGCAGGCAGGCAAACAGGGCAGCAGACATGACTCTTGTCAGTGCAGTGCAGTTTGCTGGCACTAACCAACAGACAGACAGACCCTCTAGAATCCAAGGCAGCAACCAACAAAAGGAAAATAATAAAAAGAGAAATATTATCACATTCACAATGGTACCACAACTGAAAAGCTGAATCGTTGTTTTATAAATCTCTTTGTCGTTCAGTCTTGTCGATGTATTTGATGTGTTTTTACAGAAATATTTCGTTCAGTCTGTCAGTCTGTAGATATGTTGTTTGTGTTTTTTCTTTAAAATATTTCTTTTGGTCTGTCAGTCTGTGTTTTTAAAAAAAATATTTCTTTCAGTCTGTCAATCTATTGATATGTTTTTCTTATATTTATTTCAACCTGTCAGTCTGTGGATATGTTTTTTTTATTTTCTTTTAGTCTTGTCAGTCTGTTGGTATGGGTGTTTTTTTTGGTTAATATATTTCTTTCATTCAATTGATATGTTTGTTTTGTGGCTAAGCATCAAGCATCAGAATTGTGGCAACATGACATTACATTGGCAAGAACATGTTGCTTGTTATTGTCATCATGCTTTAGAGAAGTTAACCTTCTGTCCATTAAGCAGCATGCATGTCTGTTGTACATATAGCCTATTTTGTCATGTGGGAGGGTTGGAGCTGTGGCTATTGCAGGTATGCGTACCACTGCAGTGAAGAAAAAGCGAGAAAGCTGCAGAGGCCTTCCAAGCACAGCATGATGCACAGAGCAAGGATGTTATGTATAATGAACAAGTTCTTTCTATTCTTCTCCCAAAAAAAAACTTTTGCAAATACCGAGTATTAGAAACTTGCGTTTCTGTGTGTGCACATGAATGCATGCAATCACTTACCTTAGTTTGAATCACTTCATCTAGATGAAGAACTGTTACACCTATTTCTAATAATCTTTTTAAAAAAAGATGTTTTGTTCCTCTCTGTGGTAGCAAAAGACATCTAGGCTTATGTCATATCTGTCAACACCAACTGATGCTGTCGTTCAAAGCTGAAGATGCTCGCACTACTCCATGACCATTCATGTCTGCACATTATAACACAGTTCAGGTCTGAAAGAATGAAATTCAACTGATTCAGACACGGTTTTCTGACCAAGTTATTTTGGATGAACTTTTATTGTGTATTCTGCAAAACCTAGTTCAATAGTCCAGGGCACTCAAAAACACACCCACAAATACACAATTATCATAATATAAATCCACAAATGTATGCCAAAACAATCCCATATTTTCTATTTTAATGTTGACAGGTCAAGTTGTAGCTTTCAAATAAAATCGATGAAGATCACCTTTGAAAGGTGTAGGGTTTGTAGGTGTAGAGGATGGAATAGCTCAGTGGTCAGAGCACTCGCTTTCCCCCAGCCAATGTTAAGCAGCATCGAGCATGGTTTCGTTTTGAATGGGTGACCGTTTGCGTGCTTTGGCTTCAGTACTGTGCAGTCCCCCAGTTCACCCAGCTGTAAATGGGTACCTGCCTCTTTAGGGTCAAAAAAGGTAAAGCAGCGAGGGAGAGGAGATGGGTGCCGCCTTCAGTATGCTGGTACCTAGAGAAGTTGAGGTCTCTGATGCCTTGCTCCCCTATGACCACATAGGTTATGGGAACCTTTTAAGGTTTGAACATTTGCTGAGACAGGGTGGGAGAAAACTCCAGATAACAGGAATATGGCCATAGACAGATTTTTGAGCAAGTAATTTGAAACTGGTTTTAGGAACACTCCAGTTTTGGTGGTGGTTGTCATTTTTTTTTTCGGGGGGGGGGGGGGGGGGGGGGGGGGGGGGGGGGGGGGGGGGGGGGTGGGGGGGGGGGGGGCGGTGGGGGGGGGGGGGTGGGGTGGGGGAGGAGAGAGGGGGAGGGGGTGACAGATGGAGGGCAGAGAGCCTGAAAGATGTGAAGAGAGAGGAGGGAGAGACAAGGGGGCAGAGATTCATCTGAAAGATGATGAAATGCTAGAATGGTCATTTTGAATTCAAGTAAGAAGCTGTTCAATATTGGGAACCGGCAGAGTTTATAACATCGACGGAGATGATATATCAATCTTAATAAATTCATGTGATAAACTTAATTCTGAACACGACTGGAATGATAAATCAATAAAGATAAATCAATATGATAAACTTAATATTGAACATGAAAAAATCCACCACTTTGTAAGCGAAAAATGATAATATAAAATTTAAACAAACAAAAAACAAATTGGAGCAAAGCAGTTACAGTAAGGTCCATAAACATTTTGCCGTCAGATTCCTGTTCAACAGTCACATTAGTTTAGAACTCCCACATTGACGACACTTGTTTTGTTAATAATACATTTCATCAGCTGTGATTATATATAACATGTTGGCTGTGTGGTGTTTTTTTCTGAGTATGTACATTTGTGCACACTTGCCTGAACACTCTGTGTGGGTGGGTGTTTTTAAGAACAAAAGATAAAACTTTCCAAAATTTCTACAGAATACATTGTAAAAGCTTGCTTTGTCACAAAAAAGGCATCATTTTTCAAAGAGCAGTAAATTTGTTTGATTTTGTAAGTAGCCAGGAATGGCTGCATGCTTGTACACATTTAGAATAGACCTGTAATGGTATGCCTGTGGTTTGGTTGTGTGAGAGCTAAGAGCTCTGGGATCAAGCTTAGTTGTTTGTGTAAGATAATTCCAGTAGTGAAAGTACATAACACAACTTTTATGTATTATCCACAATCAGTTGTTACATGCACACAGTCAGACACAGACACACACACACACACACACACACACACGGTGGGAACAGATGACCAAATTTACAAAACCGCATACACATGGGGTAAAAGTAAAGGTGTCCCATAACCTATAAGGTCGTAGGGGAGCGAGGCGTCAGAGACCTCACTTCTCTAGGGCCAGCATATTGAGGGCGGCGCCCATCTCCTCTCCCTCGCTGCTTTACCTTCCCTGACCTTAAAGAGGACAGGTACCCATTTACAGCTGGGTGAACTGGGGGAACTGTACTGAAGCCAAGGCGCGCAAACGGTCACCCATCCAACTGGTAACCACGCTCGACGCTGCTTAACTTGGCTGCGGGAAAGCGAGTGCTCCGACCACTGAGCTATCCCGTCCCTTAATAGAAGTTGGAAAAAGTAAAAAAGCACATGAGTGCTTATTCCATTATCCTCAATATAAAAGAATAAGTAATAATAAAAAACATGCACACTCACACACACATTTTTGACAGTTACACTTTTTGAACATTTTTTTTTTGTTTCTTGTATGCACTATGAAAAAAATCACCCAGAATATGGAAGCTTGGTTGACAAAACTGCAACATTTTTGGAAGCCCAGGAGAACAGCATTAACAAAACAGAATGCTGAATTTTATCTGCAGTGCATGCCCACTGGCCATGTGTCTGTTCTGCTCTGTGATACATCTGAGACAAGGTCAGCAGTCTGAAGACAATGCAATAACTATAACACATCTCCTGATGTTACCCAAAAGAAAAGGCAGTGTTAAGTGTAGGGGGATGGGATAGCTCAGTAATCAGAGCACTCGCTTTTCCCCAGCTAAGATTAAGCAGCACTGAGTGTGGTTACCAACTTGGATGGGTGACCGCTTGCATGCCTTGGCTTCAGTACAGTTCCCCCAGTTCACCCAGCTGTAAATGGGTACCTGCCTCTTTAGGGTCAGGGAAGGTAAAGCAGCGAGGGAGAGGAGATGGGCTCAATATGCTGGTACCTAGAGAAGTTGAGGTCTCTGATGCCTTGCTTCCCTGTGACCTCATAGGTTACGGGACATCTTTACCTTTTACTGTTAAGTTATTTACATGGTCCTATTCATATGCACTCACACATTTGTTTTTAGAATCTTTCTCTTCCCCTCATAGTCTTAGAAAGATTTCTTATTTATAGTATGAATGTTACATTAGTGCACCCTTCTTTTTTTTTCAATCTTTTTTATTTGTCAGTTAGAGCTCCAAGGTTCACCAATAGTGAGATTTTTGTATATGCGACCATTTGTTCCCCCCCCCCCCCCCCCCCCCCCCACACACACACACCATTTAGGTAGCTATATTCCAACTTCTTATATGTTTTTTTGTTTTGAATCTGGACTGTGTTGACAAATGGAATGACCTAACTACAACCTGGGTTTACCTTTTTTTCTGCACAGCTTGCTTAATTATAGCCTGAGGATGGTTTTTTGAGATAATCATTAACAGTGTGATGGCGGATTGTTTCATTAAAAAAAATTAGTTTTCTGCTTTAGGGCTTACATAGATTATTTTATCACTGGCCTATATGAATATGTTTGAACACATTTCTTAGATGTCAGCAATATTTCCTTCAAGATCGTTTATTATTACTGCCCCCATACGAATGTTTCAACACATTTCTTAGATGTTGACACTCAAAGATAGATTTACATCAGTCATGCTTTCAAGGGAATGTTGGGGGGGCTTCTTCAGTGTCAGTGTACTCCCTGCCAGTGCCTTGTGCGAAATTCTGTGCTAGAAAAGTTTTTTTTTGTCATTCTCTGTTTAACCTTTTCCCTACGGGTAACCCACTACAGGGTGACCAACCATCTTCTAACCCTTCCCTCCATATCACCCACTACTGGGTTACGTAGCATACAAATCCACACAGTGCACGTGTACTGGGAAAGAGGGGTTCTCTCCCTTAATGTAGAAATAGTGTTTTAAAAAAAAAATCACACGTCCTTTTTTCTTTCTTCTTTAGTTTATTAAACACCCCCCCCCCCTCCCCCCTTTTTTGTTGTTCTTCTTCATCGAATGCTCACACAGCAACGTTGCGCTGCCATTATGCGCCTGACAAGTCAGGCCCAGCGCATACCAACTTTCTTTCAATGTGGACGGTGATGCAGAAGTTGACCAGTTCACGTGTGTGCAGGGGAGACGTGTACAACGTGACTGCTTTGGTCATGTCCAAAAGCACTGGCCTTTTATGTCTGATATCTTTCTGCTTAGTGATTTCAAATGCCATCTGAATTTTTGCTTTATATAATATATATATTTATTTTTTCTTTGTTTCCTCTTCTGCTCTTTGGTTGGACTTGATTTGAACATGACATGGCATGGTTAAGATTTAAAAAACAGGAAAAGATGGAAAAGACCTGAGCGTAGTTTTTCAAGAGTCCTTTCAGTTATGTGTGTAAGTGAGTGAGTGTATGTGTGCATGTGTGTGTGCATGTGTGAGCATGCAGTATGGAGGCACAAGACGGTTGATGTGTCTGTGCTGTGAAGTGTCGTCACTTACCAGGGAAAGAAGATAATATGTGTGTTTTCACAGATGACTTAGCAGTGTCAACAGGGGTGCCTGTTTTTTTGACTGAACCATTGATGACTAATTAACTCGTGATTTTCCTGAGTGTTGATGCTAACTGTGTCAGCCTTTCTTTTCCTTCTGTTTTTCAGAAATACATTTTGCACAATAAACTTCATACCACTATTCTACAGATGTTACTCTGAGTGTGTGTGTATGTTTACTTTTATTTATTTCATTCTTTTATTTTATTCTTGTATTTCGAGGATAACGGAATAAGCACTTGTGTGCTTTTTTACATCCAGTCCTCGTGTGTATGCAGTTTTGTAAATTTCATCATCTGTTCCCACTGGCACACAATGGCCTCTCTTTCGAAAAGTGGAGCTGTTCTAACATGTGCGCAAGATGTTCTGCATGTGTTTGCACATGGGACCTCGGTTTATAGTCTCATCTGAAGGACTTTAAGGGGGAGTGGAGTCGACACTGATTTTAACTCCAGAGGAAAAATCCTCTTGAACAAGATTCAAACCCAGGTCAGCAGATCATGAGTGCAAAGCGCATCACACTAACCACCAGGCTATCCCTGCACGTGCACTCGTGTGCGTGTGAGGGAGAGAGAGAGAGAGAGTGTGTGTAAGTGTGCATGTGTGTGTATGTGGATGCTTGAGTGCATGGTATGCCATTATGTGCATGAAATTACCTTCACCATTCGATTCAACGATCAACCCCTTGTCATTCAGTTCTTCATCATCACACTCAGTTTATTTCTATGGTCACAAAGGCACATCAGCACTGCTGTCAATGACAAAGCAGCAAACCATCACACAACACATGACCATCCCTGTGCATGTGGGAACAGATGCATGTACCTTCTGGTACACATACACACATGCACACACACACATGCACACACACACAAACACACACACATCTGACAATGTCTCATCTGCCAAGTAACACAGCCATAGTTTACAATCACAATATCTGAATCATCCAATGTATTCTTCCTTGCAAGGCAAATCGCTTAATCAGGTTTGACTTGTCATTACAGAACTGCGATTAAAAGAAGCCTGAAGTTTTCAACAGCAGCACTTTAAATCTATCATCATCCAAACAGCACATGTACATGCAGAGCTTACACCTGCTACCTCCAAATTTATGCGAAAAAAAAAATTCCACTCAAACAACCAAAAAACACCCTCTACATGCTATGAATTAAAATAAACCTAACATGGCTTACATCATTTTGTAACAAGTTTATTGTAAAAAAAAACAACAACCCCCCCCCCCCCCCCCCCCACCAACAACAAAACTAACAGAAAGGTAAAAATCTAAATGCCTCTAAAATCAGTCAAAGTGCTGAGAGAGATCCCCCACACGTTTTTTTTGTTCTATATCAATGAAGTCTGTTGCAAGGTATATATATATATATATATATATATATATTATATATATATATATCATTCAATGTTTCATGTTTTTTAACATCTGTCTATGACACACAAACATTTCAACATCAATGCTTGTGAGGGTTGGGGTTTTTGTTTAAAAAAAAAATTTTGATTATCTTTTACTTCCTAACAAACATTCCACATCAACGTTTGTTGTTTGTTAACACATCTTTGTGTTATATATGCACCAACTTTTTCCTCAAGATTCTGCTGCACCGGGAATGCTGGAGGTCATCAGCAGAAAGTCCCCATCCCCACCCCCTTCCCTCCTAACAGACGCCTTTGTCTCCACGCGTATACACGGACATCAACCAAAGCAGTTCTGCTTGAAGACTAAGACTTATGGGATCTCACTCAACAAGACTGTTCAGCTTAAACATCATCCACACAAATCAAACTTTCAGTTTTCACACAAACATCGTCTTGATAATTATCCTGAACTGGAAGTGTTTTACGCATAAAATATCGACACCATTTCTTCCCCCTCGAAGACAACTGTTGACAACACGTTTGAACAACCCTCTGCTGGACACATCAGCCCTGGAAACTGTCCTCAGAACAAGACTGCAAACCAAAAAGACACTAGATCCTGGAGCTATACCGTCATGCTGCTCATACTTTTCAAGTATTTTTACATGCCCAGTGAAGAGAACTCAAATCAAGCACAAATACCACCCCACCCCCCAAACAAACAAACAAAAAAACAACAAACCAATAAAACAAGAAAAAGAATGGTACAAAACAACCAAAAACTGCTGCGCATGGTTCAGCCTAACAATGCTAAAAAGTGGACAAGAAATCTAAACAGGCAACACACCAACAGTAACAAACAGTGACAGGCAGCAACAATTCTTGTCACTGTATCAACGAGTCCAAACAAACTAACAACGAAGGACTTTTAACAACTGCTGGCTATGTACTGATGATAATTATCAGGCATACAGCACAAAAGATATTGGACATGTTGCATATTATATATCTTACACTGCAAAACTCACAAATAGCATCATAACTTGTATGTCTACCAATTTTTTTTTAATACCAACCCTCCTCTTCTTTCGTTTTTTCTTGTTCCGCTACCCTCTTCCTATTAATTATCAATGACATCTAGTCAAGAATTAAAAAACAAAAAACAAAAAAGCCCACTGGCAACAAAAACAGACTAAGAAACACTGGCAACAAAATCATCTCTTTCTTTGTCTTTTGTTACGAGTGCTTACCTGATACACCCGTCATGCATGATCAAAAATACACAAACTTGACTTCAGATACAAACTGTATGATGATTGATATGAGTACATAATACATTGTCTGCTTCATGAATATTCTGACCGAATATATATCTTTTAATGAATGACAGCACAGCAGTACAAAATGCCATCATCATCATCATCATCATCATCACTATCACCATCATCTTCACCACCATCAACACTATCACCATCACCATCATCATCATGCCCCCTAACACATGTTAAAACACATGCAGTTTTTCAGTAAGAACCTAGTAAACAACAATCAACAGTACAAAATAGCCAACATGACCATCCTCCTAGACAAAGTAACATCAAATACAAATCAACAACAACAGCAACAAAAGCTAGCCTCCCCTTCCCCTCTTCCAACATTCTGCCCCAGAAACCAAGGACGCTCACTTCAGATGAGACTATAAACCGAGGCCCCGTGTGCGAACGCATGCAGAACATCTTGCCCACACGTTAAATCCTGTTCCGCTGTTCGAAAGAGTAGGCCATTGTGTGCCGGTGGGAACAGATGACAAAATTAAAAAACCGCATACACACGCATTAAAAAAAAAAGCGCTTTGATTTGTAGCTTTACAAGATTCAGCGCTATGTAAATTCCATATATTATTATTATTATTAAACGGAAGCAAGCAACCTGACCAGGGAGCAGAGTTTCCGGAAAAACTTGCGCACGGGGCCTCAGAGTTTGAAGTCTCATCCAAAGGACTTTGAGGGGCAGTGGATGGAGGCAGCGCTGATGTTAACTCCAGGGGAAAATCCCCTAAAACAGGCACCTCCGTGGTGGCTGGATCTCGAGCCGTCTGATCCCTTTTACATGCATACATGTGCTGTACATCGGGCCTTAGTATGTTGCTTGCCTCAGCTCCAACAACCATCTTCCCCCCACCCACCCCCTTCCCCAAACGTTCGCTCATGGGTCTGCTAAGGCAGGGGAGACAAACCCAGTCTGAGACCAGATTGGAACCTCAGGTCTGTGGCTGCCATGTCGAGGGTGGCCACATTTGAAACCACTTGGCACATTTTGTTGGAGTGCACCTTCACCCTTTTCTGGAATGAATCGCCACTTGCCTTACTTCTATGTTAATAAATGAAGAGAAAAAAACACGCAAAACAAACATCAACAGTTTCAATAACAAGGTGAACAACAGCAGCAACAAGAAGCAAAAAAACCCCAAACAAACAAACACAAAAAAAGGAAGGGGACCCCTAAAACATAAAAACCTCAACAAGAAGAAACCAAAAAACAAAAAGCCACTTGTGACAAAGAAAAGTCCACAAGATATCCACTGAAAGGCAGGGACACAGGAACACTGTCACCTTGAGCACAGCCTGCTTGTTCACGTCTTCGGCACCCCCAACAGCAAGACGCTATGGCACTGAAGCCAACTCCTTCCTTTGTCATCTCCAAAACAATATAACCCACAGCGTCGATGTTCAATCTAACCTCACGCCAAAGTCGGACGCGCTGGGCCTGACTTGTCAGGCACTTAACGGCAGTGCAACACATTTTCGCTCCTATGACAAGACAACAATATTTGCTGTTGTCTGAGCGTTCAACGAAGATGAAGAATGGAATCAGTACTGCCTACAGTACATTGTTATACAAGCCTTATTTCTATAGTGAATGATCGTGTCCCTGCTCCTGGCAAGGCTGCATAGATGTATGTATGATTTTCTCTCCTGCAAAAGCATAGCAGTTAGCACAGAACTTTCCTGATGCTACTTTAGGGCACAACAAACACTGCAGCTGTAAGAAGTAAGATGCATGCAAACTTACAAAACACACTCTAAAAGTTTGTAGCCGTAACCATACACACATTCTACACGTGCTTTGGACTTGGCACCCTTCACAGAAACACGAAGATTACACACTTGTCATATATATACCCTTGACACAGACTATGCTCAACCAAAACATACACCCACCCTAGATTTACACTCAAAATGTAGGCCTATGTATGCACAGCACACAACTCCGATACATTCAGAACATGAAAACATACACACACCCTAGATTCAAAGCGTATACACAGAGTACATGAATACACCCTAGATTTACATTCAAAGTCATCAAAGGGTACATGTATGCACCCGTAATTTACATTCAAAACACGCACACAGACAACTCATATCCAAGATTTACACCCAAAACATTCACATGACACATTGTACATACCCAAGTTTTGCACTAAAAACACAGGAGAGGGGTAACAGCCTAGAGGTTATAGCAGTACGCTTGTGATCTGACAGCCCAGGATCAAGCCACAATCAACGTGTCTGTTTGAGGGGATTTTTCCAACAGAGTTAACATCAGTACTGACTACACTCCCCTGAAAGTCCTTCAGATGAGACTACAATTAAACCAAATAGATCATTTTGTGCCCGTAGAACGGATGACAAAAGTTCAAAAACCCATGCACACAGGTATCGTGTTTAGACACCATCCCTGAAGTCAGAATACGGCTACCTTAATGGTGGATAAAAACAGTTGCATATGCACAAATCTCACCATTGGTGAACCTAGAACCTCTAGCCAAGGAAGGCCCAAAAAATACTGAATAAACAAATCCCTGATTTAAGTCATAACATATACACACTGTCTAAATCAGTAAATGCCTGAAGTTATTATTATTTTTTAACTCAAACTCTAATACTTTGAGAATAACGAATAATCATTCATATGCTTTTAGTATACGTTCCCAGCTGCAAACAATGGCCTACTCTTCTGAAAGAAGGAACAGGTTTCGACATGATCACAAGCTGTTCCACCTGCATTTGTACACAGGACCTCAGTTTATAGTCTCATGCAAAGGGATTCTGGGGCAGTGGAGTCCCACTGATGTTAGCTCCAGGAAAAAAAATCCCCTTGAGCAGGCATCATGAGATATATATGTAGTTTACGTAAGTTCACATCATGAGATACACTCAGCTTACACTCAGCGTAACACACCTTACACTTACACCATGAGATACACACAGCCTAACACACCCTACACTTACACCTCGAGATACACACACACACAGCCCTAACACACCCTACAGCCAGTGTCTATTTTTAAAGCAACAGCAGTTCTCACACTAACCGACGTACACATCATTTCTTCTTCTTCTGCGCTCCCGTTTTCCTGCGCTCGCGGGCAGCCCGCAACTTCTTCAGTCTCTCCTGGCGCAGGTTGGAGTCCTTCAGCTTCTGTCGTCCCTCCTTGTACAGTTCCCGCAACGAGTCCTCCTGCGATTTGGGCGCCATCTTGCCCTGGCTGCGCAGATGGCGGATGACGAGGTTGGTTCCGCCCAGGGTGACGGTGTAGCGTGCGGGCGTGGCCAGCTTGTACATGAGGTAGGCCACGGCAAAGTCCCCCAGGCCCCCTGCGCGGAAGGGTTTGATCAGCGTCTCGCTCAAGCCCCACGACTCCAACCACGGCACGATGTCCACCCCACTGAAACACCCATAAACAAGCCACCCACAGTCAGCGATTGGACTATGACACAACACAGCCGCACGCAGAGAAGGAGAGGAAAAAGAGCAGGCATGGTAAAAAGTAAAAAGCAGCGACTGTTAGTGTTACACAAGTAATGGTAAACTGAAGCGCGCTGAAGTCAGATTGCATTGGGCCTAACTTGTCAGGCGCTTAATGGCAGTGCAACCATTTTCGCTCATGAATATGACAGACAGCAGTAGTTGCTGTCTGAGTGTTGAAGAAAATAGGAGACAACACAGAAATCAAAATAAACAAACAAAAACCTGTTTAAAAAAAAACCAACAAAATCTGCACACAAAGATACATACATATATATAGCTCTGTGACATTGACAAAAAAAACACCCGAACAATTTTACACCAATAAAAACAAAACTACAAGTTATAAATGGCGGTTAGAAACACACACATAGATCTATCTGTTTAAATCATACAGACACAGATAAGCACACAAAGACACAGAGACAGAACTTCAAACAACAAGACATACCCAACCCAAATTTATCCTTTAAGAGGGTACTTAACACCCACAGCAACGCACACAGCAAACTTCTATCATGTCACGCGCACACCATTTCACTTCCCTTGTTGTAAATGTAGGCCATGCAGCACTCTTGGGGATCAGTGACTAGGTTAGCCCAGGATAGGCAGGAGTGGAAGCGCTTTGTTGCTGCCCTACACACCACTGGGTGTAATGGTTGATGATGATGATGATGATGATGATGATGATGATGATGATGATGTTGTACATGTAACTCACCCTCTGGCCACGGCGTAGAAGGAGCCATACCAGACGATGGAGGTGGCCACATGCACAGCCACCAGGATCTTCCCGTGCTCCTTGTACGCACGCTTGAACCGCTTAAAAATACTCAGTTTCTCCTCTGGCACTTCCTCTGAGGGCGCAGAGCCACTGGCGCTTTCTGCCTGGGCTGACGGCGCTTTGTCTTTCTCTTTCTGGTCGGTGGAATAGCTCTGCACGAGCAGCACAGAGGGTGAAACTGGATGGCACAGGGAGAGAGGAGTGACACTGGGCAGAAGGGGGCAGGAAGGGTAGGGGTGAGAGAGGTAGTGGCTGGCGACGCAGTGATTCTCTGTGGATGGTCGGTGTCTTGTGTGATGGGTCATGTGGTACAGCAGCCCTGTCGACCATAACATGACGAGATTTAGTGAGAACTCTTCACCGTAATCACTGACCAGTACAACAGGACTGACTTTCCCACAATTTATCTTTGGCTAGCATACTTTATTTTTCAGTGTACATATCAATTACCACTAAAAAAAAACTGCAACCACAGCCCATGTATTACTCTACTGGCCAAACATAATTATAAAACTTAACGGAGAAAACTAAAGGACTTCATCATTTGGTACAAGCCTGTACCAACTGACATACATGTCCAAAAGTCTGTTTTGTGGATGTCCAAATATGCATGAACAAGGTGGGTCAGTGAGACATGTGCAGCACCTGCTTACAAGTCATGGGTTCAATCCCCACTTATCAAAACCTGAGTTTTTCCCACAACCACTAGCCCGTGAGTGGCAGTCTGAGTCTGGGTGCTAGTCTTTCAGTTTCAGATAAGATGATAAGGTCATGTGTGCAAAACACATTTTAGGGCATCATGTAAAAGAACCCAAGGCAACAAGGGTTGCCTCTAACAAAATCATGTTAAAATTAATACACCTGCAGTCAGCAAAAAAACAAACAAAATATAGGTGATACTGACAGTGATACTGCTCTTGTGGCCATGCTTATAATATGCTCTCCAATTACACACAGAAATCTGTGCTGACTAGAACTGTAGAACTAAAGTGATTAAATACTGACAATAACTTATTCGGAGCATTTGAAAGTTTATTTTCTGTACAGTTGACTGTTGTTTTAAAATTTGCAAAGAATGGAATAAGCAATTATGTGGTCTTTTTTTTAATTTTACATCCAGTACCCACATGCATGCAGTTTGTCAATTTTGTCATCTGCTCCCACCAGCACACAATGGCCTATTCTTTTGAAAAGTGGAACAGGTTTTAACAGGTGTGCAACTTGCCAAGATGTTCACAGGGCCTAAGTTTATAGACTCATGAATCTGAAAGACTTTTGGCGAGGCAGTGCTGTCACTGTCAGTAGTGTCAGCACTTATGTTAACTCCAGGGGGGAAAAAATCCTCTTGAATGGGATGCATATATATATATATATATATATATATATATATATAAATATATATAATAATATATATTTATATATATATATAAATGTGTGTGTGTGTGAGAGAGAGAGAGGGTGTGTGTGCACACACATAAGCATCCTATTCAAGAGGATTTCCCCCCCTGGAGTTAACATCTGTGCTGACTCCACGGCCCCCCAAAAGTCCTTCAGATGAGACTATAAACTGAGGTCCTGTGAAAATCTTGGCCTTGTTCAAGTTGTTGATCCTAGATAATGTTAATATAAAAAAATATGAACACCAAGATCATATAATGTGAACTTTGTCCAGGATCTGTGCAAGAGTTAATTGAAAAATTTAATAAACCTGCTGTTTTGTCCAGAGGTCGTATGAAAACTTCAGTAATCAGTTGTTCTGAAATTTGAATAACTTTCTTTACAACACTAACACAACAGCCCTTTACCCTGTTGGCTAGTATTGTTATAATACCCCATTCGTAAAGAGAATTGGTTTAGTTTTATTGTACTTGAATTCCCGCAGAGCTAACCAATTTAGAGACTGTACCACCAACCAACCGTCAACGCTTATAAGAAGAAATACCAGTTAATAGAGATATTGAAATACCTGTACTGAGTTTCGTCACGTCGTCTGCTCTTGGTCCCATCGCTGGAATCGGAAGCCCTGCCAAGCCATTTAACAGGCGATAAGATTTGCAAACTGAACGAAACATCGTTTATGATATTTATATTGTCTCTGATGTTTCCCAAAGTTATTACAAGGTATACAAACGGAGCAAAGAGACATCAATTGACCTGGCTGTAGGTATAGCCGGTAGATTCAGCCATTTTGAAGCAGGTCTACTTTACGATTGTCGGGAATCACCTTCCAAGGTCAGTGGTCAACGTTTTTCGTTTTTGTAAATATTTTCTTATAGAAGTATCATAAATTCTGAGTAAAAGAATAAAGCTATTAACGTGTATGCAGTGAGAAGTAAACAAAAAAGATTGGGAACGAAGTTAACCGCAACCAAAAAGCGTGATTATACAGAGCACGTGATCACCTGAAGGCATTAGCCTACACGCCACTGTAGTGTAACCACTGTAGGGTAAGTGAGTGCTTGGTCATATTAGTACATCAAGGACTCTAGCAAGTCGGTAATAACAGAGTGATTCCATAAAATTGCTTTATTTCATAAGGTTCTCGCTTGTCTTCCATCACCTTGTTGATTTATTTTGTTGATTGATAGTGGTGGGATGATGGTGCTGCTGCAGAGCTTGCTTTCAATTTGCTCGGGTTTTGTTTTGTTTTTAAATCATTATTATCATTTGTTCTTTCTCAGTAGTGTATGTGTGCTTTTTTGTTATTTAATATTATTTTTCTGGCTTTGTTTCTGGCTTTTATTTGTTAGTTGTTGTTGATTTTAATTAGTTTTTGGTTGGCGCGTTATTTTTCCATTGTGATGTTATTCTTGATAAGGGCGATAACTGGATCATTGGATGTATAATTTAAAATAAAATTTAAAAAAGCCTGAGTGTGTATCATATATTCATTATCCACAAAGTATCGCCACATCACACACACGCACACATAGTGACACACACACACAGTCACACACGCACACATAGTGGACGGGATAGCCTAGTGGTTAGAACATTGCCCCCTGGCAATCTGAGGACCCAGGTTGATTCCTGTTCAAGGGGATATTTTCCCCTGGATGAGATTATAAACCAAGGCCCCGTGTGTGAACACACGCAGAACAGCTTGTGCACATGTTAAATCCTGTTTGCTTTTCGTAAGAGTAGGCCATTGTGTGCCGGTGGGAACAGAGGACAAAATTTACAAAACCGAATACACACGGGGACTGGATGTAAAAAAGCACATAAGTGCTTATTCCATTATCCTCGATATAAAAGAATAAAACAAACAAAACAAACAAGAAACATAGTCACACAGTGACACACACACACATTCTTAAAATAGCCCAAATACTAAATTTCTTTCTCATTTTCAGATTTTGTAATAAATTCTGTTCATTTTATTGTTGCAGATTGTTGTTTTGAAATCACAAGAAATATAATCCAAGCCATGGATGTAAAAGCTACCACTATGACTACACCAGAGGTATGTAAAACTTCCATGATTTCTTTTCTAAGAAAACTGTAAGATGTACTTTTTTAATAATAAAGGGAATTTTGTCACAGGATAAAATTCATACACAGTACCACACAGGATGCATAATGATATAAAGTTAGGTTCAGTTCAATATTTGATGTGATGAATGTAGGTAGCGGCAGCCCCAGGCGAATACTGTCATCACTGCTGAAAAGTGGCAAATTTTCGGTCTTTTCACTTTCTTATTACTCCGCTTCTGTTTTACTGATTAAAAAACACTGTATATCCAAAAAAAGTTCAATCTTTCTTCTTTTCATTGAGTGCATTTTTATTTCTGTGGCTTGTGTATCGTCAATACGCAAAGCGTGTGAATGAGGTGTGCGTTCCGCTAAAAATCGCTGCGCGGCCGCCATTTTCGCGCACATGTACAAATCTCAAAAGACATGACCACTTGAATCCGATCGTATTCGCGACAGACAACTATGTCACTATATAAATTTTGTATCACTGTGTTCAGATTTTATTGTAGAATACCAAGATGGGAAAGTTTTTCATAACTGGTTAATTTTCGCGAAAAACGATTTTTGAGGTACAACCGATCTCCGACGCGAACTCTGAAAACCTGTAGCTTAAATACCAATACTCAAGGTGAAAATCAAACTAGACGACCTATTTGTACTAATTGGGAAATGGTTAGTGTATTCAAGGACGTCGTTCACACCGCAAACCAATAAAAGCAAGTGTTCAACTGCGGAAAGTTCGTTAACGCAAGGGCAAGGACGACGGACACGCGAACCGATCTTGAACCGATCTTGTCAAGGATCGACGATTTTTCGATTACGGGGTAAATTTCATAAATGTTTCAATATAGATCATCGATATAACAGTTATTATACAAAGATCGCGTGGTTTGCGTAATAATTCGTGCGATCGTGAAACCAAGACTTAGTAAAGGACTATACGATCGTTGTCGATCTTCCGACATGTCGAACCGGAAAGAAAAAAGCATGCCCGATTTCGTCAGATATTCCACAAAATCACTTCACAAATTTACGATGATTGGAAAATAAGATAGTTGAACGTATCTCTATACAATGTATTTTTTGTAAGTTACATGGTGAAATACGATCGTATTTAACGATTTACCGAAACCAGCCTAACAAAGAGAGATAATCCGAGATCGTCGTGACTCAGTGATTCATGAACAAACGTCGTCCCCGTTTTTATGTTTTGTTTGACCATTCAACACTTTAGTATCATTTTGTGAATGAAAGTGGAGTTTAGTTATTTTCTTTGTTTAGTTGTGCCGGGGGATTTTTGAGTTACGCAATCTTTCCATAAATAATGTGAATCAATGATTTCTTCTCCGGCAACATATAACAAGGTAGAGTTACATGCAGTGCAGTAATACTCAATAGTGAGCTTATTATTATCTTTTGTATATTATTACCAACACAATACTATTAGTACAGTGTCTATCATCCTAGCAACCCCCCCCCCCCCCCCATCCCATTCATTTCCCTTTCCATATTTTGGGGTTGATTGGCTTCCGTGCTAGCATAAACCACACACCACAACACACACACACCCACACCCCATGTTATAAAAAAATGTAACACAGATGTCTTCAGGTAAATAATTCTTTATTTCAACCTTTATCAATCTGTGACACATTGTACTGCAGTCATTACCAGCAGTTATAGCACCAATGGAATGAAGACTGTTGGATTTCTTATGTGTGTCATAGTGTGTCTCCCTATTATTTTCTTGTCTATGCATAACAGTTCTAAAAACCTTTAGTTTACATTTCTTTAAATGCTGACATAGAAATGAAATTAACTTAACAAGCTGAGGTATATTTTTCTGGCAACTCTAAACAGTTTGTCATCCAAAGGTGTGTTGCAGAGATTTGCAAGCATCTGCTGATTCAGTTATTCAACTTATTGTACATAAGCAGAAGGTGAAGACATTTGATGAAACAGCCACATTTCATCTGTCACTCAATTGTATACTGAGCTTCCAGGTGTGCAGTGCTTCTGACTAAGTTGAAGAAATGTTACTACAGGATACACCAATAGAAAGACATTTTTGTCCAAGCCAGTTCATATAGGACAGCTGTGTCCATTTAAGGATTGTGTGAAAATGTTGTAACCAGCCAACATGGACATCATCTGAAGACTTATGCATCCCCTTCACGGCTTCATGTGGACTTTTGAAAGCTGTTATTGCTTTTGAAAACAGGCACAGGAAAACACATATTATATGTACCAGTGGTGGGAGCAACTGACAGGAAATTCTGTGGAAGAGGCAGCCTTGTACACAACAGTGGGAAAAAATTACAAATAAGCCATCAAAGCTGGCTTCAACTGCCTACAGAGAAAAATTATAAAAAGACTGGAATAAATGTTTGCTTTTGTGGTCTTTTCTCCTTCAAATGTGTGTTTCATCATTAGTAGGTTGAGTGGCTTTGGCTGATTCAAGTGATTTGGCTTCTTGCGCTTCTGCATCCTCAGTGTCCTCTAACACTGTAGCATCAAATTTACACCAGCCTAGTTCTCTGACATCAGAAGTTCACAAGTTTAGTGAGGGAGCACTGAGCTGCCCCATACTGGCATGAACCTGTCCTCTCCTTTACCACCTGTAATTAGGCATTAGTGAAGCTGGTTCTCAGAATGATATATCACAACATATGAAATGCATGCAAAGTGATTAATCATTAAAATAGGGATTATTCATCTGATAAATCATTAAAATATGAGTTAACATGATTTTTGTTCCTTTCCTAAGCATGTTTTCACAAAAACTAATGTTTCACAACATTTCTCTTAAATGTTCACCACATATTTAGCCACTTGGCGGCCATGTTGAATCTGAAAATACATTATGTTATTGATGAACAAAATCAATAAATATCATTTTCAATAGCATATACAACCATATTTACACCACCAAATTCCAAGTCAATATCTATACAGGTACAAAAAGTTATTAAATGAAATCTACCATGTACTGTCTTTTTGTCCGTCGCAGGGCATTTTAGGTTTTCGGCAAATTAGACCCCAATATTTAAAACATTTGGTCTAGGATAGCCCAGAAAAAATTGGACATAATCTAATGTATGCATATCTTTTAAGCAATGTAGAAATGTAGCCATAAGATGCTATCTTATCCAACCTGTGGGACCTCAAACATGGCTTATCGTGCTATTTGAGTGAACCGCCAATCACATGATGAGCAATTTTAACAAAGTATATCATTTTTCCCCTTCAAGATAGAGAGCTGATTCTTTTTGTAGGTATTATTAGTATTATAGACATTGTATGTGGAAATTTTTATGGGTGTGATTGTAGTGCTTTCTGCTACAGGTCCTTTCCAAATAAGGCTTCCATACAGTTAAAATGGCTGAAAAATGTACCGCCATCTTTAGACACCCATAACTTTTGAAAAAATAGAGATAGAGACATAATTCTTTTTTTGTTGTGTTTGTTTTAAAAAGTTCTTTTCAAAAATACCATTTTTATGTACACAAATACTATATAAAATTTTGGCTGCCGCTACCTAGATGAATGTATTGTATATCTTGTTCTTTCAGTTAAGACTTTTGGAAGGAGGGGGGTGGCTTTTACTTTGGTGTACATGTATTTACATTCTTGCCATACTGTAGTGTTCTTGCACTGCGCATTCCAGTCTACCCATGCCATCCACACCCAGGCTTGTCATCACGTATCTCTAGGGCCAGCAGGTGACAGGAGTTTATCATTGTAAGGCTGCTGTGAGGTCACCAACCAGAAAGACCCTGTATTGTTGTTGGGCCACAGGTGGTATTCAGTGGTGCCTAGATAAGTATAATTATGAGGTTACCATGAGACAGGTCTGCCAAGCAACAAGGACCACCAATTCAGAGACGGTTTTCTTTTGTTACGTAATGGTCAGTTGTGATTAGGAAACCATTCAAGCACTATACAACACCGCAAGCAGTGCAGTCCTTCTGAACAATCAGGTCGGACACTACTTCAAAACCACAGTTGGGGTCCGACAAGGATGCCTGTTATCTCCAGTCCTGTTTATTCTGTTCTTGGAAAACATTATGAGAGAGACCCTCCATGACTTCCACTCTACTATCTCCATTGGCGGCAGACCCCTCAACAACTTGCGGTTTGCCGATGACATTGACCTCATGGGCGGAAGTAACACAGAGCTACAAGACCCTACGACCAGACTTGAGAACAGAGCTGGAGCATATGGGATGGAGGTGAGCTCGGAGAAAAGTAAAGAACTTGTGAACAGCACGAGCAACGCCACTGCTAAAATTTACATGAACGGCCAGCAACTGGAGGAGGTAGACGCTTTTCAATACCTTGGTGCTACACTCACAAAGGACGGGCGATCGACGACAGAAATCAAAGTCAGACTAGCCATGGCAACATCTTCCATGACAAAACTCACCACCATATGGAAAAGTAAAGAGATCAGTTTCCCAATCAAACTAAAGCTCTACAAATCCCTAATTCAGACTATCCTGCTGTACGGAAGTGAAACCTGGACATTGACTGCTGAAACAGCAAAGCGAATCCAGTCATTTGAAACAAAATGCCATAGAAAACTGTTGGGCATATCCTGGAGAGAACGAAAGACCAATGAATTTGTCAAGAGCCAAATAACACGGCTGGCAGGTCCACAGGAACCCCTTCTCACCATCGTCAAGAAGAAAAAGCTGACATGGTTAGGCCACGTCTGCCAAAAACGGTACTGCAGGGAACACTCGAAGGTGGCAGAAAGAGGGGAAGACTGAACAAGTCATGGATGGACAACATCAGAGAATGGACCAGGATGAATGACTCGGCACTACTGCGCAGAGCCGAGGACCGAGATGGATGGAGGAGGCTTACCACGGCATCGTCTTTCGTGTCTCCTCCACGACCACCAAGGTCACGGGACTGATGATGATGATTAGGATGATATCGTGATGATACTATGGACGTGTATTTGCTTCAAGACTTCTTCGCAGGGCTGTATTCTACCCTGTTTTCTGTCATATTTCACAGGGCTGTACACTAGTCTGTTTTCTGTCATATTTCACATGGCTGTACTCATGTTTGTTTTCTGTCATATTTCACAGGGCTGTACCCAACTCTTGCTTTCTGTCATATTTCACAGGGCTGTACCCAACTCTTGTTTTCTGTCATATTTCACAGGGCTTTTCTATACCCTGTTTTCTGTCATATTTCACAGGAATGTACTCTGTTTTCAGTCATATTTCACAGGGTGTACTCTACTGTTTTATGTCATTTTTCACAGGGCTGTACTCAGTTTTCGGTCATATTTCACAGTAATGTACTCTGTTTTCTGTCATATTTCACAGGGCTGTACTTTACTGTTTTCGGTCATATTTCACAGGGCTATACTCTACTCTTTTTTCTGTCCTATTTCACAGTGCTTTTACTATGCTCTGTTTTCTGTCATTTTTCACAGGGCTGTACTCTTTTTCTATTTCCTGTTATACTATATTTGACCAATCAGGCCCAGGGGATACAGACACCTGCCATGTTGGTCCGCAATGGAATGTTACGTTTGTTATCCAGTTTGTGTGTGTGCAGGGTGATCTGACAGAGACAGTGGCAAAACACTACAACCAGCTGCAGGAGACAGGGCTGGAGGTGCGGAAGCAGAGCCGCATCTTCTTCCTGCGGAACTTCAACAACTGGGTGAAGAGCGTCCTGATTGGTAAGACAAGTGGAGGAAGAGGGGACAGGGAATAGGGTGGGTTGGTTGGTTGGCAGGCAGGAGGATGGGACTGTGGCCACTATTGGCTGTCGAATGAACGTGACTGTCTGTGGTTTGTGGGAGGATGAGACAATGAATGTGAGTGGTTGGTAGAAGGTTGTACAGTGAATATGCTTGGTTGGTGGGAAGATAGGACAATGAATGTGATGGGAAGGTTGTACTGTGAACGTGATTTGTTGGTGGGAAGATGGGAAAGTGAATATGATGAGAAGGTTGTACAGTGAATGTGATTTGTTGGTGGGAAGATGGGACAGTGAATATGATGGGAAGGGGGTACAGTGAATGTGATTTGTTGGTGGGAAGATGGGACAGTGAATATGATGGGAAGGTTGTACAGTGAACGTGATTTGTTGGTGGGAAGATGGGACAGTGAATATGATAGGAAGTGTGGTGCAGTGAAAGTGATTTGTTGGTGGGAAGATGGTACAGTGAATATGATGGTAAGGGGGTACAGTGAATGTGATTTGTTGGTGGGAAGATGGGACAGTGAATATGATGGGAAGGGGGTACAGTGAATGTGATTTGTTGGTGGGAAGATGGGACAGTGAATATGATAGGAAGTGTGGTGCAGTGAATGTGATTTGTTGGTGGGAAGATGGTACAGTGAATATGATGGGAAGGGGGTACAGTGAATGTGATTTGTTGGTGGGAAGATGGACAGTGAATGTGATGGGAAGTGTGGTGCAGTTAAAGTGATTTGTTGGTGGGGAAAATGGTACAGTGAATAATGATTGGTAGGAAGATGGGACAGTGAATGTGATGGGAAGTGTGGTGCAGTGAAAGTGATTTGTTGGTGGGAAGATGGTACAGTGAATATGATTGGTAGGAAGATGGGACAGTGAATGTGATGGGAAGTGTGGTGCAGTGAAAGTGATTTGTTGGTGGGAAGATGGTACAGTGAATATGATTGGTAGGAAGATGGGACAGTGAATGTGATTGGAAGATGGTACAGTGAATGTGGTGGGAATGTGGTACAGTGAATGTGATGGGAATGTGGTACAGTGAATATGATTGGTTGGTGGGAAGATGGGACAGTGATGTAATTGGCAGATGGAAGGATGTGACAATGTGCCCTCAGCGTGTAGACTTGGTGTGACTGCATCCAGTTGTGTCGGCCTATGTGTTTTCATGTCCGCACTGTTTGCATGGCTGTGCGCATTTTCTACTTGGCAGTTCATTGTTGGAGTGATTTGATTTGTGTTGTGTTCAGGTGAAACGCTGCAGCAGCTGCGTCAAGACAAAGGCCAGTCACCCCTGACTGTCCTGGACTTGTGTTCAGGCAAAGGGGGCGACCTGCTGAAATGGAGGAAAGGCAACATCAGCCATCTGGTCTGTGTGGGTAAGCAGTTTCTTTTTTGTATGCGTGGGGGTGTGAGTTCCATTCTGTCTGATGCCAGACTTTCCCTCCAGGAGTACTTGTATGTTGTGGTAGTCTGTAAGATGAGTTGGTTAATTAACTGAGATTCTGCATGCAGCACAGACAGCACCACAAGGACTGTCTTCTTCTTCTTCTTCCTTTTTTGTCATGTTTCTCCCAGGGGAGGTTTGACATTGATGAGCCTTCTCCATCTCTCTCTGTTTTGAGCTTCCTCCTTATTTATGCCCCTTTCTCTAAGGTCATCTGCAATACATAAGGACTGTCTGTGGCAAATATTCTGAAGAAAATTTCTTCTCATAGAGAAACGAATGCTTTTGCAAACAGCAAAAAAGAAGAAAGGAAAAAAGACATGAGTGAAGCTGCATTAGGGGTGACATATTGTCCAAAAGGAGAGCAGCTGGACTTTCACTCACAGAAATCAATGATATATGCAGGGATATACAAACTTTATAATATCTCAAATATATATACAGCACATGCCAGGTTTTGTATGTCCTCTGTTGTGATCTATGTGAACAGTGAAATAACCAACAGCAAGTAAACTGAAGTCACCAGGTTTTTTTGGGGGGTGTAGGGGTGGAACTCGTTCCGCCAGTCATTTTCAGAAAGAAAAGGTTGCTCTAACATGCCTTGGCATGGCAGTCCAGTGATTATCTTTCTGGGTTTTTTTGGTTTTTTTTTGGGGGGGGGGTTGTTTTGTTGTTGTTGGTTTTGTTTTTAATTCTTTTATATGGAATAAGCACTTATGTGCTTGTTTACATCCAGTCCCCTGTGGTTGACACATCAAGAGATGTGTGTCAATGTTACAGTCATGGTGTATATTGTACAGCGATGTGTGAGTGTGTATTCTGAACACTGTAACAGATACACATAAAGAGATGTATGTTTGTTGTTACAGACAAACTGTACTGGGATATAAATTCAGTACAGAGTTGCTGTGCTAAGAGGTATACATTTAATACCATGGTGTGTATTGCGTAGCGATGTGTGAGTGCATTGTGATCACAGTAATAGACACACATAAAGAGATGTATGTTTGTTATTGCGGACAAACTGTACATTGTACAGAGATATATCGGTACAGAGTTGCTGAGCTGAAGAGGTGTACATTTAATACCATGGTGTATATCACACAGCAGTGTACAAGTGCATTGTGAACACGTAATAGATACATGAGTAAGGAGATTATGTTGTTGTTACAGACAAACTGTACTTAGATACATCAGTACACAGTGGCCATAGTATGAGGTATACATTCAATACTAAATGGAAAAAAAAAAAGCAGCTTTACAGTCTGAATATGAAATAAACATTGTGTTCATAATGAATGGCATGTCTGAATATGAACTTCTTCTTCATCTTTTTCATCAAACACTCTGGCCGCAACTATTGTTTCTGTTATAGTCATGAGCAAAAACGCGTCACGCTGCCGTTAAGCGCCTGACAAGTCAGGCCCAGTGCGTCCAACTTCGGCATAAGAGAGAATTATCTTTTCAAGTCTTTCTGGGAAAAATGTAGGAGAATGGACCAAGAAGGCAGAAAATAGACAAGAAGGAGGTGACAGGAAGAAAAGAAACAAGGCAGAAACAAAGAGATTGATAGAAAAGAGGAAATTTCTAGCACAGAATTTCCAGAATGTGGGGATGCTATTTTACTGACATCCCCATGGGGGAGAATATGAAATAAACATCGTGGTCATAACAAATGGCATGTTGATGTTGCAGACATAGCAGCCACGTCAGTGGAGCAGTGTGAATCCCGTTACAGAGACATGGCTCAGAGAGGCGGTGGTGGTGGTGGCAGGGGAGGAAACTGCGGTGGCGGCAGGGGAAACAACAGCGACAGAATGTTCGGGGCTGAATTCCTCGTCGCTGACTGCACAAAGGTCAGCACTAGCAACTTTTCTTTTTATTGGATGCCTTTTTTTTTTTTAATGAATTTTTAGCATATGTCATGGATTGGGATGGTATTGAAAAAAACTGTTTTTAATTGTTGTTTTTGCAGGAGTAGTGAGTGGCTGTTTTTGTTGGGGTTTTTCCCCAGCTGTCAGGGTTTTGGTTGTCGACATGTTATATTTAGCGTGTTTCATTATGGTGTTAAGTGTGTTCATGTTAAGACATGTCATTCTTTCCCCTATTGTATATCAGGACTGACAACACACCTCAATAAACAAAGCAGCTCGGTTGTTTTCACACCCCCCCCCCCTTCCCATACACGCACACAAGGGCACACACACACTCACGCATGCTTTCATTATCCTTGAAATAAAGTAATAAATATATAAATAAATGAATAAATAGATGAAATACACACATGCACGCACGCACATGCTTGCACCCATGCACACACACACACTTCCTTTTTTTCCTCTCTTTTTGACACACACGCTTCCATTCTACTCAAAATAAAAATAATAAATAAATAAAATAACCACACACACACACGCACACACACACACACACACACACACAAGCAAGGTGATACACAGTCAAGAGAGACATTTTCTCTCTGTGTTGATAAAGGCTAAACAGACATAACAGACATTTTCTCTCTTATGTTAATAAAGTTTAAACAGACATACAGATATTTTCTCTCTTATGTTAATAAAGTTTAAACAGACATACAGATATTTTCTCTCTCTGTGTTGAGAAGGTTAAACAGACATACAGATATTTTCTCCTCTGTGTTGAGAAGGTTAGACAGATATACAAATATTTTCTCTCTGTGTGTTGAGAAGGTTAAACAGACATACAGATATTTTCTCTCTCTGTGTTGAGAAGGTTAAACAAACATACAGATATTTTCTCTCTAAACTAAGATTCCCTATTCAGTACTCCCGAGACTATGCATGTGATTATATCATATCGTAGTTGCTGACAGGAAAAAAACTGAAAATCTGATCTACACAAAATAGACATTTCCTCTCTGTGTTGAAAAGGCTAAACAGACATACACAGATATTTTCGCTCTGTTTTATCAAATTTAAACAGACATACAGGTATTTTCTCTCTTTATTGAAAATGCTAAACAGACATACAGATGTTTTCTCTCTTTGTTGATCAAGATAAAGAGACAAAAGGTTGTTTTTTCTCTGTGTTGATAAAGGCTAAACAGACATACACAGATATTTTCGCTCTGTTTTATCAAATTTAAACAGACATACAGGTATTTTCTCTCTTTATTGAAAATGCTAAACAGACATACAGATGTTTTCTCTCTTTGTTGATCAAGATAAAGAGACAAAAGGTTGTTTTTTCTCTGTGTTGAGAAGGCTAAACAGACATACCCTTTCCTCCACTCACACACACTCACTCACTCACCCACTACCACACACACACTACCCCACACACACCTAACCCCCCCCCCCCCCCTGCACACATCCCACCCCCCCCCCCCCCTCACCCCCCCCCACACACGCACACAATACACCACCACACTACCACCCCCCTACACACACACCCTACAACCCCCCCCCCCCCCCCCCCCCCCCCCCCACAATTGTTGAGTTTATATTTTGCTCCTGTTTAAAAGTATTATCATAACTTTTCTAGTTTTGTTTCCCCCCCCCCCCCCCCAAATACCAACACTAATGCTATTTCTTAACCTTTTCTCCTTCCACTCATTCCTCTCGCTTCTTTAACTTCTCTTACACTTTCTATTTCCCTCGTCTAATATCACTTAGAGTGAACAGACGTTAAATTGAAGACAACAACAACAACGCTACATTCCCGTTCTGTCGTTCAGGCCAGACTGAAGGAGATGTACCAGAAGCCTGACCAGCAGTTTGACCTGGTCAGCTGCCAGTTCTCCTTCCACTACAGCTTTGAGAGCTACCCCCAGGCCCTCACCATGATCCGCAATGTGGCTGAGTGTCTGCGGCCGGGAGGCTACTTCATCGGCACCACGCCCAACGCCTTCGAGCTGGTGTGAGTGCGAGCATCCCTGCTGTCTGTCTGTCTGTCTGTCTGTCTGTCTGTCTTTGCCGCTCTCTCTCTCTTACCTCTCTTTGTGCTGTGGTAGTTTGTCGTGTTTGTGTTGGAAGTGGGAGTAGTTCAGTTGTTAGTTTGGGGTTTTTTTTTGGGGGGGGGGGGGGGGGGGGGGGGGGAGTGTGGTTGCCGCTTTAAGTCATGGCAGATTTCTATGCATGGAATTTTCCCTGGGGAGAGCGTTTTGCCACAAGAGCAGCGCCACCCTTTTTTTGTTTTTCTTTGTTGAAAGTTGTGATATGGCTGTGTCTTTTCTTCGTCAAATGCTCAGACAACAACTATTGTTATCTGTCATATGAGCAAAAACGCTTTAACGCTGCTGTTAAACACCTGACATGTCAGGCCCAGCACACATCCAACTTCGGCATTGGAGAGAAAATGTTTTTGAAGTCTTTCTGGGGGGAAAAAAAAAGGCAGGAGAATGGACCAAGAAGGCAGAAAATAGACACGAGGTGGAGGTGACAGGAAGAAAAGGATCAAGGCAGAAACAAAGAGAGGGATAGAAAAGAGGAAATTCCTAGCACTGAGAGAAGGTGGGGATGCTGTTTAAACTGACAGGCCCCTGGCATCCCCACAGGGAATGACGGTGTATGAGGGTGCGGGTTTGGGCCTGAGCTGTCCAGTCAAGGATGGTTTTACTCAGGGGGTTAACATTGGTATACCAACTGTGTCTTTCTGCAAAGTCTTACTGGAAAGACTGAAAGCTGAAGTGTAGAGGATGGGGGTGTGTGTGTAGTGTTTGTGTGTGTGTGTGTGTGTGGGGGGTGGGGTGGTTGTTGTGTGGGTAGTGTGTGTGTGTGTAGTGTTTGTGTGTGTGGGAAGGGGGGGCCTGGGTGTGTGTGGTGTTTGTGTTGTGTGTTTATGTGTGTATGGGGTGTGTGTGTGTAAAGTGTAAGTGTGTGTGTGTGTAGTATGTGTTATGTGTGTATAGTGTGTGTTTGTATGTGTATGTTGTGTGAGTGGCACACACACACCAAAACAAACCCTGTTGATGGAAGAATTAGACTAGCTGTGGTGGTAGCACAGATGACACAAACATACCCAAGCATGCATCCTGTGCCCCTGAGAGGAGTGAACTCCTCCAGACCACTTTTTTCCATTTTTTTTCCATTTTATTCTTTTATATCGAGGATAATGGAATAAGCGTTTGTGTGCTTTTTTACATCCAGTCCCCGTGTGTATGCAGTTTTGTAAATTTTTTCATCTGTTCCCACCGGCACTCAATAGCCTACTCTTACGAAAAGCGGAACAGGATTTAACGTGTGCTTAAGATGTTCTGCGTGAATTCGCACACAGGGCCTCGGTTTATCGTCTCATCCGAAGGACTTTTCAGGGGAGAGTGGAGTCTGCACTGATGTTAACTCCAGGGGAAAATATCCCCCTTGAACGGGAATCGAACCCGGGTCATCAGATTGCGAGCGCAATGTTCTAACCACTAGGGTATCCCGTCCCCCCTTTGACACACGGTCAGCACAGCGCCTTAAGGACATGTACTGAAGCTACGACCACAGTGGAGTCATGTCCTCCTCCGCCAGCAAGCCTGTCAAGTCAGCATCCTGTACTATGTGTGGGTGGTGTTTGTTTTTTACACAGGCGTCGTCTGCAGGAGTCCAAGGAGGACAACTCCTTTGGCAATGAGGTGTACAGCGTGACATTCGAGGAACAGGATGTCAGTAAGCTCCCCTTGTTCGGCGCCCGCTACAACTTCCACTTAGAGGGCGTGGTGGACTGTCCTGAATTCCTCGTCTACTTCCCGCTGCTGGAAAAGTAGGTGGGGTTGGGGTAGGGTGGGGGTTGAAGGGGAGGTGGTAGGGTCCTTTAAAAAAAAAAAGTTTTATTTTTTATTTGCTCAATGAAGTCAGTCTGTAGTGATACTTTTTTTGTTTTGTTTGTTTTCGTGTTCTTCTTCGTTAAACGCTCAGACAGCAACTACTATTGTTCTGTCATAGGAGCGAAAATGCATTGTGCTGCCGTTAAGCCCCTGACAAGTCGGACTCCGGTGTGGGAGAGTATTGTTGTATTTGTTGTTGTTGTTGTGCGTTCCCCAGCGTTACACCCTGGGGGTCACCCAGAACATGCCACACTCTGACTCACTCATCCCACCTGGGAATCACTGTGAGATAGGAAGTACACACTGGATGAGAAGTTTGCATGTATGACTCTTTTTAAAGTACCTCGCCACTTAGGCAGCCATACTCCGACTTCAGAGGATATTTTCTCCATTACAGGAGAGTGCAGGTTGTTATGTTAAGAGCTTGTCATGGCCGAAGGCAATCTCAACACAACATTTAACAACATAACAACATTTCAGTGTAGGCCAATTAGCTGACATTAATAACTAACACAGCTTTTGGCCTGGGCCAGATTGTTGTATTTTAAGTCTTTACTGGAGAAAAGGCAGGAGAATGGACCGAGAAAGCTGAAGAAAATAGACAAGAAGGGGGTGGCAGGAAGAGAAGGAACAAGGCAGAAACAAAAGAGAGGGATAGAAAAGAGGGAATTCCTAACACAGAATTTCCGGAAGGTGGGGATGCTGTTTATACTGACAGGTTGCTGGCATCCCCACGGGATTTTTTGTAGGTTTTCATTTCTGTTAAAATCTCTGGTGTTGAAAATGTTTTTTCTACAGTTTTCATCCATGTTGTGTCATGATTGATTTATTTTGTGGGGGTGTTGGGTTTGTGTACATGTGCATATGTGTACAAATAAGTGTGTGTGAAAACAACATTAAAAGGTTATTCAGTACAGGCATTGTGGTGAATGCTTCAGATGACTTTTGTGGTCGCTGTATTTGAATGCAGTGATTAGATATGTATTGAAAATCTAAAGGAGGGGCGTTTGCTGTTTGTTGTTTTGCTGGCACATAGTTTTCTTCTTCTTCATCATCAATTGCTCAGACAGCAACTACATGAGCAAACCTGACAAGTCAGGCCCAAGGTATCTTACTTCGGCATGGGAGAAAATTGTTACACTAAGTCTTTCTGGGGGGAAAAATGGCAGGAGAATGGACCAAGCAGGCAGAAAATAGAAGACAAGAAGGAGGTGACAAGAAGAACAGGAACAAGGCAGAAACAAAGAGAGGGATAGAAAAGAGGGAATTTTGAGCACAGAATTTCCAGAAAGGCGGGGATGCTATTTATACTGAGAGGTCTCCGGTATCCCCATGGGGGATGGGGAGGGGGTGGGGTAAGGAGGGAGGTGGGGGGTGGGGATAGTTTGTGAGTGCTGCTTTGCTAAGTATAAGCGGTGTGTGTGGTGTGGTGTGGTGTGGTGTGGACAGGGTGGCCAAAGAGTTTGGATTGCGTCTGGTGAAGAAGACCCGGTTTGACGACTTCTACCATCGGTACTGTGACCACAGGGAATACAGGACGCTGCTCAACAAAATGCAGGCGTTAGAGGTATTGACCATATTATGGTTTTTGTTATCGTCGTTGTTGTTGTGTTATTTTACATCAGAGCTTGTAGAATAGTGGTGAACAGAGCACAAGTGTTAGAGGTATAACCGTATGGTTTTTGTTATCGTTGTTGTTGTGGTTTTTTACATCAAAGCTTGTAGAATGTTGGTGAATAGAATGCAGGCATTATGCATTTAAAAAAAGTTTTTAAGGAAAGAATGCGGGCATTAGAGGTGTGACCATATGGTTTTTGTTAATGTTATAGTTGTTTTTTCGTCAAAGATTCTAGTACGCTGGTGAACAGAATGCAGGTGTTAGAGATATGACCACATGGTTTTTGTTATTGTTATAGTTGTTGTTTTTCATCAAAGATTCTAGTATGATGGTGAACAGAATGCAGGTGTTAGAGATATGACCACATCTTCTTCTTCCTTTTTTGTCATGTTTCTCCCAGGGGAGGTTTGACATTGATGAGCCTTCTCCATCTCTCTCTGTTTTGAGCTTCCTCCTTATTTATGCCCCTTTCTCTAAGATCATCTGCAATACAGGCAGTCCAGGTTTTGCTAGGTCTTCCCTTTGGTCTCTTTCCATCCTCTACGAAGTTCATTGCTCTTTTTATGATGTGGTGGTCTGCTTTCCATTGAACGTGCCCAAACCAGCACAGTCTATTGCTACAGACGTCAGATCATCACCTCTGCACATTCTCCATAGTTCTTCATTCGTGATCCTGTCTTTCCATTTGATCTTTGTCATGTAGCGTAACATTCAGTTTTCACAGCTCTTCATGGCGGCCAATTGTCTGGTTTTGGAGGGAGGGGATTTGGTTGGTGGGGGAAGGGGAGGTGGTTGGTTTGGGGTTTGATTTTGTTCAGTTCATTTGGGGTTTCTGTAGCTGTTGTCTTGGGATGACAAAGTGTGTGCTGTGTTCGGCTAGTGATGACAAAGTGTGTACTCCCTCCTACCTCTGTGACTGTCTTCACCTATACACTCCTTCTCGTTCCCTCCGCTCTGCTGCAGATACCTTGTGCTTACGAATACCGAGATTCAACCAATCTACTGTTGGCCGTCGCTCTTTCTCTGTTTCTGGTCCAGTGATCTGGAATGACCTCCCTCTCTCCCTTCGCCAAAAGCCTACTTATGACACTTTTAAATCCAGCCTCAAGGCATATTTATTCCAAATCTGATTTCCCCCCCTCTTGTTTCATCTCAAATCTATCCCTGCCTAAAACAACCAAAATCCCATCACCCTGCCAAAGTGTATAATCTGTGTGTGTGTGTGTACGTGTATGTACATTTGAATTTGTTAACTTTGTTAATTGTTATTGGTTGTATGTATGGGTGTGTTGAATGCAAGCGCTTTGATTTTTTTTGTTGCAAGATATAGCGCTATATAAATTCCATTTGTTATTATTATTACTTGGGTTCAGTGTGTTGTGATGACAAAGTGTGTGTGTGTGTGCTCTGTGTTCAGCCGTACCCAGCCGACAGGGGCAAGGAGCTGTTAGGACTGGTGGACGGGGACTATGAGCACGCAGCACACTTCCTGTCCCAGCAGTCTCAGTCGTCCAACAAGGGGGCGCCACCACCCAACAGAATTGTGAGTTGTCGTCACGTCTCCCTTTTTTCTAGAGCAAGGAGAAGGAAGGATGAGACTATAAACCGAGGTCCCGTGTGCGAACGCACGCAGAACATCTTGCGCGCACGTTCAATCCTGTTCCGCTTTTTGAAAGAGTAGGCCATTGTTTGCCGGTGGGAACAGATGACAAAATTTACAAAACCGCATATACACGGGGACTGGATGTAAAAAAGCGCATCAGTGCTTATTCCATTATCCTCGATATAAAATAATAAATAAATAAATAAGGATAGGGGTGGGGAGCCTGTTGAAAGGGTGCATGTGGGAGACCCGTGTGGGAGGAAGCTGGTTACAAAATCTTCAGTGGTGCCCCAACGATCACTAGACTACAGGACAGGGGAAGGGAGAGTGTCACACCGGGATCGGGTTTGATAAGTCTTGTTGTTACAGCATCAAACCTGTCATCTTTCAGTCCATGGCTGGGGAACTTCTTAATCCCGAAGTTGGAATGCCGCTATCTTTTAAGGGTAAAAACAGTCGCATACGCAAAATCTCACCAGTGGTGAACCTCAGAGCTCTAGCCGTGGAACAACCCCCCCAAAACCCTGTGTGTGATCTGACTGCCCTTTGAGGGAATGGGGTCAGGTCAGTGGATTGTTCTTTTATATCGAGGATAATGGAATAAGCACTCATGTGCTTTTTTACATCCAGTCCCCGTGTGTATGTGGTTTTGTCAATTTTGTCATTTTGGCACACAATGGCCTACTTTTACGAAAAGCGGAACAGGATTTAACATTGCGCAAGATGTTCTGCATGCGTTCGCACTCAGGACTTCGGTTTATAGTCTCATCCGAAGGACTTTGACATTCAGTTCGATTTTTTGGTGAAACTGGGAAGAAAGGGCGAGGCTGGGAATCGAACCCACAACCTCACGGTTTACTTGTTGGCAGGCAAACGTCTTAACCATCTTGCCACCTTCCTTCCTTGGATCGGTGGTCTAGATGTAGTGCGCCTGCCTAGAAAGCGAAAAGTCAGAGTTGGAAGGCCCAAAACTTTTCCCCCCATCCATTAGACCATGAGTGGTGGTCTGGGTGCTAGTCTTTCGGATGAGACAATAAACCAAAGTCCCATGTGTTACACAAAATTATTTAGCGTACATAAAAGAATCCACAGTAACAAAGAGAGTTGTCTCTGACAAAATTCTGTTGAAAAAAAGGCCTTTCTAATAGGGTAACAAATACATTTGCAGATTGGAAAAGAAACAAAAATAGTGGGTGGCGCTGCTCTTATGGTGACGCGCTCTCCCTGGGGAGAGCAGCCCGAATGTCACGCAGAGAAATCTGCCATGACTTCAGTGTGGTGTAAAATAAAAAATATATTTTAAAAAGTCACTAAGAGGAGATGTCTGGAGGAAGGGATTTGTGCCCTGCAGACAACATGGGTTCTGATTGTGCCTGGCAGCATGGACTGGGGAGGGGGGGGGGGGGTGGGGGGGGGGGTATATAGCCCTGTGGTTTAGAGAGTGAAACTGTGATGAGATGGTAAATAAGGGCATGGGTTTAAGTCTCCCCTTTGGAGGCCATTTTTCCTGAAGTTCAACTTTGGTATCGACTCTACACTCATTCAAGAGTCCTTCAGATGAGACTGTATAAACGAAGCCTGTTGGCCTCGTGCAAACACAGTGAGAACATTGAGTGGACATGTTAAAACTCCTTGCCCCTTTTATAGCAGGTAGGCTCAGCTATGGCTGGGGGCCAAGTACATGAACATACCCAGCCTGCACCTTGCTGCTTGGATTGCAGTGAGCTCCGCCAGGCTCAGCTTGCCCACAACACCCCACAAGCTTGAAAAATTCACCGCATTGCCCCAGCAACTCTTTAAGCAGTTGAGCAGTAGGGTGGGATAGAAGTGATTTGCATGTTATTGGTGGTGGCACTGCCTGTGTAAGATATGACTAGTGTTGTGGCTGATTGACATCCTGTCTTTTTTTTTCTTTCAGGGGACGCTGTCCAAGGCAGAATGGGAGGCAGCCAGTAAGTAGGGAGTGTGTGTGTGTGTGTGTGTGTGTGTGTGTTGGTCTTCAATTTTACTTCTGTTCACATAAAAATATTAGATGCACACAAAAAAGAAGAAAAAGCAATGTGCATGGAACAATCTAAGAGTGTGCATATCTATGTGTGGCAGCGTGTATGAAAGCGTGTCCAAGCAAGCATGTATTTGGACCAGCGTCTCCGTGTGTGTTTTTGTGTGTATATGTGGATCTGTCAGTGTGTGTGTGTGCATGTAGATCTGTCAGTGTGTGTGTATGTGCATGTAGATCTGTCAGTGTGTGTTTGTTTGTGTGTGTGTGCGTGCGTGTGTGTGTGTAGATCTGTCAGTCTATGTGTGGATGTGTGTGTGTGTAGATCTTTCAGTATGTGTGTGTGTGGATCTGTCAATCTGATGTGTAAGGAAGGAGTTGTGGGGAGATGTACCCTAAAATCATAAAAGATTTGGGCACCGTTATCAGGTGTAGTAGCCCTGAAAAGGAATAGCGTAGGGTTGCTGTCACTTGTGGTGGCGTGCACTTGCACTAATATGACTGAAGCCCTCACGAGAATATTAATCATAATACTGATAACAATACATCATTTGATGATGGAGATGATAAGAATAATAAAGCATTATTTATTTCATTTATCTTTTTTGTACACACCATGTTCCTCAGCAAGATCTCCAAGGTTCACCAATTATGAGATTTTGTGTATGCGACCAATTTGGATTGGGGGGGGGTTGCTTGCCATGAAGGTGGCCACATTCTGACTTTTGGGGGAAATAGATCATTTGATAATGATGATAAAAATAGCAGTAAAATTTGTATAAAGTGCAAAAACAATACTTTAGCAATTCATTTTACTCTGTGTGTGTGTGTGCAGCAATCTACCTGGTGTTTGTCTTCCAAAAGATGGAATGAGCTCACAAGTCCGGGCCTGTCTGTCAGCAAAACTCATGGACATCATTGGGCACACCAGCCTGCGTGTGTGCAAAGCATTGCCCTCCTGTGTGTGTGTGTGGGAGGGTGCAGTGGTACTGGATTTGTGGGTGCCCTGAAGGAAGGAAGGAAGGAAGGAAGGAACGATGAATGATAGCACATGAAAATCTACACAACCATGATAACTGCAGGGTGTGGGTGTAGAGATGAGCTGGTATACAGTGGCTGTGTTGTAGTGTGGTTCTGTTACTGTAGTGAAGGAAGGAACGAACGATGAATAATAGCACATGAAAATCTACACAACCATGATGACTGTAGGGTGTGGGTGTAGAGTTGAGCTGGTACACAGCGGCTGGTTGCGGTGTGGTTCTGTTACTGTAGTGAAGGAAGGAAGGAACGATGAATAGAAGCACATAAAAATCTACATTCCCATGATAACTGCAGGGTGTTCGAGTGTAGAGTTGAGGTGGTACACAGTGGCTGAGTTGTAGTGTGGTTGTGACAGTGCAGTGAAGGAAGGTACGAGTTACTGAACGCATAAAAATCTGCCCCATTCGAGGAGTGATGGCAGGAGTGTGTTATTGTGTGTGTGTGTGTGTGCTGGTATATGTCATGGCTGGTTTCCATGTGTGTGTGTGTCAGTGCCTAGGTATAGAATCGATCACGGGTTATGATCGGTGGATCATAGTGCGAGTTGTTGCTTTGGTGTGTTTTGTTGGTGGCGTATTTGCTAAGTTGTGCCATGTGATGTTGGCGTGACTATAGTGAGGTCTTGGTCAGTCATTGTCTGTTGGGTGCCTTGGTTCAGTCCAAGATTTGGCCAAAATGGGTGGGGTTTTTTGCTTTTCCAATTTTTTTTAATTCTTTTATTTCAAGGTAAAGCACTCATGTGCTTTTCTTATATCCAGTCCCCATGTGTAGACAGTTTTGTAAATTTTTGTCATCCTTTCCCACTGGCACACAGTGGCCTACTCTTCGGAAAAGTGGAACAGGTTTTGACATGTACACAAGCTGTTCAGTGTGTGTTCGCACATGGGACCTCGGTTTATAGTCTGATACAAAGAGCTTTTAGTGGGAGTGAAGTCGGCACTGATGGTAATTCCAGAGGAAAAATCCTCTGGAATGTGTGTTCACTGTCAGTCCATGAAATTTGAGGAAGACATTTAAATAAAGTAAAGTGGAAAATGAATTGCTGTGCATTTTTGTAACGTCAATGTCATACCGATAGTGTACACTCTGAATATGATGTTATTCTTCAGGAAACCGAGTAAAGCATTAAGTAACGTTATCAGAGGTGCTTGGTTACAATTTGTGATGACAATACACCTGTGTTCAAGGAACAGAAATTGCATTTTCACATACATGAACGCTGCCCCTGACAAACCCCTGTCTTACCAGGTGGTGGAGAATGGCATGGACAGCAGAGCCTGAGGCTGCAGTTGACCTGAAAACCATGAACACAGAAGCTCTGTGAAAGTCGGTGCCAAATGTTGCTGAGGTAGAGAAAAAGATGAATTGTCATGAACTGGAAAGAAGTTCTGAGGTGTGTAGTAAGACGAGCACAGCTAGTCAGAGCTCTGCTTGCCTATGACTGATATCCTGTTTTTTTAGCAGATGGTGAACTGAGATTTGTCGCTGTGTGTGAATGAGAGGCGGACATAGTTTGGAGTCGGTTCTGAAGTGATTGGAAGGTTTTCTGGTTAGGTATGTATTGCAGCTGTGAAAATGCATCTTGTTGGTTTTGTGGAAATCATTTTGCTGTTGCTTTTGTTTGAGCTGTCATCAGCTTCTCAAAAGTTGTTGGGAATGTTTGGGTTTTGAATTTTAAAATGTCAAATTGTCTGTGTGAAAATGGTATAAGGAATATGCTCATATGTGATGTTTGGTTTGAATGTGTTTGTCAGACTGCTGTGAGTAATGTGACAGTGTGTTCATCAGTGGATATTGCCTAAGAGCTGTTTTCACTGGTGTGAAGGTTGTTTTTGTATGTTCTCAATGTTTCTTATTTTTCTGAAAATGTCCTCTCAAGTATTATCGTCAGTGTGTTTTTCTGTACTGAAGGGCGCCCTCAGGAATACATCATGTTAGTGCACGTTTACTCAGAGATGATATTTGTTAGTCATTTTACTGAATTGTATCATTTTGGAAGCGAAGGGGATCAAATCTTCAAGATCTTGCAAATGTATCCAAAAGCAATGTGGCGGGTTGGAAAGCAGGAGCTCCTGAGGCCCTGGAGTGTGTCACAGTGCCATGTAATGAGAAGTAATGATCTCTTATGGAAGCATGACAAGGGAATGATAAAGAACACTTTGTACACACTAGCTACACTACACTGCATTGGTCTTGTCAACCTTGAGTGGTCGTTGGGGGGGATGGATGCAGTGTGTCACAGACCAAGAAGAGTGAGTACTACAGTCTTTCCTCACTCTTCTGATCGTCTGGGTACCACTCCACCAGGCGTCATTATTCATTCTTTTTCACTCTGTGTCCAATACTGGAACGCTCATACTCTTTACTCATTGGTGTAGGAGTGTTCTATTGTAATCAGCATGATATCAGGGAGTGTTATGCCACAAGGGTGTGAATGAGGTCATGTACTGAGACAAAAGTCTGGTCTAGTATTGGCCCCGTCATTTGTTGCCTGGCTTTCAGACAGGAAGAATTCTGTTCTCTCTTTTGCTTTCAGTGGCGCTGTATCATTGAAAACTCAAGTTTTATGTGTTGAGATTTTTGTGTGTTGATTTTGCCCCAAGTAGAAAGGAAGTGCTGTGTGAGTTCCCTTGTGGGTGGTAATCGCAATTAGCTCCATTACACTGGTAAAGTAGCAACAGGTTACATTGGACAACAAACAGACACGGAAATGTTGTGGAAGAAGTCCATTTTGATGATCAGGATGACCACCAAAAAAAAAGTGGCAGCAGACGTGTTGTGCAGACAGAAGGCTTTACAAGAGACAGCTGTGGAAAGAGAAAAGCTCACACTACTGTGTGACGACTGCTTTCCTCAGCAAAGATGACTTGCTGATGACCTGGTGGTCAGTCATGTCCACCCTTGCCATGGTCCACCATGCAGACAGGTGTGAAGACGCCATTCCCTGGTCGGTGTCCACCTTATGCCGCTTATCCAACTGACCACAAACGGAGCAAACTCTGTGCTGTGTGTGTGTTGGTAATGGTAGACATTTCCTCAGCCAAGCTGAAGCCCAGTGCCTCTGAGTAATCTGTGCTGGGGATGGGAGCCCTAAGAGTGACTCTGACCAGAGGAATGTAACACCATGTTGTTCAGTAGTTGTTGGTTTGCCTTCCCAAGCTTAACACTCTGGGGGTCACCCAGAATGTGCACTCTGACTGCACACTGAATGAGAAGTTTGCGTGTAGAACTTTTTAAGTACCTCGGCTTATAGGCAGCCATACTCCAGACTTCAGATGATTTTTTTTCTCTTTGAAAGGAACGTGCAGGTTGTTATGTTAAGAGCTTGTCATGGCTGAAGGCAATGAATCTCAACACATCATTTTACATTCTAGTGTAGGCCTGGGCAGTGAACTGACATGGATAAACCAACGCAGCTTTTGGCCTGGGCCAATGTTGTACAGTGAGAACAAGTCCACTGCCACATGCCCACACTGATAAAAGCATTAGGAGCCATGCATGGTTATGGGGGGCCAAAAAAAGATGCGGGAGAAATGGGAGAAAGAAGCCAGTAAACAAACATATAACACTGCCACGTCACCACACGACCTGTTTCTACACTTTAAGATGGAACATTGCTGAAAAATTTTCTTCTTCTTCGTCGAACACTCAGTATCACTGAATATAATTATTTATATGTGAGCTATGACAGCTCGTTCAGCATTGTGACAAAAGCCCTGATATGGCCACTGTGGTCGGCTGGGCTGTCGACACAACTGTGTAAGGAAGTGTGTGAACTGTTTTAATAATGATTTGCATTTTGTCTGTATTGTTAAAAGTTCATTATTGAAACAAAACTACCATGCGATTTGTCCAGTACTGTTCTTTGATATTGAAACAAAACTGATGTCTGGTTTGTAACATGATTTTTTTTAAAAAAAAGAAATAAAAGTATTTTAAACCACTGAAGCGTTTTTGCTTGTATATTTTAAATGCATTGGTATTGGTGTGAGTTTTGTCTAGCCCCCCTTCCCACCACCACCACCACTTTTTCTTGTCTGAAATGTCCATGGATAGTTCTCTTTCTCAAAGACTTATGTGTACACACACTTATGTTAGCGCACACACACACACACACACACACACACCACTCTCTCTCTCTCTCTCTCTCATCTATCATTTGTCCTCTCTCTCTCTCTAACTCTCTCTCCTTGTTCTTGTTCTTCTTCTTTCTCCTTCTCCTCTAAATCTCAAACATTTACAAGTTACACACATAAAAGGATGACTTGATGACTACCTAGCATCCCCAAAGCATCATTGCATGCTGAAGATGTCACAGCTGATGGTATCAGTGCCCCCAAAGTGTCAGCACGATGAAAATGTTATGAAGATGGTGATCTTCTTCCCTGCCTCCTTCTCTATATGATTATCCTCCCTCAGGTTGTCACAGATGGCTTTGACATCATCCGTCATATCTGAGGGCTGAACCCAGTCCTCCATGCATTGCCATTTTTCAAACTTTGTCAAGTCAAATTCGGCTTCCTTGGCCCAGGCCAAAAGCTGTGTCAGTTATTGATGTCGGCTAATTGCCAAAGGCCTACACTACAATGTTGTTATGTTGTAAACTGTTGTGTTGGGATTGCCTTCAGCCATGACAAGCTCTTAACATAACAACCTGCACTCTCCTTTAAAGGAGAAAAAATTCCTCTGAAGTTGGGAGTATGGCTGCCTATGTGGCGAGGTACTTCAACACAGTCATACAGGCAAACTTCTCACCCGGTGTACTTCCTATCTCACAGTGATTCCCAGGTGGGATGAGTGAGGCAGAGTGCATGTTCTGGGTGACCCCCAGGGTGTAAAGCTGGGGAATGCACAACAAATTGGGCTTTAGTTTGCCTGCTTTGGATTCTGCATGTGGAGCTGGAAAAAGCCCTATACAAATTCTATATAATCATTATTAGTTATTATTAAGTTGAATCAAGAAATAGGCCAATTAAACCACATCACACCAAAAACACATTCTGGCAAGATCTTACCTGTGTGTCTACAATGGCGCTGTTTCATCATTGGTCAGAATCAATCAGGCCATGTCAACAGGAAGTTGCCCTAATAGTAAAGACAGGCAGCTGAATTACGTCATTTGTCACAGTAATGTCTTCTTCTATTTCATCACAAATGAATACGGCTTCAAATGACGTGAAATCTGAGATGAAGCCATTTAGGGACCAACCTAGGCTAGAGTAGATTCTAGGCCTAGTCATTTTCTTGTGTTGTATCAGACCACCAGCTCGAACCACCGCTTCTGTTACTGTCTGTTGGAGTCAGTTGGCTAATAAGCCAACTGCCTTGTCTTTAATTAACCCCCTCCCTCCTCCAGTAGGCTCTATTTCCGAAATAAAGACGTGGTCATTTCCTAGCTCCAGTATGTGAGAAGATTGAATCCATACAGTTCTCAAGATATTGGTTATTGGCGTGATTCGGTAACCATCGCATTTGCGTGTGGTGTGTGTGTTGTTGTTGGTTGTTGCTGCTACTTCGATTTTACATTTGTTTACTCAAAGTAATATTAGACGATGGAAAGAGGAGGGGAGGGGGCTCTGTGTGTATGGGTGCCTGCGTGCGTGCGCGCGCGTGTGCGTGTGTGTGTGTGTTGATGATAGCCTATGTCCTGGCGTAGGCCTAATCTGAATCCTAATCGTGACAGGCTGTCACGGATAGCGCTGACAGTGAAATAGGCTAGTGACTAGATCATTAGTTCTTGCGGTCATAGTTGATGATCTGCAGGCAGCATAGTGTTCAGGGTTACTGGTATATCCTGACAGCTTTTGCCGGTGGTCTGATTCACCCAACCAGGTTTTGTGGCCATGACTATCTATTTATTCATTCTTTTATATCGAGGATAATGGAATAAGAACTCATGTGCTTTTTTAAAAATTTTACATCCAGTGCCCGTATGTATGTGGTTTTGTCACTTTTGCCATAACATCCAGTCCCCATGTGTATGTGGTTTTGTAAATTTTGTCATCTGTTCCCACCGGCACACAATGGCCTACTCTTTTGAAAAGCGGAACAGGATTTAACGTGTGCGCAAGATGTTCTGCGTATTTTCCAGAAGAAGAAGAAGAAGAAGAAGCAAACATTGCGTTGAAGAAACAAAAAAGGATGAAAACAAATGCAAAAACTATTACCCTCCCCCCCCCCCCCCCCCCCCCCCCCCCCCCCCCAAAAAAAAAGGAAAAAGAAGAAAGGGAGAACAGAAAGAAAGAAAGACAGAAATGACAAAAGTAGGCCTAAACAAAACAATAATCAATCCATAAACAAAGCCTGTCCAAAGTATAGTTTATCTTGCCAGATGTAAGTACTAGAAAAAAAACCTTGCATAACAAATATTAATAGAACACACACACACACACACACACACACACACACACACACACACACACACACACACACACACACACACACAACACACACACAACACAACACAACACACACACACACAACACAACACAACACACACACACACACCACACCACACCACACCACACACACACACACACACACACACACCACGATACAACAAGCCTCGTGATCTGCTGACCCGGGTTCGAATCTCGTTCAAGAGGATTTTCCTCTGGGGCTTTTTTTTGTTTTTATTTTTATTTTTTAAGATCAGATTTTCAGTTTTTCCATTGTGCAACTACGAATTGATAGAATGACATCTGTAGGCTAAGGAGTACTGAAGTGGGAATTCTTGCTTTCCTATAGCTATTGTGATGGATGGACATGAATTGAGCATGCATCATTCTCTCTCTCTCTCTCTCTCTCTCTCTCTCTCTCTCTCTCTCTCTCTCTCTCTTCTCTCTCTTCAGTAATGTTTGAACATAATTTTGCTAGTTTTTCAATAGCATCACTGAACATTCTTGTTGTTAAAGGACAACCCCACAGTTACTGATTGTTACTTTGAGCGAGGGGTGTTTCCCTTTCAGATCCCTTGTCGTCTCTGAACAATGTAGGGGTTCTTGTCCTTGGGTTGAATAGTTAGTCAGTCCCCTCAACATTGTGTGTCTGAGGTTTTTTGCATATACCTGCCACAGGTTGCCTGTTCTTTGGGCTCCTACTATTGTTTCCAAGCCACTTGTTTTCTTGGCTACTGAAAAAAATTCTTCACGGAGTAGTCAACTTCTTCTGCAGCAGGTAATTAGGGTTTTTTTTAGCAGAAACACGGGCTCCACCCTGTTTTGTATTTCCACCATAGTGTCACTGGTGTGACACCCACTTAGTGTGTCTTCAATTTTACATCTGCAGAGGTCACCGTTCACATCACAAGAAAACAAATTACAGGGAGATGAACTTTAAAAAAGAAAATACAAGAACCCTCCAAAGCGAAAAAAAAATTTAAATAATAAAAGAACCCCCCAAAACAAATAAACACTACTGCACCAAAAGAAGCAAAAGTACTTAACTGAAACTCAGTGAAGACTTCGAATCCTGGTTGATGATGGCTGGTAGAACCTACCCCCCCCCCCCCCATCCCCCCCCCCCCCCCCCCCCCCCCCCCCCCCACACACAGGCTAATCAATGGAGAAAAATAAAAGAAATATACAAAAGGAGCACAAGAAACAATAAATGCCCACAATTATTGAACCAAAAGAATCAGATGCCTTTTCTTTATCACTTTCTGTGGAATTATTCTAACTCCTTCGTGACGGTAGATCCTTAGGATTATGTTGGATTTTATTCAGACAACGGAATATGCTGACCTGTCCCACATCGGACAGTACCGGAAATCTTTCCTCTGGAGTTAAAATCAGTGCCAACTCCACTTCCCCCAAAGTCCTTCAGATGAGACTATAAACCGAGGTCCCGTGTGGGAACGCACGCAGATAATATTGCGCGCACGCACACACACACACACACACACACACACACACACACACACACACACACACACACATACACACAGATAATCTTGCGCACACCTTAAAAACCTGTTCGGAAGAGTAGGCCATTGTGTGCCAGTGGGAAGGGATGACGACAACATTTATAGAACTGCATACACACGGGGACTGGATGTAAAAAAAAGCACACGAGTGCTCATTCCACTATCCTCAAAATAAAAGAATAAATAAATAAATAAACACACACACACAAGAAATTTGTTCTTAGATAGATGGCTTGATGAAAAAAAGCAAATGCATTGCTTATTCAATGTACCATCTGGAAATAAAATTTTGACTTGACTTCTTCCTCAGTCTGCTGGTGTTTCAACTAAGGACCACACCCATAGCTGACCAGGTTATAAAAACGGTCAGTCCACCCTGCTGGTCAGTCCACGCTACTGGTCAGTCCTTGCTTACTGGTGCCAGAGACTCGGCGACGTATTTACTACATGATCAGGCATCGACGTTAAACTAACTTCAACCATTGATCAGCCAGTTATGCACCACTTACGGACTGTTAACAGCAAGACTACAGTGTGATCTCAGGTGATGGTTTCTCCGTCTTTGACTGCAACGATTTAAGACGATTGTTCATCTGTCTTTCTCTTCGGCTACAGTTTTCTAAGGTGACTCTCTCTGTCTGTCTCTGTCTCTCTGTCTCTGTCTCTGTCTCTCTCTCTCTCTCTCTCTCTCTCTCTCTTTCTCTGTCTCTCTCTCTGTCTCTGTCTCTGTCTGTCTTTTGTCTGTCTGTCTGTCGTCTGTCTGTCTGTCTGTTGACTACAATGATCTAAGATGACTGAGTGTTCGTCTGTCTCTCCTTTTGTCTACAGTGATCTAAGATGATTGTCTCTGTCTCTGTCTGTCTGTCTGTCTGTCTGTCTCTGTCTCTGTTCTGTCTGTCTTCTTCTCTCTCTCTCTCTCTCTCTCTCTCTCTCTCTCTCTCTCTCTCTCTCTCTCTCTCTCTCTCTCGGGACGGGATAGCCTAGTGGTTAGAACATAGAACATTGCGCTCGCAATCTGACGACCCGGGTTCGATTCCCGTTCAAGGGGATATTTTCCTCTGGAGTTAACATCAGGACCGACTCCACTCTCCCCAAAAGTCCTTCTGATGAGACTTAAAACCAAAGTCCCGTGTGCGAACACACCCAGAACACCTCGAGCACACCTTAAATCCTGCTCCGCTTTTCGAAAGAGTAGGTCATTGTGTGCTAGTGGGAACGGATGCCAAAATTTACAAAACTGCATACACACGGGGACTGCATGTAGAAAAGCATAGACAGCTTATTCCATTATCCTCGAAATAAAAGAAAAAAGTAAATTAAAAAAATAAATGTACATGCCGATTGTGTTAGTATGTTTCATTATGTGCATGCTGAATGTGTTAGTATGTTTCATTATGTACATGCTGAATGTGTTAGTATGTTTCATTATGTGCATGCTGAATGTGTTAGTATGTTTCATTATGTACATGCTGAATGTGTTAGTATGTTTCATTATGTACATGCTGAAATGTGATAATATGTTTCATTATGTGCATGCTGAATGTGTTAGTATGTTTCATTATGTACATGCTGAATGTGTTAGTATGTTTCATTATGTGCATGCTGAATGTGTTAGTATGTTTCATTATGTGCATGCTGAATGTGTTAGTATGTTTCATTATGTGCATGCTGAATGTGTTAGTATGTTTCATTATGTACATGCTGAATGTGTTAGTATGTTTCATTATGTGCATGCTGAATGTGTTAGTATGTTTCATTATGTACATGCTGAATGTGTTAGTATGTTTCATTATGGTGCATGCTGAATGTGTTAGTATGTTTCATTATGTGCATGCTGAAATGTGTTAATATGTTTCATTATGTGCATGCTGAATGTGTTAATATGTTTCATTATGTGCATGCTGAATGTGTTAGTATGTTTCATTATGTGCATGCTGAATGTGTTAGTATGTTTCATTATGTGCATGCTGAATGTGTTAGTATGTTTCATTATGTGCATGCTGAATGTTTCATATGTTTCATTATGTGCATGCTGAAATGTGATAATATGTTTCATTATGTGTATGCTCGATGTGTTCGTATTTTCCATTATGTGCATGCTGAATGTTGGTCATATGTTCCATTATGTGCATGTAGAATGTTGATAAAATTATTTCATTATGTGTAATTCGATGTGTTCGTTTTTCATCAGTGATGAGATGTGTATATTTCCCATTAATGGACCCTGAGTATGTTTATAAAAATTTATTTGCATGTAATAAGATCTTACAGTTTTCAAAAAATACCCTACATTTCTTTTCCTAAACTTCGTGTTTTAGGAATCACAGCCAAATAAAATTCTTTTATTAAGATAAGAATAACTATGTGCTTTTATCAGTCCCGTGTGTATGCGGTTTTGTAAATTTTGTCATCTGTTCCCACTGGCACACAATGGCCTACTCTTACGAAAAGCAGAACAGAATTTAACGTGTGCGCAAGATGTTCTTAGTTCTGCAGGGTTTGTTGTTTGTTTGGGTTTTGTTTCTTTAGGGGGGGGGGGGGGGGTGTTGTTTTTGCTTGTTTGTTTTTGTTTGTTTGTTTGTTTTTAACCATTGTTCTTGCGTCAGTCCTTTCTTTTCTGAAAAAAAAAAAAAAGGGTGAAAGGGTGGCGCAGCGCTAAGTGGCGACGCGTTCTCCCGCTCTCCCCGGGGAGAGCAGCCCGAATTTCACGGAGAGAAATCTGCCGTGACTTAAAGTGGTATGAAATAAAATCTGAGCGCTTTGATTTGTTGCTTTACAAGATTCAGCGCTATATAAATTCCATACATTATTATTATTATTATTATTATTACTTGCTGGTGTGGAGGCTTCTAGCACAGCCGCCAAGGGTTAAATTCTGACACGAAGAGTGACAACAAGCCAGTTTGCACACATATACTTAATATCATAGGGAACAAGATTAGCGTGGGAAAACAATGAATCTGTGGCCCCTGGGAGTTATGGTGAACAAGAAAGTTGTGCAAAACTCCTGGACATTTTCAGTTTGCTGTAGATAAGTCCGGATAAATGCAAGGATGGAAACAGCCTGAAAATGGGCATGGCAGTTACCAGGAGGAGAACATACCTCCTCTGAACCCCTCTTCCTTAACCTATCATCCCCCAACTACCCCTCCCTCACCTATCCCCCACCCCCCTAGATACCCCCATTCCACTCTTGTGTGTTCACATCTTTCGTTCTCTGTTTAAATAACGATATAAAAGTTCGTTCTAAAACAACTCCTTATTGCAGCCTGGCATATCGGAAACCAAGATTAGACAAAGTATTTTAACGTAACGTTACTCAACATGTTTTACCATGCTCATCCATATTAATGGCCATCAAATATGCTTGCTTGGGTAGTCTGTTCATGTCCATTTTTAACAGTCTTATCAAGTAACGAATGCCCCTGACTGCAGGGTTTATGTATAATGGGTAGTGTCCTACTTCTCCATAAACAAACTTGTTTGGTACCTTGAATGGTATATTTTAAAACAATTTAAGTGGGGGGGGGGGGGGGGGCGAGGGGAGAGGGAGACACACACACACACACATACACATGCGCGCGCACACACACAGATGAAGTTTGAAACATCTGTGTGACATGTAGCTTTTCTAAACACCTGTAGTTGGAGGTTGACATGTAAGCTGTGCTATTCAGACTACTAAAACACCTACAGTTGGAGGTTGACATGTAAGCTGTGCTATTCAGACTACTCAACACCTGTAGTTGGAGGCTGACATGTAGCTATGTAGAATAAGCCCTTCCATTTGTTTGTTTTACAAGATTTAGCGCTATATAAATTCCATATATGACTATTATTTATTATTATTATTATTATTATTATTATTATTATTAAACTAAATCACCTGTAGTTGGTGGTTGACACGTAGCCCTGCTATGCAGACTACTAAAACACCTGTAGCTGTGCTAAAAACAGACTACTGAACACCTGTAGCTTGCGGTTGACATGTCATTCATTATCTATCTTCTCTCCCACAGACTGGTGTGTCAGGGTGACACAGAGGCTGTCTCAGGGATGGCAGACTGCAGGCATCGTCCTCCTGCTTGGCAGCCTGCTGCTGCTGCTGCTGCAGCCCTTGTGGTCTGGCTGTGTCTGCTGCCACAAGCAGCGCTGTCCCCCACCCTCTCCCCTGCTCTGCCGTCCAGCACCCCTTTCAGGCACAGCAGCAGCAGCAACAGCAGCAGCAGCAACAACAGCAGCAGCAACAGCAGCAGCAGCAACAACAGCAGTCAGGAGGTTGCACGGTCAGACTGTGATGGTCCACGTCAAGATTATGCTGACGTGATGACAACAACAGAGTATGAAGATGATGCTGACGTGATGACAACAACAGGGTATGAAGATGATGCTGACGTGATGGAAACAACAGGGTATGAAGATGATGCTGACGTGATGGAAACAACAGGGTATGAAGATGATGCTGACGTGATGACAACAACAGGGTATGAAGATTATGCTGACGTGATGACAACAACAGGGTATGAAGATGATGCTGACGTGATGACAACAACAGGGTATGAAGGTGATGCTGACGTGATGGCAACAACAGGGTATGAAGATGATGCTGACGTGATGACAACAACAGGGTGTGAAGATGATGCTGACGTGATGAGAACAACAGGGTATGAAGATGATGCTGACGTGATGACGACAACGGGGTATGAAGATGATGCTGACGTGATGACAACAGGGTATGAAGATGATGCTGACGTGATGACAACAGGGTATGAAGATGATGCTGACGTGATGACGGCAACAGGGTATGAAGATGGCGCTGACGTGATGACGACAACATGGTATGAAGATGGCGCTGACGTGATGACAACAACAGGGTGTGAAGATTATGCTGACGTGATGACGGCAACAGGGTATGAAGATTATGCTGACGTGATGACAACAACAGGGTATGAGGATGATGCTGACGTGATGACAACAACAGGGTGTGAAGATGATGCTGACGTGATGACAACAACAGGGTATGAAGATGATGCTGACGTGATTGCAACAGAGTTCGAAGATGATGCTGACGTGGGTACAACAGTCAATGAACATGGCGCTGACATGGGTAGAAGGGTGAATGAAGTAGGCAGCAGACACACAGAAGCCCAGCAGAGAACTGCAGGGCAGACTTCTCTGGACGAAGGGCAGCACAAAAAACCAGGCACTGTCCATCATCACAGTGCTGCCATGTCAACAGGGGAGAGAACTGAAGAAGATGGATGGTCCATATTCCTGGACGGTCTGCAGTATAACGTGGAAAGAAGGTTTGCCGATAGAGGACCCATAACTCTTGATGGTCAAGGGCGAACTACCCGTTCGACAAGAAAAGTACACGGCAATCATGATCAAGGGCCCAAAGCTCTGACTGGTCGACAGAGAAAAGCTCGTTCCACAATGGACAGAAAGGAGGATGACAGAGGGCCCCTAACTCTGGGCAGCAGTATGCTGGACAACAGCCTTTCAGCAGCAGCAGCTGACGTGGAGGGTGGAGGACATGGACATCATCAGCATGGGTCTGGGCCTGAGATGCCTTTGCTGTGCGCCAATGGCTGCCAGTCTCAAGGTTCCACCAACTTAGCTGTGAAGTCTAACGACTGGAAACTGTTGTTTCCTTCCGATCCCCTCAATGCCATTCTCTTCCCTGAACCCCCCAATGCTGCAGAGGTCAGCACAGATGCATCTTTGCCGACTGCTGCCGTGGATGTGGGAGAGTGCGGCCAGGGTGCAGCCTTCTCTTGTGCAGGTCAGTGTGGAAAGGTCAGAGACCTGCCTTGCTCTTGTCATGCCCAGTGCCGGCTGTATCACACTTGTTGTGAGGACTTTGAAGACCAGTGTCCGGAAACCTATCCTCAACTGAGCTGGGAAGAGAAGCGCTATCTGGATGCAGACATCCAGTGTCCAGACAGTCTGCTGTCGCCTGTCGTGGCCAGCTGCCTTCATGACCTTGACCACGTGTCCAGCATGAAATGTCAGAGGTCAGCTCCTGTAGAAGTCAGTGACATTATTCCCGTCACCGACAAGATAACCGGAATTCAGTTTAGAAACAAACACTGTGCTCTGTGCAATGGTGTACCCCTCACTTCATTGACACCATGGTCAGGGGAATTCTTCTGCAAGAATATGTGGAGGGAAGTGGACAGTTTGTTGAAGGCTGCCCTGGAGGGCTATGACACATTCTTCGGCTGCCTCAGCCGCTGGCGAAGTTCTGCCCTGAACCAGTCCCAGGGACGCTGCCTCCCCGCGGCCTGGCTGCAGACGGAACGGATGTCGTGCTCCAACCAGACACTCCACAACTGTCTGACTCAGCCGTCCTCCTACTTGCTAGCCACAAACAGTAATTTCCAGGTCATGTACAGAAACCGTCACTGTTTACTTTGTGACTCTGGCCAAAGCCAGTTGACCTCCTGTCGCCCTGTGGAGAGGGATGAGATGGACGTCAGAGTCCAGTATTTTTATTCCCTTGAGCTGGTGTGGAATGACAACAGAACGTGGACCTTGTGGGGACGCCCCAGTCATAGTTTCGTCACGGTAAGCATGCCTTTTGCCGCCATGTCTTGCGAGAGCACAGACCTGTTTCCCACTCATTGCCATGTTCTGAGGTGTCAGCAGGGCTACCGCAACGTCAACGGCAGCTGCATCTCCCCTAGCCTCACCACTCTCTGGTTTGAGTTTCATGTTCCACACTGGAACAGCCACCAGAACGTCAACGGCACAGCAGTGCTGGAAGACCTGTCTCTGATCAGCAATCATTTAAATTCTTTTTACCGAAAGATGATTGTGTCAAAACAAAGCACAGATCTACAACAAGGCCAGCAGTACTGGACTTTCTCTGTAAGGATATTTACTGGGGATGAAATCCTCGACACAATTGACTACATCAGGGATGCTGCACTAGCTACCTTCGAAAGCCATGGAATCAACACCACTCGTTTTTGCTTTCAAGCCAAAGCTTCACATGTGACTTTCAAAATGCCGTGCTCCTATTACAACACGTATGTGTTACATCGGAGGGCAGAGAGCTTTACAGCTGCTCCAGCTAAAACCATGCATTCTAACAGCAGACGTCCCCAAGTGGTTTCGCAAGACGATGGCCAAAAGAAAACACCGACGACGTGGAAAAAGTGGACACCCATCACTTGCGCTGCTGCGTCTGCGCTGAGCCTAGCAGTTGGCCTGATGCTGGAGCTTCGTAATTCCCTGTTCGGGGGTACCCCTGACTGGCCCCACTTCTGTCTCTGTCTCTCTTTCTTCCTGGGCTACCTGACACTCCTGATTGGCCGACTCCTGCCTCCTGCTTCCCTGCTGTGCTGGCTGACCGCTGTGGCCACCCACTGGGCCATGCTGTGTGGCCAGTTGTGGGTCAGCAGCACTGCCCTCAGGACTTGGGCGCACTTCAGGTCAGTGTGTGCGGTGCTCGGACAGGCTCTGCTCTTTTGACCCCGTCGCTGCCCTGCCTAGAGGTGGTCACAGGCTAACTAGCTAGCTGTGGATGTTTGGGCCTGCATCACTGCTGTGTGTACGTGTGTGGAGTGGAGTGGAGCGTTAGTGGAGAGAAGAGTGCGTGGTGTGGTGTGGTGTGGTGTGGTGTGTGGTGTGGTGTGGAGTGGAGTGGTGTGTAATGGAGTGGAGTGGAGTGTAACATGTGGAGTGGAATAGAGGGTAGTGCAGTAAAGTGTGGTGCCGTGCGGTGTGATGCGGTGCTGTGCGGTGTGGTGTAGTGTAGCGTAGTGTAGCGTAGTGTAGTGTAGTGTACCATACTGTACTGTACTGTATTGTACTGTGCTGTAGCTTAGTGTAGCGTAATTGGGTGGAAAGTCTGCCCAAGGCGAAGTACACTTCTCTAGTGTGTAGTATTTACAACCATGACGCAGTACTGTTCAGCATTTACAGTCGTGACGCAGTACTGTGCAAACATTTACAACCGTGACACAGTACTGTACAACATTTACAACAATGACAGTACTGTACAACATTTACTATTATGACAGTACTAAACAACATTTACAACTATGACACACACATTACTGTACAGCATTTACAACTATGACACAGTACTGTACAGCATTTACAGTCATGACACAGTACTGTACGACATTTACAGTCATGACACAGTACTGTACAACATTTACAGTCATGACACAGTACTGTACAACATTTACAACCATGACACAGTACTTACAACATGTACAACAACGACACAGCACTGTACAACATTTACAACCATGACACAGTACTGTACATCATTTACAACCATGACACAGCACTGTCCGACATTTACAACCACGACACAGTACTGTTCAACATTTACAACCATGACACAGTACTTACAACATTTACAACAACGACACAGTACTGTACAACATTTACAACCATGACACAGCACTGTTCAACATTTACAACAATGACACAGTACTGTACATCATTTACAACCATGACACAGCACTGTTCAACATTTACAGTCATGACAGTACTGTATAACATTTACAACTATGACACATTACTGTACAGCATTTACAACTATGACACAGTACTGTACAACATTTACAGTCATGACACAGTACCGTACAACATTAACAATGACGACACAGTACTGTACAATATTTACAACCATGACACAGTACTGTACAACATTGACAACCACGACACAGTGCTGTACATCATTTACAACCACGACACAGTACTGTACATCATTTACAACCACGACACAGTACTGTACAACA
>CM054143.1:17722596-17742596 GCA_028751875.1 Rapana venosa | reverse complement strand
ACAGAATCTCTTTGAAGGTGAGCATTTCCAGGTTGTTGTTTGTTTGTTTTTGTTCGTCTGTTGTTGTTTGTTTGATTTTTTTTTGGGGGGAAGGGGGGGTGTTAATACTTGAAATCTTATGCTGTCACCATGTGCATTACATTGAATGAAAACGAAGGGAAATGTTATGGGAGGGAATGCCAGAGAATGCGAGATGTATGTCAGTATTATTTCTGTTGTTCTCATTCCAGCTAGAATTTTAAGTTCTGGCAAAAAAAAATTGAACATGATAACCGATGTCCCTTTACGGTTTCGTTGGTTGTGCTTTTCAGCTGGAACTTCAAATCCACAGATTCAGCCATTCCTACTTCAGTCAATTGCTATTGGCTTAATAGGAAACTTAGACTTCAGATGAGCTTTGTTTGTTTTAAGCATGCTCTTTATCTTCTTCTACTTCTACGTTCCCTGTCATTGGAAGGATTGCTAGTGCCTGGTGTTCTCTGGAGCTTCTGATCCCGTAAGAGTCATAGGGTTGTTTTTTTACCCCAGCAGGCTCCTACCCAGAGTGAGTGTGCTGTGGGCTCGGTGGGAAGACCGGGACCACACAGTCGAGCTTCACCCACTTTTACGGATGCGAATTTGAGAGTGTCACTCAAATTACCTGACCAACACTGCAGGTGTCTGTATCTCTCGGGCCCGGTTGACACTGGGATATATTTTGATAGTAAGCATAGAGTACAACCTTGTCAAGTAGTCTCAAAGCACATGCACCTCCACAGCAGCATCATTACGTCATCCTCATTGTCATTGATCATCATGCAAAAAAACAAAATTGCCTCTGATTCGGTGGTCTCAGTTGCTCTGGTCTCATGATGACCTCAGATTCTATTTCCCCGTACACTTCTGTGCCTGTGGTGAGTTTGTGTCAAAGAACTTGGGGTTGGAGGTTTGGAGGGGGGGGGGGGGGGGCACGGTTGTTGGAGGGATGTTGTGGTGGTTGCCACCTCGGGTGGGCAACTCACTCAGTCTGGCTCCGCGACTGAGCTAAAACTATCGTTAGTAGGGGGCTTAGTAGGTGGTGTCTTGCGTATATTAGCTCAGAACAGGCACCACTGAACACCACTAAAGTGACCCAACAGCAGTGCAGGGCTCCTCTGGCTGGTGGCCCCACGGAGGCCTGATATTGATAGGCTCCCTGTGGACTTCCGACCCTGAGGATGAGACATAACAAGTCTGGGTATGGCTGTGGCGGAGAGATTGGGATGAGCGGAGTGGGGACAGCAGGACGGGGACGTCACAGAAGATGAGGCAGCACAAAACAAACAAAAAATTCTGGTGTTGGAGATGTTTCTCGATTACAGGCCTGCTTTAAAGATCTGCACAGTTGTGCTCTTTCCAAGTCGGAAACCAAAGAGAGGGATAGAAAAGAGGAAGTTCTTATCACAAAATTTTTAGACGATTGGGGGCTGCTGTTTTTACTGGAAGAATCCCTGACATTCCCACGGGAAAACACTTTTAAAAGTGTAGCTCAATGTGCTTGACCATTATTTTCTGCAGTGTGTTTTTTCAGGTTTGGGTAATGCCAAGATAATGTTATGTCAGGATGGCCCTTCACTTGGTCTAGCTTCACAACTGAACTAATGTTGATGTCAGTAGGAACTTATTCGGTGGTTTATTTTTTTAATTAAAAAAAAAATTCATTCTTTTATTTCGAGGAAAATGGAATAAGCACTCATGTGCTTTTCTTAAATCCAGTCCCCGTGTGTATGCAGTTTTGTAAAGTTTGTCATCCGTACCCATCGGCATACAATGGCCTACTCTTCCGAAAAGCGGAACGGGTTTTAACGTGTGCGCAAGATGTTCTGCATACGTGGTGTGACTGGGTATGTTGGCTGACAAAACAGGCACTACCAAACACTACAAAAATTGACCTAGCAGCTGAGCAGGACCTTTCAGGTTGGAGGCCTCCTGGCAGCTTAAAATCAACTTCAGACTTTGAAGATAGGACAAAATGAGCCTGGCTGAAACTGTGCAGGGCTGGTGTGGATGTGACATGTGAACGAGGAGGGTTTGTGTGTTTGTACGTGCGCATGTAGTCATAACTTGTGTGAAGTGTGTGTTCATGCAAAAAACAACAACAACAACAACAACAACACGAAGGTGTCTGTGTGTTGGAACAGCGCACACGGCATCGGAGGAGAGAGCAGAAGAAGCAAAGGAAAGCACTACTGACCGGGACATGCCCCAACATTCCCGCCGTCACCACAGCCACCTTCACCAACAATGACCTGAGCTACACAGAGGCTTCTGTGCCTCCTTCCTGTGTGGGCGTGTCCTTGCCCTGACCCTCCCTGACCACACTGACCAGCACTGACCAGCACTGACCTACACTGACGCACTCTTATGCCTTGGTCTGAGAACACAGACGCGCTGGCATAGCATGTGAACCGTGAATAACTGACGCGCTGTTATATATTTGTCTGACGAATACTGTCGCGCTGTTATATATTTGTCTGACGAATACTGTCGCGCTGTTATATATTTGTCTGACCAATACTGTCGCGCTGTTATATATTTGTCTGACCAATACTGTCGCGCTGTTATATATTTGTCTGACCAATACTGTCGCGCTGTTATATATTTGTCTGACCAATACTGTCGCGCTGTTATATATTTGTCTGACCAATACTGTCGCGCTGTTATATATTTGTCTGACCAATACTGTCGCGCTGTTATATATTTGTCTGACCAATACTGTCGCGCTGTGATATATTTGTCTGACCAATACTGACACGCTGTTATATATTTGTCTGACCAACACTGACACATTGTTATATATTTGTCTGACCAACACTGACACTCTGTTATATATTTGTCTGACCAATACTGACACGCTGTTATATATTTGTCTGACCAATACTGACACTTATGCATTTGTCTGACCAACACTGACGCGCTGTTATATATTTGTCTGACCAATACTGACGCGCTGTTATATATTTGTCTGACCAATACTGACGCGCTGTTATATATTTGTCTGACCAACACTGACACACTGTAATATATTTGTCTGACCAACACTGACACACTGTAATATATTTGTCTGACCAACACTGACGCGCTGTTATATATTTGTCTGACCAATACTGACGCGCTGTTATATATTTGTCTGACCAATACTGACGCGCTGTTATATATTTGTCTGACCAACACTGACGCGCTGTTATATATTTGTCTGACCAATACTGTCGCGCTGTTATATATTTGTCTGACCAATACTGACGCGCTGTTATATATTTGTCTGACCAACACTGACACACTGTTATATATTTGTCTGACCAACACAGACACACTGGTGTGCTTTGGTCTGACCAACACAGACACACTGGTGTGCTTTGGTCTGACCAACACTGACACACTGGTGTGCTTTGGTCTGACCAACACTGACACTGGTGTGCTTTGGTCTGACGAACTGGAATGGCTTGGTATGAGCATGGAACAAGCTCACAAGCTGACTGAATGACTGACAGACCGTTAACTGTGTAAGTGTTAATGTCACCACTATTCCGTAGATTTAGAAGTTTAGTGGAATAAGCATAGCACGTGTAAATGTGTTCTTGCCAGTGTCTTAGATATTGTGTATGTTCACAGATTTGATAGAATAAGCCCAGCATGTATAAACGTGTAGTTTTCAGTATCTTCCTCTTCTCTCGTTTGCTTTTTACACCGTCAGATGTGTTTAGGAGAAATAATGGCATGTCATTTCCAGCTCCACTCGTGGGCCATACAGCTTAGTTTGCAGGGTTCTTGTCACTATGATCAACATTAGCCTATATCCATTAAAAGATTTTCTGGAATCTTATACATGTAATTGTCAATGTCCTTGGTATTGTAGGTTTGAAAGTTTGGTGAACATGTGTGTAGCAAAGTGTTGTAAGGCTAAAATCATCAGTATTGTGTGTGTTTGTGACCATGTGACCCAGCCCAGAGGCCACTCTAAACACCTGTCTATCTATAGCTGACAGCCACTCTAAACACCTGTCTATCTATAGCTGACAGCCACGCTAAACACCTGTCTATCTATAGCTGACAGCCACGCTAAACACCTGTCTATCTATAGCTGACAGCCACTCTAAACACCTATCTATAGCTGACAGCCACACTAAACACCTGTCTATCTATAGCTGACAGCCACTCTAAACACGTGTCTATCTATAGCTGACAGCCATTCTAAACACCTGTCCATCTATAGCTGACAGCCACTCTAAACACCTGTCTATATTTAGCTGGCAGCCACTCTAAACACCTGTCTATCTATAGCTGACAGCCACACTAAACACCTGTCTATCTATAGCTGACAGCCACACTAAACACCTGTCTACATATAGCTGACAGCCACACTAAACACCTGTCTATATATAACTGCAGGCCACACTAAACACCTGTCTATCTATAGCTGACAGCCACACTAAACACCTGTCTATCTATAGCTGACAGCCACACTAAACACCTGTCTATACATAGCTGACAGCCTTACTAAACGGCTGTCTATACATAGCTGACAGCCACACTAAACACCTGTCTATACATAGCTGACAGCCACACTAAACACCTGTCTATCTATAGCTGACAGCCACACTAAACACCTGTCTATATATAGCTGACAGCCACTCTAAACACCTGTCTATACATAGATGACAGCCACACTAAACACCTGTCTATCTATAGCTGACAGCCACACTAAACACCTGTCTATATATAGCTGACAGCCACACTAAACACCTGTCTATATATAGCTGACAGCCACACTAAACACATGTCTATATATAGCTGACAGCCACACTAAACACATGTCTATATATATATATCTGTAGGCCACACTAAACACCTGTCTATACATAGCTGACAGCCACACTAAACACCTGTCTATATATAGCTGACAGCCACACTAAACACCTGTCTATATATAGCCGACAGCCACACTAAATACCTGTCTATACATAGCTGACAGCCACACTAAACACCTGTCTATATATAGCTGACAGCCACACTAAACACCTGTCTATATATAGCTGCAGGCCACACTGAACACCTGTCTATACATAGCTTACAGCCACACTAAACACCTGTCTATACATAGCTGACAGCTACACTAAACACCTGTCTATACATAGCTGACAGCCACACTAAACACCTGTTCATATATAGCTGACAGCCACACTAAACACCTGTCTATATATAGCTGACAGCCACACTAAACACCTGTCTATCTATAGCTGACAGCCACACTAAAAAGCTGTCTCTATATATAGCTGCAGGCCATACTAAACACCTGTCTATATATAGCTGACAGCCACACTAAACACCTGTCTATCTATAGCTGACAGCCACACTAAACACCTGTCTATACATAGCTTACAGCCTTACTAAACGCCTGTCTATACATAGCTGACAGCCACACTAAACACCTGTCTATACATAGCTGACAGCCACACTAAACACCTGTCTATATATAGCTGACAGCCACACTAAACACCTGTCTATATATATATCTGTAGGCCACACTAAACACCTGTCTATACATAGCTGACAGCCACACTAAACACCTGTCTATACATAGCTGACATCCACACTAAACACCTGTCTATATATAGCTGTAGGCCACACTGAACACCTGTCTATATATAGCCGACAGCCACACTAAACACCTGTCTATATATAGCTGACATCCACACTAAACACCTGTCTATATATAGCTGTAGGCCACACTGAACACCTGTCTATATATAGCCGACAGCCACACTAAACATCTGTCTATATATAGCTGACAGCCACACTAAACACATGTCTATATATAGCTGACAGCCACACTAAATACCTGTCTATATATATATATCTGTAGGCCACACTAAACACCTGTCTATACATAGCTGACAGCCACACTAAACACCTGTCTATATATAGCTGACAGCCACACTAAACACCTGTCTATATATAGCTGACAGCCACACTAAACACCTGTCTATATATAGCGGACAGCCACACTGAACACCTGTCTATATATAGCCGACAGCCACTCTAAACACCTGTCTATATATAGCCGACAGCCACTCTAAACACCTGTCTATATATAGCTGTAGGCCACACTAAACACCTGTCTATATATAGCTGTAAAGGTAAAGGTAAAGGAGTCCCATAACCTATAAGGTCGTAGGGGAGCCAGGCGTCAGAGACCTCACTTCTCTGGGGCCCATCTCCTCTCCCTCGCTGCTTTACCTTCCCTGACCCTAAAGAGGGCAGGTACCCATTTACAGCTGGGTGAACTGGGGGAACTGTACTGAAGCCAAGGCGCGCAAACGGTCATCCATCCAACTGGTAACCACGCTTGACGCTGCTTAACTTGGCTGGGGGAAAAGCGAGTGCTCTGACCACTGAGCTATCCCGTCCCCAGCTGTAGGCCACAAAAAACACCTGTCCATATAAAGCTGTGGGTCACACTAACGCTAACACCTGTCTGTATATAGCTGTATGTGGCACTGTCAAGATGTCAGGAATAAACCTTTTATGGGTTTTGTTTTTCTTTTTTCTTTTCGTTCTTCAGCTTCTTATCCCAGGTTTACTAATGGTGTTATGTTTGCGTATGTGACCGCCCCCCCCCCCCCCCCCCTCCCACAATTAATTAAGGTAGCCGTATTCCGATTTAGGGGGTACATCTGGAAATTGAACTTACTAGTTTTGCCAGGACAGTGGGGTGGGGTGTAGGGTGTGGGGGGTGGGGGGTGGTGTGGGGGGTGTGGAGGGGGTACCTATCTGGTCTTTCTGATTTTTAACAGTCTGGGTTCTTTTGAGTGCACATTCCCTAAGCCACAGGTCGGACTGACTTCAGTCTCCTCCAAAAGGCTGGACATTCAATTCGATCTTTTCGGTCATCCTGGGAAGAATGAGTAAGGCTGGGAATGAAAACCAAGAATCTCAGGGTTTATTATTTTGTTAAGCAGGTGAACTTCTAAACCATCCTGCCGCCTTTCTTTTTCTGGGCGGTCTTTTTTTCTGTGTTAAAAACTGTTAAGATTTTAGGAATAAAACTGTTATAGGTGGTTTTCTTCCTGTGTTGAAACTGTGATGATATTAAGCATTAAGCTGTTACAGATGATCTTTCTGTGTTAAAAACTGTCGATGTGTCAGGAATAAAGCTGTTATGGGTAATCTTCTTCCTGTGTCCCAAACTGTCAAGATCTTATGAATAAAGCTGTTGTACATGACTTCTTTTTTTTCTTTTGGTGTTTTAGTCTTGTAATTTATGTAATGTATGAGCATGGCGAAAGAACTGCGCGCGCACACAAGCACGCACGCACGCACGCACGCACACACACAGGTCCTGTGTGCGAACTCACTCAGAACATCTTGCGCATACGTTAAAACCCCACCACTTTTCGGAAGAGTAGGCCATTGTGTGCCGGTGGAAACAGATGCTAAAATTGACAAAACTACATACACACCGGGACTGATGTAAAAAAAAAAGCACACGAGTGCTTATTCCATTATCCTCGAAATAACAATTTTAAAATAAATAAAATACACACACACACACACACACACACACACACACACACACACACACACACACACACACACACACACACACACACACACGTACGCATTTACAGGCCACTATACAAAGTGTATACTCTATCTTTAAAGTGATGTTCATCTTATGACGACCATTGATGTGCTGCTGTCAAATCTGCAATAGTCTTCCTATGGAAGATCGAACGGTAATATTATTAATAATAATATTAACAAGAATAATAATAATATTAACAACAACAATAACTGGAATTGATATAGCGCTATATCTTGCAAAAACAAGTCAAAGCGCTTGCATTCATTCTACTCTTATACATGCATCACGTTACAATTAATAGTTTGTACAAATTCAAATGTATACACACTCACGCACGCACGCACGCACGCGCACCCACCCATCCACGCTCACACACACACACACACACACACACACACACACACACACACACACACACACACACACACATACACACACACACAGTACACAGATTTGGTAGCAACACGAACTATTGCTATCACAGGTCCTGTTCGATTCTTCAATACATACTGTCATAGTCGGATACTTTGATAATTCAACCAAAGCACAAGCGCGTGCGCGCGCGCACACACACACACACACACACACACACAAACACACACACACACACACACGCACGCACGCACGCACGCACACGCACGCACGCACGCACGCACACACACACACACACACACACACAGGTAAAGCATTCAAAGAAAAGATTTTTTTTTTAAAGTTTTATCAGATTCATGTCATTACAATAATTTTAGCAGATTCGTGTGCAACATTACCAAAAGCAAATAGCAGTTTCAGAAAGTTCATGTATAATGCTGAAAAATGCACAGGTTTCCTCAAATTCACCTACTAGAGTGAACACAATGATCATGTGAAAAACATAAGGAGAGTTTCACAAGATTCATGTAACAACGCATGTTTCAAGCCCCAAAATTGCTACTGACTTTTAATCTATAGATACAAAAAAGAAAAAAAGATACCTGAAGGAAAGACTAAATAAAACAACTACAAGTAAACAATGAAATAAGCAAACAAACCATCAAAATAATCAATAAAGAAGTAATCAAAAGTGAAAAATGAACTCAGTCATACAATAGCTTGCATCAGTCAAATGCAACATTTATAAGCAGTAATGATACTTAATACTGGAGCGATTTAATAATGACAACAAAATATCAACAGCAACATAAAGAAACAAATGAGTTTGGGGATCACATTTTGAGTGGTTCTCTTGAACGCTGCGACAGTTCGATTGAGAACTTCCTGTCTGCAAGTTTTCATGGTAAGTAGTAAGTGAAAGTCAAAATGGCGCTTACTTTGACTGAAGAGGTGGTTCGAAGTCGTGTCAATTTGACGCACGATAACTTAGGTAAGGAGAAATTAAGTATTTTGTTTCCTTCATGCTTGCATTCTTCAAGACATGGACTTTTGCGTGGACTATCTATTTATTTTTGATTGCCGCAGATTTCGATGTATGCGTTTTGTCAAGATGTACATGAACCGTTTGGCTCATCGTTTTGGCTGTTGGACGTGCCAAAACATGATTTCGATCAGATGCTAGTGTTTTGGTAGAACGTCCAGCATGCAGAGTACAGAACCTAGCTTGGTTTAGAACCTTCTGAGCAGCGTAAGGATGAAATTTGAACTGCCTTGAAAGTACTACTTTGTGATTTAAAGCAAGTGGAACAATTGTAGCGTCCTTAGTAACACTCTGCCGCTGGACAGATCTAAGTCGTCTACAAGCATCGGACTTTATTCACAAACTAGTTTTCATTTGCACTCAGTTTAACTTTACTGCAAAGACAACACAGTGTGTTGGTCATGGCAATATTCACACTTGTTCCTTTTGAAACACACACACACACACACACACACACACACACACACACACACACACACATACACACAACAACACATCACAGGTACAAAACTAACAAATGTAAGCATTCTTTTGGTAATGGAGTTGCTGAGCTTTTTCTCACCTGTACTACAAATTTCACCATCTACTAGATTTTGAACTCATCTAGATATCAGTCACAATGTCAAGTGAAAAGTTCCATCCTTTGACATAGGTCTAATTTTCCAAGCAAGTTGATCCAACTCTTCTTTATCTTCTTCCCTTTTCGTTTTTTACACCGTCAGATGTGTTTGGGAGAAATAGCGGCAAGTCCTTTCCAGCTCGATCAAACTCAGTTTCTGAGCAAAGGTACACTTTATACTATACTTTATTTATACTATACCACTTTAAGTCATGGCAGACTTTTCTGCATAAAATTCAGGCTGCTCTCCCTGGGGGAAGTGCGTCACCACAAGAGCAGCGACTGTATTAGTTTCCCTATCAGAGTGGCTTTTTTTCTACAGAATTTTGCCAGGGACAACTCTCTTGTTGCCATGGGTTCTTTTACGTGCACTAAATAATTATGTGTAACACACAGGACCTCGGTTTATCGTCTCATCTGAAAGACTAGCGCCCAGACTACCACTCATGGTCTAATGGATGGGGGAAAAGTTTCGGGTCCAAACAGGATTCGAACCACTGCACACTTCTGACCTGGTCTTTTCACTTTATAGGAAGGTGCATTATCTCTAAACCATCGATCCACCTGTAACATATATTGTACATGTATAATGGTTTGTTGATCTGGTCACCTGTAACATATGTACACGTATAGTTGTATGTCTATGTAGTCACCTGTAACATATATGTACATGTATGTATTGTGATATGTTGACGTAGTCACCTGTTCATAACATATCATATAGACATGTATCTATAGTGGTGTATTGATGTGGTGTGGTAATACGTCTACATGATTACATCAGTCATCACGTGTATAGTGGTGTGTTGATAATGATATGGTGTGTAACATACATGTATACACGTGTAGTCCTTTGGATGAAACTATAAACCGAGGCCCCATGTTCGAACGCATGCAGAACATCTTGCGCACATGTTAAATCCTGTTCCGCTTTTTGTAAGAGTAGGCATTGTGTGCCGGTGGAAACAGATGACAAAATTGACAAAACCACATACACACGGGGACTGGATGTAAAAAAGCACATGAGTGCTTATTCCATTATCCTCGAATATAAAGAATAAATAAATAAATAAATGTAGTAGTATGTTGATGTGGTGAGGTTACATGTCTACACGTGTAGTGATGTTTTGACAGAGGACGTGAAGTCACTGTCTCTGCCCGGAACCTACCATGAGAAGATCATCTCCCTGGGCAGTGCTTTGCGGAAGTTCTCTCGACTCAAGGCTCTGGACCTGTCCAGAAATGCCCTGGAGTCTTTGGAGGTGAGTGTGGTGTATATAGTGTGGCTGGTAGTGTGTGTGTGTGTGTGTTGTGTGTGTGGTGTGTGTGTGTGTGTGTGTGTGTGTATGTGTGTGTTGAATATGTATGTTAAATTTTGATTTCTGTGTGTGTTGTGTGGTTTTGTGTTGTGTTGTGTTGTGTTGTGTGTGTGTGTGTGTGTGTGTGTTGTGTGTGTGTGTTGTGTTTTGTGTTGTGTGTGTGTGTGTGTGTGTGATATGTTGTAAGACTGAGATTTTTGCACAGTAAAAAGTTAAAGGTGTCCTATAACCTATAAGGTCATAAGGGAGAGACCTCACTTCTCTAGGGGCAAGCATATTGAGGGCGGCACCCATGTCCATTCTTCATTCATTCTTCTCATATCATACTGTATGTATTCATATGTGTATTGATAATTTCATTAGATGTTTTGAACATGTTAAAATTTTATGCTCTATATGGCGTGTGTGTTGTGTTGTGTTGTGTTGACACTGTTGTGTGTTGTGTGTATCATATTATGTGAAGACTGAGATTTTTGTACAGTATGTATTGATAATTTTGTGAGGCGTTTAGAACATGTTAAAATTTTACACTCTCTTTGGTGTGTATGTGTGCGTGCGTGCTTGCGTGTGTGTGTTTGTGTGTGTGCATGTGTGTGTGCATGCATGCGTGTGTGTATGCGTGTATGCATGTGTGCGTGCATGCATGTGTGTATCACTGCATGCATGTGTGTGTGTGTTTTATTTGTGTATTTTCAGGGCCTGGAAAATCTGGCTCTCTTGGAAAAACTAAACCTGTATCCTTGATGAATTTTTATGATATTTCATGATGGGAGAAACAGAAACAGAGTTGTATTCTTTTAAGTGATAGTTTCGCTGTTCATGCGCAGGTCACTTAGCTGGAGGCTAGTTTGTATTGGGGGTAGAGATGTTTCACAAAGAAAGAAAGAAGGGAGTCATATTGTGAATTTAGCCATTATACACGTTGGTTATCAGTGATAGATATTTCCTTGAAATTACAGGTTAGATTTGGTATCTAGAGTTCACTTTGCAGTTTCCAGCTATCACACTATGACTGGAACCTCAGATGGCATCAGATCACAAGTTCAATGCTCTAAGTGTAACTGCTAACTTGACTAAACTGTGCGGCCCACCATCTGAAATAACGACAACATGTGCACATGTAGTGTCTGATCTGCTGAATGAGTGACTGAATTGTTGTTGGTCATGGTGTAGAACTAAATGTTGGTCAGCTGAATGAATGGATGTTTGTTGGTCAGCTGAATGAATGGATGTTTGTTGGTCAGCTGAATGAATGGATGTTTGTTGGTCAGCAAAATGAATGGATGTTTGTTGGTCATGGTGAAGAGCTATATATATATGAACATTGGGCCACTGAATGAATGGATATTTACTTGTCCACTAACTTATGGATGTTTGTTGGTCCGCTGAATGAATGGATATTTGTTGGTCCTCTTTTAGCTGGTCTGCCAGCAACATCTATCCACTCCCTTCAACGTATACAAAACTCGGCAGCTCGACTAGTTCTCAGAAAGAAAAAATCTGAGCACATTACCCCTCTCTTGCGATCTCTCCACTGGCTGCCTGTGCCACAGAGAGTAGATTATAAAATCAGTACCCTCTGTTACAAATGTCTCCACAAAACTGCACCCTCCTACCTATGTGAATGTCTTAACCTGTACACTCCTTCACGTTCCCTCCGATCTACTGCAGATACCTTGTGCCTACGTATACCTAGATTCAACCAATCCACTGTTGGCCTCCGCTCATTCTCTATTTCTGGTCCATCCATCTGGAACAACCTTCCTCTCTCTCTTCGCCAGAAACCTAGTTATGACACTTTTAAATCCAGCCTCAAAACATATTTATTTCAAACCTAAGACTTCCCCTTCCTGTTTCATATCTAACCCATGTTCTATCACCCTGCTAAAGTATACGGCCTGTGCGAGTGTATGTGTGCTTTTGAAAAACATTTGACTATCGAAATTTTATTTCATAGATTTTGTCTGCATCGCACCATGTTTGTAAATATCTGTTTGTTTAAACTTTTGATTATTTATCATTGATTGCATGACTGTGTAAGATTGGGTTGAATGCATGCGCTTTGGTTTGTCTTTGCAAGATATAGCGCTATATAAGTTCCATTTATTATTATTATTATTAAATGAATGGATGTTTGATAGTCAGCTGAATGAATGGATGTTTGTTGGTCAGCTAAATGAAATGGATGTTTGTTGGTCGTCTAAATGAAATGGATGTTTGTTGGTCCTCTAAATGAATGGATATTTGTTGGTCCTCTAAATGAAATGGATGTTTGTTGGTCCCCAAAATGAAATGGATGTTTGTTGGTCCTCTAAATGAATGGATGTTTGTTGGTCCTCTAAATGAATGGATGTTTGTTGGTCCTTAAATGAATGGATGTTGGATGGTCTTCTAAATGAATGGATGTTTGTTGGTCTTCTAAATGAAATGGATGTTTGTTGGTCCTCTAAATGAAATAGATGTTTTGTTGGTCCTGTAAATGAAATGGATGTTTGTTGGTCCTCTAAATGAAATAGATGTTTTGTTGGTCCTGTAAATGAAATGGATGTTTGTTGGTCCTCTAAATGAAATAGATGTTTTGTTGGTCCTGTAAATGAAATGGATGTTTGTTGGTCCTCTAAATGAATGGATGTTTGTTGGTCCTCTGAACGAAAGGATGTTTGTTGGTCCTCTAAAGGAATGGATGTTTGGTCAGCTGAATGAATGGATGTTTATTGGTCCTCTAAATGAATGTATGTTTGATATAGTCAGCTGAATGAATGGATGTTTGATGGTCAGCTGAATGAATGGATGATTGATGGTCAGCTGAATGAATGGATGTTTGTTGGTCAGCTAAATGAAATGGATGTTTGTTGGTCCTCTAACTGAATGGATGTTTGTTGGTCCTCTAAATGAAATGGATGTTTGTTGGTCAGCTGAATGATTGGATGTTTGTTGGTCAGCTGAATGATTGGACGTTTGTTGGTCAGCTGAATGAATGGATGTTTGTTGGTCAGCTAAATGAAATGGATGTTTGTTGGTCAGCTGAATGAATGGATGTTTGCTGGTCAGCTGAATGAATGGATGTTTGATAGTCAGCTGAATGAATGGATGTTTGTTGGTCAGCTGAATGAATGGATGTTTGCTGGTCAGCTGAATGAATGGATGTTTGTTGGTCAGCTAAATGAACTGGATGTTTGTTGGTCCTCTAAATGAATGGATGTTTGTTGGTCCTCTGAATGAATGGATGTTTGTTGGTCCTTTAAATGAATGAATGTTTGTTGGTCCTCAAAATGAACGGATGTTTGTTGGTCCTCTAAATGAATGGATGTTTGTTGGTCCTCTGAATGAATGGATGTTTGTTGGTCCTCTGAATGAATGGATGTTTGTTGTTCCTCAAAATGAATGGATGTTTGCTGGTCCTCAAAATGAATGGATGTTTGTTGGTCCTCTAAATGATTGGATGTTTGTTGGTCCTGTAAATGAATGGATGTTTGTTGGTCCTCTAAATGAATGGATGTTTGTTGGTCCTCAACATGAATCGATGTTTGTTGGTCCTCTGAACGAATGAATGTTTGCTGGTCCTCTAAATGAATGGATGTTTGATAGTCAGCTAAATGAAATGGATGTTTATAGGTCCTCTAAATGAATGGATGTTTGATAGTCAGCTAAATGAATGGATGTTTGATGGTCAGCTGAATGATTGGATGTTTGTTGGTCAGCTGAATGATTGGATGTTTGTTGGTCAGCTGAATGATTGGATGTTTGCTGGTCACGGTGAGGAGTGTTAAGCACGTTGTCCTGAGCGGAGGCAGCTACTACAACAACGTCAGCAGCATGGAGGAGCTGCAGCGTTTGAAGCACACCTCCACCTCAAGGAGCTGGACCTGCGCCTCAACCCAGTCACCAGATCCGAACCTGACTACCGCCTCTTCCTCATCCACATGCTCCCCTCCCTCCAGAAACTGGGTCAGTGACACAGAGACTATCCCCACGCTGCAATCTTCCCCGCTTCCTAACTCCCACCCCAGTCCTACTCAGGGTTAGATTTTATTGTGATGTCCTCAGAAGCACATGAGTGCTTATTCCATTATCCTTGATATATATAGGAATAAAATTTAAAAACGAAAAAAGAATCATTGACATGAACACTTGTGTTGGTACCAGACATCTGTCAAATGTATCAGTGTCAAACGTGACTGTGGTGGTGCATTCAGATCCCCCATGGGGGTAGGTGATAGATGTTGTGGTCATCAGAATCATTCATTCACAGGCTACAGATCTTGCAGTTCATTGAATGAGCCTGTTTGAAGTCAAGAGTATCCAGGTCACTGGATTCTTTATGACACAGAGAGTTATTGGTTGTAGAACTTTCATCATCTGACATGCCAGCTACTGCGCTGGCATGGACAAAGTTTTAATTTTTTTCTCACATGGTAACATGAAAGTCTGTTGTACCTTTCCTTCTATTTATAGTTTCATCAGGCGCTTAACGGCAGCATGAAGCATTTTCACTCACGTAACAGAAAAGAAAAGTTGCTGTCTGAGCGTTCAACGACGACGAAGAAGAATGAAGTTTCATTAGTCACACCGTACATACGGTACTAAGTCAGCTGGCTACTTATCTCCCTGAAGGGCTCGTGGGTAGGGCTGAGAGCTGCTGTCCTATGCCACCCTGACCTTTTCTTTTGTCCTTTATACATCGGCCCTTCTATTTCTAGTCCCCCGTCCTTACACACACACACACACACACACATACACGCATACACACACGCACACACACACACACACACACACACACACACACACACACACACACACACACACACACATACACACACTATCATCTATGCTCTCAGACCCCCCTCCCCTCCTACTTTCCCCCTCTTTTCCCCCTGCTTTACTTCTCTCTCCCATATCCTCCTTCCTGTCTTCTCTCTCTCTCACTCTCTCTCTCTCTCTCTCTCTCTCTCTCTCTCTCTCTCTCTCTCTCTCTCTCTCTCTCTCTCTCTCTCTCTCTCTCCCCTCTCTCCCCTGCCCTCCCCCCCCCCTTCCCAACTCCATCCTGATTATTCCATACAAACACTTTCACTCATATCTTCTGGCCAATTTTTCCTGCAGTTTCAATAGAAATCTGATTATCAGAAAGTGTTCCTTATCCATGCCCCTCTCCCCCAATCCTCCCAACACTTTTTGAAACTCCTTCATGAATATATCCAAGTGCCCTAATGGCCCAAGTAGGTGTGGAGGTTTTTCATGTGCTCTCTACACCACACATTCGTTTATGTGGAGTTAACATCGGTGCAGACTCCACTCTCCCCAAAAGTCCTTCGGATGAGACAATAAACTGAGGACACACAGAGAACATCTTGCACACATGTAAAAACCCATTCCGCTTTTTGGAAGAGTAGGCCATTGTGTGCCGGTGGGGACGGATGACCACAAAACTGCCTACACACGGGGACTGGAGGTTAAAAAAAGTAAATGAGTGCTTATTCCATTATCCTCAAAATAAAAGAATAAATAAAATAAATTTAAAAAATAGATGTTTAAAAAAAAAGCACATGAGTGCTTATTCCATTATCCTCCAAATAAAAGAAATAAGATAGAATAAAAAGAATAAAACGAAATAAATGAAAAAATAAAATCATCCACCGGTTCATTTTGCTGTGGGCAGACGACCGCAGCGTGCGTGACCGGGAGCGGCAAGCAGCGCTGATTCACTTCAGCTCCAGCCAAGCTGCCGAGATGACGCAGCACCCCGCCAAAAAAGAACCCTCCACCAAAACCCACCCCCGGGTAGAACTGACGGCCAGGCTGGGCAGGCCTGCAGGTGAGAAGGGGTGCAGGGGAGAGGGTGTGAAAGACGAACGAGCGAACGGACAAGATGAGATTGTAGATCGGTGGATATTAGTGCAAGTGTACGTAAATCATTCGTAAGAGTTTTGATTTGTCTTTGCAAGATATAGCGCTATATAAATTCCAATTATCATTATTGTTGTTTGTTGTTGTTATCATCATCATCATCATCATCATCATCATCATCATCATTGAATCATTTGTAACCACATGCATGCATGTTTTGATTCAAGGACTCAAGTTGACAGTATATGCATACATGCTGTCACACTCATACACAAAGCATGCATACACACACATGGGCACATACACACATATGTGCGCACTCGTACACACATGCACACGCATGCATGCACGCACCCATGCACCAACACATGTACGCATGCACACCACACACACAACCACAACAACAAAACACACACAGAGTCATATACCCTCCTCTCCCAAAATTTACCCCTCCCTGCCCACTGACACAAGCAAGATATATATATATAGATATATATAGATATATATATATATATATATATATATATATATATATATATATATATATATATATATATATATATATATATAGTGTTTTGGAGCGCATCCTTCTCCAGGTATCAGGATGCTTGCTGGGGACCAGCCGCTATGGCGCAGTGGTTAGCGCCTTGGGTTACGGACTGGAAGGTCGCGGGTTCGATTCCCATAAGAGTCATAGGGATTTTTCGGACTCTGGCTGGCTCCTACCCAGAGTGAGTGTGCTGGGCTCAGTGGGAAGACTGGAACCACACAGTCGAGCTTCATCCACTTAACGGATGCGAATTTGAGAGTGTTGCTCAAATTACCTGACCAACACTGCAGGTGTCTGTATCTCTTGGGCCCGGTTGACGCCGGGATATATTATGATAGTAAGCGTAGAGTACAACCCTGTCAAGTAGTCTCAAAGCATATGCACTTCGACAGCAGCATCATTACGTCATCGTCATTGTCATTGATCATCATGCAATTTAAAAAATAGCTTCTGATTCGGTGGTCCCAGTTTCTATGGTCTCATGGTGACCTCAGATTCGGTTTGCCCATACACTTCTGTGCCAGTGGCGAGTTTGTGCCAAGGCCTGTGGAGTTGGAGGTTCGCGGGGGACGGTCGTTGGAGGGACGTTGTGGTGGTTGCCACCTCGGGTGGGCAACTCAGTCTGGCTCCGCGACTGAGCTAATACTGTCATTAGTAGGGGGCTTAGTAGGTGGTGTCCTGCGTATGTTAGCTCAGAACAGGCACCACTGAACACCGCCAAAGTGACCCAGCAGCAGTGCAGGGCCCCTCTGGCTGGTGGCCCCACGGCGGCCTGATAGTGATTGGCTCCCTGTGGACCTCCGACTCTGAGGATGAGACATAACAAATCTGGGTGTGGTTGTGGCGGGGAGATTGGAATGAGCGGCGTGGGAACAGCAGGACGGGGGACGTCATAGAAGATGAGGCAGCAAAAAAAAAAAAAAAAAAGGATGCTTGCTGGGTATGTTCATGTCATCCATGCCTCCAGCCATAGCTGGCCTACTCTTCTACAAAAGAAAAAATAACGCGAGATTTGTTCTTCTTCTTCGTCTTCTTCTTCCAATGCTCAGACAGCAACCTTAGTTGTCTGTCATATGAGCGAAAATGTGTTGCGCTGCAGTTAAGGGCCTGACGAGTCAGGCCCAGTGCATCCAGCTTCAATGTGGGAGAGAATCGATATTGGAATAAACGGCAGGAGTATGGACCAAAAAGGCAGAAAATAGACAAGAAGGGGATGACAGGAAGAAAAGGAACAAGACAGAAGCAAAGAGAGGGATAGAAAAGGATAGAGAGGGATAGAAAAGAAGGAAATCCATAGCACAGAATATCCAGAAGGTGGGGATGCTGTTTATTCTGACAGGCCCCTGGTATCCCCTTGAGGGAAAGGTTTACAGTCTCATTTGAAGGATTTGGGGTTAAGTGGAGTTACTACCAATGTTAACAACTCCAGGAGATGAATCCCCTCAAACCAAACACCTCAGGGAAGTTAGGAACCTGCACCCTCACTTATAGTCCTTTGGATGAGACTACAAACCGAGGCCCTGTGTGCAGAAATCTTGCGCACACGTTAAATCCTGTTCCACTTTTCGTAAGAGTAGGCCATTGTGTGCTGGTGGGAACAGATGACAGAATTTACAAAACCGCATACACACGGGGACTGGACTATTCCATTATCCTCAATATAAAAGAATAAAATAGAAAAAAAAAAAAATTACAAATAGTCAGAGCAGGAGTCCACCACTGTTCACCACTAGGAAATATTCTCTCTTTTTTTCTCTCTCTCTTTTCTTTTATTTCGAGGATAATGGAATAAGCACTCATGTGCTTTTTTTTTTACATCCAGTCCCCATGTGTATGCAGTTTTGAACATTTTGTCATCCATTCACACTGGCACACAATGGCCTACTCTTCCAAAAAGTGGAACAGGTTTTAGTATGTGCGCAAGATATTCTGCATGCATTCGCACACAGGACCTCGGTTTATAGTCTCATCCAAAGGAATTTTTGGGGGGATAGTGGAGTCAGCACACTGATGTTAACTCCAAAGAAAAACATCCTCTTGAACGAGATTCCAACCCAGGTCAGCAGATCACGAGCGCAATGCGCATCACTCTAACCACCAGGCTATCCTGTCCCCCTAGGTTGTGTCTGTGTATTGCGTGAACTTTCCGTGGTCAGGAAGAGTCTTTCATCGCTGATATTGTTTCCACTGTGTCTGTGTATTGTGGTCAGGAAGTGTCTTTCATCGCTGATATTGTTTCCACTGTGTCTGTGTATTGTGTGAACTTTCCGTGGTTAGGAAGAGTCTTTCATCGCTGATATTGTTTCCACTGTGTCTGTGTATTGTGTGAACTTTCCGTGGTTAGGAAGAGTCCTTCAACGCTGATATTGTTTCCACTGTGTCTGTGTATTGTGTGAACTTTCCGTGGTTAGGAAGAGTCTTTCAACGCTGATATTGTTTCCACTGTGTCTGTGTATTGTGTGAACTTTCCGTGGTTAGGAAGAGTCTTTCAACGCTGATATTGTTTCCACTGTGTCTGTGTATTGTGGTCAGGAAGTGTCTTTCAACGCTGATATTGTTTCCACTGTGTCTGTGTATTGTGTGAACTTTCCATGGTCAGGAAGTGTCTTTCATCGCTGATATTGTTTCCACTGTGTCTGTGTATTGTGTGA
>CM054143.1:17622596-17717596 GCA_028751875.1 Rapana venosa | reverse complement strand
TTCTCCAATTTAGGGACTGTGGTCGCAAGTCATCCTTCATGAACTCCTCAGGCCACACTAATATCAGTACAATTCTTCTCTGAAGTCGGAGTATGGCTGCCTATTTGACGAGGTACTTGAAAATAGTCATACACGCAAACTTCCATCCGGTGTGCTTCCTATCTCACAGTGATTCCCAGGTGGGATGAGTGAGTCAGAGTGCACGTTCTGGGTGACCCCCAGAGTGTAAAGCTGGGGAACGCACAACAACAACAACAGTACAATTCTGAAAAAAGCAACCAGGCCCACACAGACACGAAAGTGCCACACAAGCCGGAGTATTTTTTATTTACTTTTAAATTCTTTTATATTGAGGATCATGGAATAAGCACTTATGTGCTTTTTTTTTTACATCCAGTCCCTGTGTGTATGCGGTTTTGTCAATTGTCATCTGTTCCCACCGGCACACAATGGCCGACTCTTACGAAAAGCGGAACAGGATTTTAACGTGTGCGCAAGATGTTCTGCATGCGTTCGCACACGGGCGTCTCGGTTTATAGTCTCATCCTGAAGGACTTTTGGGGAGAGTGGAGTTTTCGGCACTGATGTTAACTCCAGGGGGAAAATATCCCCACTTGAACGCGAATCGAACCCGGGTTGTCAGATTGCGAGCGCAATGTTCTAACCACTAGGCTATTCTGTCCCTAGAGAAAAATTGGTCATGCACTAAAGGTGAAGGTCACAGACCAGCTAAAGGGGAGACCACTGCACCGTTTCAGAAACGCCCCTCCAGCCTGCCCCCACCTCGCAGTGATGGGGACCCGCTGTCGGCCCACAAAGACCGGTATCCCAACATCCCCAGTCTGCCCGTTCCTGAGGCCTCCCACAGAAAAAGGTCTTATGGTCATGTTGGGAAGGAATTGGGGAGGAGGGGGAGGAAGGGGGGTGGCGGGGGGGGGGGGGGGGGGTGGAGGAGGGGAGGGGGAAGGGGGGGAAGGAATTTGTTGGAAAGAGAGAGAGAGAGAAGGTTGATTACAGAATGAAGAAGAGATCCGCAGCAGTTTTTTTGTTGTTTTTGGTTGGTTGGTTGGTTGTGGTGGGTTTTTTTGTTGTTGAAGATATGTATCTGCTATTGTTGTTGGTTTTTTTGGTTTTGTTGAACACTAGCTCTACGTTAAGGGAGAGAACCTCTCTTTCCCAGTATACACGTGCACTAAGCACATTTGTATGCTACCGTAACCCGGTAGTGGGTGATACAGAGGGAAGGGTTAGTAGATGGTTGGTTACCCTTATAGCGGGTTACTACGTGGCACTGCTCTTGTAGCAACGCGCTCTCCCCGGGGAGAGCAGCCCGCATTTCATGCAGAGAAATCTTGTGACTTATAGTGGTATAAATGAATAAAAGGTTAAGGGATTTTTGTGTGTTAAAGTCTGTTTCAGCTGTTATCACTGCAGCTGGTTTCGTTGGGTCACGCTTTTTTGGTTGTTTTTGTTGTTGTTTTTGTGTGTGTGTGTTTCTGTTCCTTGGCTAGAGCTTTGAGGTTCCCCAATGGTGAGATTTTGTATATGCCACCCTTTTCTTCTAAATCTAGCCTCGAGACAGATTTATTTCAAACCTAAGATTCTCCCCTCTTGTTCCATTTCAATTTTGTTCCTGCCTTCGACAGCCAAAACCCCATCACCCTCTGGAGTGTACAACCTTTATGTGTGTGTGCGTGAGTGTGTGCATGTGTGCGTGCGAGCATGTGTGTATACATTTGAATTTGTAAAAAAAAAAACCATCCTATTAATTGTAACTGGCTGCATGTCAATGAGTAGGATGAATGAAAGTGCTTTGATTTGTTTTTTGTGCAAGATATAGCGATATATAAATTCCATTTATTATTATTATTTTCTCTCATCATGAAGGCAACTGTGTTCTGACTGCTGGGTATGTCTATGTTTCAGTAACCCACAGAATGCTGACATGAATTACAGGATCTTTAACGTGCATATTTGATCTTCTGTATACGTGAAAGGAATTAATGCACTGGCAGGTCTGCATTTGAAGTTGACCTGGGAGATTGTAAAATCCACCACCCTTGGTTCACCAGACGCCACCGAGATTCAAACCCACGACTTCATGGACCCATGGGATTGAAGTTGAATGGTCTTAACCACTCGGCTGTAGCGTCTGTCTTTTAAAGGTCTGTCTCAGCTGTTATTATGCAGCTGGTGTTCATTGGGTCATGTAAAGAGGAGAACTGCTGTGATTAGCACTGTGATTTGTTTGTGTTACCAGCTGTGTGAGGGCTTTTGAGTGTGTGTTAATATTTTTCATTCTGCCTGTCTGTCTGCCCGTAAGTCTGTTTATCATCTACATCTGTCTCTTTGATTTATTTTCATGCGTTTATATTATGATCTTGTTTGTTTTGGTGTGGGTGTTTTTTACAAAAGGAGGGGGAGTGTTCTTCAGAGAACTTACTGAAAACTGATGTATGGAAAATCTAAGAAATATCTCTTTGTTCACTGGTTGGAAAAAACTAGAGGCCTATGCCAAGTATATTAGACGTGGTAATGGTGATGATGATGATGATGATGATGTTAATGATCATTAAATATGATGATAATGTCTGCATGAATGATTTCAATCTGCAATACCAGGATGAACTGGAGGCCTTCACCAAGTACATCAGACATGATGATGATAAGGATGATGACAATGATAATGATGATGTTAATTATCATTACATCTCATGATGATAATGTCTGCATAAATGAACCCAGTCTGCAATACCAGGATGAACTGGAGGCCTACACCATGACAATGATAATGATGATGGTAATTACAATGATGACAATGATGATACTGTCAACAGGAATGACCCCAATCTGCAATACCAGGATGAACTGGAGGCCTACACCAGACAATGATAATGATGATGGTAATGATAATGATGATGGTAATGATGATGATAATGACAGTGACAATGATGATATTGTCAACAGGAATGACCTCAATCTGCAATACCAGGATGAACTGGAGGCCTTCACCATGACAATGATGATAATGACAATGATAATAATAATAATGATAATGATGATGATAGTGACAATGATGATACTGTCAACAGGAATGACCCCAATCTGCAATACAAGGATGAACTGGAGGCCTACACCAGACAATGATAATGATGATGGTAATGATAATGATGATAATTGCAAAGGATAATAATACTCTTGATGACAATGACAATAATGTCAACAGGAATGACCCCAATCTGCAATACCAGGATGAACTGGAGGCCTACACCTTGACAATGATAATGATGATGGTAATGATAATGATGATGATGATGATAATTACAATAATGACAATGATGATAATGTCAACAGGAATGACCCCAATCTGCAATACCAGGATGAACTGGAGGCCTACACCAGACAATGATAATGATGGTAATGACAATGATAATGATGATGGTAATGACAATGATGATGATAATGGCAATGATGATAATGTCAACAGGAATGACCCCAATCTGCAATAACAGGATGAACTGGAGGCCTACACCATGACAACGATAATGATGATGGTAATGATAATGATGACATTGATGATGGTGATAATGACAATGATGATAATGATGATACTGTCAACAGGAATGACCCCAATCTGCAGTACCAGGACGAACTGGAGGCCTACACCAAGTACAAAAGTCGAGGGTTTTTCACCCCCCATCCTGCTGCTGGTGTGTCTCTCATTCCCTCTCCTCTTGCCTTTGTCTCAACACTGTCCCTACGCTACAGGAGAGAAAAGCCCCTCTTTCCCTGTACAGTACACTACACAAATTGTGCGCTGTGCACACTTGTAGGCTTCCCTAACCCAGTAGTGGGTTATCGATGCGGAGGGAAGGGTTAGTAGATGGTTGGTGACCCTTTAGCAGGGTGACCCGTAGGGAGAAGGTTAATGGCTTTGTCTTCTCTGTGAGGTTTGTGGGTTTTTTTAAAATCTTCTTTGTGAGGTTTGTGGTTTTTTGTTTGTCTTCTTTGTGAGGTTTGTGGGGTTGTTTTTTAATCTTCTTTGTGAAGTTTGTGGTTTTTTGTTTGTCTTCTTTGTGAGGTTTGTGGTTTTTTGTATGTCTTCTTTGTGAGGTTTGTGGGTTTTTGTTTGTCTTCTTTGTGATGTTTGTGTGTTTTTTGTTTGTCTTTTTTGTGAGGTTTGTGGTTTTTTGTTTGTCTTCTTTGTGAGGTTTGTGGTTTTTTGTTTGTCTTCTTTGTGAGGTTTGTGTTTTTGTTTGTCTTCTTGGTGGGGTTTGTGTATTTTGTTTGTCTTCTTGGTGGGGTTTGTGTATTTTTTGTCTTCTTGGTGGGGTTTGTGTATTTTTTGTCTTCTTGGTGGGGTTTGTGTATTTTGTTTGTCTTCTTGGTGGGGTTTGTGTATTTTTTGTCTTCTTGGTGGGGTTTGTGTATTTTGTTTGTCTTCTGTGTGGGGTTTGTGGGTTTTTTATTTGTCTTCTTTGTGGACTTTGTGTATTTTTTGTGTATCTTCTTTGTGGTTTTTTTGTGTGTTTATCTTCTTTATGGGCTTTGTGTTTTTTGTTTATCTTCTATGTGGTTTTTGTTGTTGTTGTTTATCTTTGTGGATTTTTTTGTTGTTGTTTATCTTCTTTGTGGGGTTTGTGTTTTCTGTTTGTATTCATTGTGTTTTATGTTTTTTGTGTGGGCTTTGTGTTGGGATTTTTTGTGGGCTTTGTTTTTTTTGTCTTTGTTGATATATTGAGTTATTAAAAGTCTTTGTTGTTTTTGTCTTTGTTGATATATTGAGTTATTAAAAGTCTTCTTTGTGGGGTTTGTGTTTTTTGTTTGTCTTCTTTTTTGTGGGCTTTGTTTTCTCTTATTGTATTCTCTTTTTTCTGTGTGTGCTGCCTCATCCTCTGTGACATGCCTAACCTACTGTTCCCATGCTACTACTACTACTAATAATATATGGAATTTATATACTCATTTTAATCTCTCTATATCAGCCATACCTAGCTCCGTCATGTCACACCTTCAAGGTCAGAAATCCACAGGGAACCCATCAATGTCAGGCTGCCACAGGACCACCAACCAGAGGGGCCCTGCACTGCTGCTGGGTCACTTTGGTGGTGTTCAGTGGTGACTTCTGAGCTAATTTTGTGCAGAACACCACCTACTAACCTCCTACTAATGACAGTATTAAGCTCAGTCACAGAGCCAGACTTGAGTGAGATGCCTACCTGGGGTGGCTACCACCCCAATGTCTCTCCATCATCATCATTCTCCCATGAATCTACCTCCAACCCTGAAGGCTTTGACACAAACTCACCACAGACATGAAAGCCAGTGGGGAAACTGACGTTGAGGTCAGCGTGAGACCAGAGCAACCAGGGCCACTGAATCAGAGACCTTCTTCCTATAGTGTATGATGATCAGTAATGATGTCATGATGCTGCTGTGGAAGTGCATTTGCTTTGAAAGTACTTGACAGGGTTGTAGTCTACTCTTCCTATCATGATATATTTTGGTGTCAACCAGGCCTGAGAGATACAGATACCTGCAGTGTTTGTCTAGTAATTTGAGCACCAGCTTCAAAATTGTATTTGTAAACAGGATGAAGCTCAACTGTGTGATCCTAGTTTTCCCAAGAAGCCCAGTTCAAACTCACACTGGGTAGGTGCCGGCCGGAGTCTGAAAAATCCTGGTAACTCTTATGGGATTTGAACCTGCAACCTCCCAGTCCGTAAACTAAGGCGGTAATCACAGCACTATGGTGGCTGGTTCTTGTTTGTGTGGTGTGAGTCGAGAGATGAAGAGATAAGAGTGTCTGTCAGCAGGCTGGAGGTGAGTGTCTGAGAAATGTTGAAGATGACCACACAGATGTCTGTCTGCTGCAAACCCAGGGTGATTCTTAGCGCTCTGTTTTGGATGTCTTCGTCTTCTCTCATTTGCTTTTTTACACTGTCAGATGTGTTTGGGAGAAATAGTGGCAAGTCCTTTCCAGCTCCTCTCGTGGGCCGTACAGCTTAGTTTGCAGGGTTATCTCCATCAGCCACACAATCTTCCTCAGGTCGCTGAATAGCATGCCCCTCTGAAGGATGTGCTTGCCTATTTTGGATGTGAAAGTTAGGCTGTCCTTAGCCTTTTCCTAATCTGTAATGTGTCGGTCACTTGTCACCTGTCTCTATCGCCGCTGTCGATGGTAGAAGCTCCATGCTATGCCACCAGGGTTTGGTATCTTTCTCTGTCTTTGGAAAGTTCTGCAATCTCCTGTAGCCCTCCCAAACCACTGATCTCTGTGATGTTGGCGATGTAAGATGTTGATAGTCTGCCTGTTTTCCTTCTGTCCTCTGGAGAACTGTATTGTGTAATAGCTTCAAAACAAGACTTCTAAACTGTCTGATAGATGTGAAAATAAAATTGTCATGCGATGTGTGTAAGGCTTTTTTTTGTTTTGTGATCCAGATAGTCTGCTTTTATTGCACCTGGATAGGGGAATTTTGTGTATGTGTGTGTGTGAATTCAAAGTATAGGGCTACATGATGAATCGGCTGTAGTCCATCTTGACTTGTTTGTTCCCTAGGCGAGGAAGACAAAGGAAGGGAGAGTAATCCTACAGAAAGGGGAGGCCACCCTCATACAGGCGAGCTGAGGTCAGAGGGAGAGGAGAGGGAGAAGGGGACACGGAGAGACAGAGATCGACGGCGAGAAATACCCAACGACAGGGGAGATGGCACTCAACACAGACATCACACACACGGCGGTACAGACGTTGAGGTGAGTGTTGGTCTAAGGCTGTATTTTATTTATTTATTCATTTATTTATTTATTTATTTCGAGGATAATGGAATAAGCGCTCATGTGCTTTTTTACATCCAGTCCCTGTGTGTATGCAGTTTTGTAAATTTTGTCATCTGCTCCCACTGGCACACAATGGCCTACTCTTCCGAAAAGCAGAAAGGGGTTTAACGTGTGCGCAAGATGTTCTGCGTACATTCGCACATGGGACCTTGCACACACACACACCCAACACACACAAACACACACAACACACACACACACACACACACACACACACACACACACACCACACACACACACACTCACTCACTCACACATACATACACACACACACTCACACACACACACACCCAACACACACACACACACACACACACACACACACAACACACACACACACACACACACACACACACACACACACACTCACACACACACACACACACCACACACACACACTCACACTACATACACACACACACACACACACACACACATACACACACACACACACACACTCATACAAACTATCAAACAAAATAACATTCTGCAGAACAAAGGTTTAGAGTACATTTTCTGTGAAGTTTAGAACCGAAAAACTGCACACAACTAACATGTCATACCTCAGCATAGTCATATGGTTGATGTGGCTTTTCCCACAACACGAAGCCCGTCCTGGGTTGACCCTTATGATTGACCAGGGCATTGATACAGAGAATGACACTAGAGTTGGTTTTATACCCTGTTTTAAACTGTATATAGTTGCACACTTTTAATATGGGCTTAAAAAAAATTTTTAGTTCAGATTTTCAGTTTTTCCATTGTGCAACTATGAAATGATGAAATCACATTCGTAGGCTAAAGGAGCACTGAAGTGGGAATCTTTGCTTTTCTATTGCTATTGTGATGGAGATTAATATGGGATTTAAAATTTCAACGAGGTTGACAGCCCCGATATGGCCTCAGTGGTCGGCGGGGGCTCTAAACAACAGGATTGGATTGGATTGGATTGAATCAGTCACAGACGGACCTGTTCTGTGTGGACCGTTGCAGACGTTCCCCACAGAACGAGGTTTGCCAGACCCGAGTCGCGCCCCTCACCCCTCTCTCCGCCCTTCCTCCGGTCGCTACGACGCCGACCTGGTCCAGAGTCGACTGAACGACCACCCCTCCACCAAGCGCTTCCTCTTCCGCGTCCTTGACCTTGTGGACAGGTACTGGAATGGCTCCAAATCACTGCACCAGCACGCCAAGTTCCTGGGTGAGTGAGGATGGGTGGAGGGAGGGAGTGAGTGAGTGAGTTGTTCAGTTTAACGTCCTTCCACTAGTTCGTGATATCAGACGGGAAAGTGTGTGTGAGTGAGTGAGTGTGTGTGTGTGTGTGTGTGTACATCCTTCCACTAATTAGTGATATCAGAGAGGAAAATGTGTGTTTGTGTGTGTGTGTGTGTGTGTGTGTGTGTGAGTAAGTGTGTGTGTGTACATCCTTCCACTAATCAGTGACATCAGACGGGAAAGTGTGTGTAGGTGATGAGTGGTGTGTGTGTGTGTGTGTGTGTGTGTGTGTGTGTGGTGTGTGAGTGAGTGTGTGTGTGTACATCCTTCCACTAATCAGTGATATCAGACGGGAAAGTGTGTGTAGGTGAGTGAGTGTGTGTGTGTGAGTGAGTGTGTGTGTGTGTGTACATCCTTCCACTAATCAGTGATATCAGACGGAAAAGTGTGTGTAGGTGAGGAGTGTGTGTGTAAATGTGTGTCTGTCTGTCAGTCTGTCTGTTTGGGTTGGGGGAGGGGTGGGGGATGGGTGGGTTGGGGTGTGCGCATAGCTAATTATCCACATTAAACAACCATGAGAAACAAAAATATTCAAACCATAAAACAAAATGTTGAAAAAAAAACCCAGCTTAAACACTAACTTTGCAGTTCATATAACTATTAAAAAATCATTATACTATAGAAATCTGATAAATAGGACTGTGACTTAATGACAATACACATTTTTTTCATTAATGGAATGTCTTTTAGAATTTGCTCTTAAGCAACAGACTTTTGAAAACGGGTAAAAAGTTGTTTTTTTCAAATCTCTGCATTCTAAAAGAATGTGAAGCAAATGGGTAATATTTTCGCCACAGATACATGTTTGATATTTGTTTATCTTTATATTTATGGATGGTTGCATGCGTGTGAATGATTTGAATGCAAGCGCTTTGATTTTTTTACTTTACAAGATTCAGCGCTATATAAATTCCATACATTATTATTATTATTATTATTATTATTATTATTATTATGTTGCTTTTTTTAAACAAAATTTGATTACGATGATAATGACAGTGATGACGATGATAGTGATGATGATGCTGTTGATGATGAGGATACCGACAACAACACGATAATAATAATGATGATGATAATAACACCACCAACGACAGGCATGGCTGTGGACTCGTTGATGATGATGACAGTGATGACGACAGTGATGATGCTGTTGATGATGATGATACTGACAACAACACGATAATAATAATGATGATAATACTAACACCAACGACAGGCATGGCTCTGGACTCGTTGATGATGATGACAGTGATGATGATGCTGTTGATGATGATACTGACAACAACACGATAATAATAATGATGATAATACTAACACCAACGACAGGCATGGCTCTGGACTCGTTGATGATGATGACAGTGATGACGACGATAGTGATGATGATATTGATGATGATACCGACAACAACACGACAATAATAATGATGATGATACTAACACCAACGACAGGCATGGCTGTGGACTCGTTGATGATGATGACAGTGATGACGATAGTGATGACGCTGTTGATGATGATACCGACAACAACACGATCACAATAATAATGATGATGATACTAACACCACCAACGACAGGCATGGCTGTGGACTCGTTGATGATGATGACAGTGATGACACTGATGATGATGATACCGACAACAACACGATAATAATAATGATGATGATGATACTAACACCACCAACGACAGGCATGGCTCTGGACTCGTTGATGATGATGACAGTGATGACGACGATACTGATGATGACACTGATGATGATGATACCGACAACAACACGATAATAATAATGATGATGATGACACTAACACCACCAACGACAGGCATGGCTCTGGACTCGTTGATGATGATGACAGTGATGACGATAGTGATGACGCTGTTGATGATGATACCGACAACAACACGATCACAATAATAATGATGATGATACTAACACCACCAACGACAGGCATGGCTGTGGACTCGTTGATGATGATGACAGTGATGACACTGATGATGATGATACCGACAACAACACGATAATAATAATGATGATGATGATACTAACACCACCAACGACAGGCATGGCTCTGGACTCGTTGATGATGATGACAGTGATGACGACGATACTGATGATGACACTGATGATGATGATACCGACAACAACACGATAATAATAATGATGATGATGACACTAACACCACCAACGACAGGCATGGCTCTGGACTCGTTGGAGGAGTGGGGGGAGGAAGGGGGTCCCCTCCTGGGGCTGCAGCAGGACGTGAGGGGCCTGACGCAGCGCGTGCAGCGGCTGCAGGAGGAGAACAGCACGCTGAAGGAGCAGCAGCAGCAGCAGCAGCAGCAGCGGCGCAGCGACCGCGGAGGAGGAGGAGGCGGCGGTGGTGACCTGACCTGCTCGGCCAGTGAGGTCCAGCTGAAGGCCACGCTGAAGAAGGCCCGCAGTGACGTGGTCAGTGTCTGTGTGTGTGTGTGTGTGCCTGTCTTCTTTCTGTGTGGTGTGTGTTGGTGTGTGTGTTGTGTTGTGTTGTGTGTGTGTGTGTGTGTGTGTGTGTGTGTGTGTGTGTGTGTGTTGGGGTCGGTCTCTGGCGGTCTGTCTGTGTTGGGATTTTGCAGCGTTCTTTCTATGTCTATGTTTCTGTCTGTCTGTTCGTTTGCTGGGATCTTTCAGCATTCTCTTTGTCTCTGTCTGTGTCTGTCTGTCTGCTGGGATCTTTCAGCATTCTCTTTGTCTATCTCTCTCTGTCTGTATGTCTGTCCGCTGGGATCTTTCGGTATTCTCTTTGTCTATCTCTCTCTGTATGTATGTCTGTCCGCTGGGATCTTTCGGTATTCTCTTTGTCTATGTCTATGTCTGTCTGTCTATCTGCCTGTCTGTCTGTCCGTCCACTGGGATCTTATAATAATAATAATAATAATAATGTATGGAATTTATATAGCGCTGAATCTTGTAAAGCAACAAATCAAAGCGCTCAGGTGGATGACATGATTTTATTTTTTTATTTTTTTATTTTTTCCGAGGATAATGGAATAAGCACACAGGTGCTTTTTTTTTTACATCTAGTCCCCGTGTGTATGTGGTTTTGTCAATTTTGTCATCTGTTCCCACCGGCACACAATGGCCTACTCTTTCGAAAAGCGGAACAGGATTTAATGTGTGCGCAAGATGTTCTGCATGCGTTTGCACATGGGGCCTCGGTTTATAGTCTCATCCGAAGGACTTGTGTGTCTTTCAGTATTCTCTTTGTCTATGTCTGTCTGTCTATCTGCCTGTCTGTCTGTCCACTGGGATCTTTCAGCATTCTCTCTCTCTGTCTATGTCTGTCTGTCCGTCTGCTGGGATCTTTCAGCATTCTGCCTGTCTGTCTGCCTGTCTGTCTCTGTCTGTCTGTCTATCTGCCTGTCTGTCTCTGTCTGTCTGTCTCTGTTTGTCTGTCTTTCCACTGGGATCTTTCAGCATTCTCGTTGTCTCTGTCTGTCTGTCCGCTGGGATCTTTCAGCATTCTGTCTGTCTGCCTGCCTGTCTGTCTCTGTCTGTCTATCTGCCTGTCTGTCTCTGCCTGTCTGTCTGTCTCTGTTTGTCTGGCTGTCCGTCCGCTGTGATCTTTCAGCATTCTCTCTCTTTCTGCCTCTGTCTGTCTGTCTCTGTCTCTGTCTGTCTCGTCTCTGTCTCTCTCTCTCTCCCTCTCGCTCTCTCTCTCTCCTCTCTCTCTCTCTGCGTCTCTCTCTCTCTCCTCCTCTCTCTCCTCTCTCTCTCTCTCTTCTCTCTCTCTCTCTCTCTCTCTCTCTCTCTCTCTCTCTCTCTCTCTCTCTCTCTCTCTCTCTCTCTCTCTCTCTCTCTCTTTGTATTGTGGCTTAAGGCCTAAGTAAAAGTCTGAAGTCTGAAGTCTCTGTGAATATGAATATATATATATACAATGACAAAGGTTTATTGTGATAAGCAAGATGCCCATTCACAAGGGGACAAAAGACGTAAGTTCTTTTCCTGACATTTCAACTTGGAAGTCTTTCTCAGGGAACTTTTTATAGCTCAATGCACATTTCAGCATACAGATACAAGAAGGAGGGTTACAGAACAGCTTAGACATTTCACATACCTAACAAGTAAACCGTGAGGTTCTGGGTTCGATTCCCAGCCTTGCCCTTTCTCTCCTGTTTGACGGGAATATTGAACTGAATGTCGAGTCTTTTTTGGGGGGGAAACAAACTCTAAACCAGTGTGCTTATGGACTTGCTCACAACAAAAGAACCCGCAACAGTTGGAAATTGGATAGTGCACAGGGAATAACATCCTGACTGTTGTGGCGAAATTGGGAGGTTCGATTCCCAGTTGTATCTCCTAAGATGGAAGCAGTTACTTGAATGGTAAGAGGGGGAGGGGGGGCAGGGTAAGGGGGTAGGTAGGAGTGTGTGGGGGAGAGGAGAGGGAAGGTAGGAGCGGGTATGTGGTGGGGGGGGGGGGGGTAGATAGGTGTGTGTAGGGAGGTAGGTAGGAGTGGGGGTGGGGGGGGGAGATAGGAATGTGGGGGAGGGGGGGGTAGGTAGGTAGGAGAATGTGTGTGTGTAGAGTGAATATGTATTTGTGAGTGTGTGTGTAGGTAGGTTGTGCAAAAATCTCACTGTTGGTTTACCTTGGAGCTTTAGCCAAGGAACCCCCCCCAAAAAATTAAGAAAACAAAAAAAATCAACCACCAAAATGAAATATGATTATATAGCTATGTGCACTGACAGACGCTCTGTGTGTGTGTGTGTTTTATTTATTTATTTTATTTTATTTTATTCTTTTATTTCGAGGATAATGGAATAAGCACTCATGTGCTTTTTTACATCCAGTCCCCGTGTGAATGTGGTTTTGTCAATTCTGTCATCTGTCCCACCAGCACACAGTGGCCTACTCTTACGAAAAGCAGAACAGGATTTTAACGTGTGCGCAAGATATTCTGTGTGCGTTCGCACACAGGGCCTTGGTTTATAGTCTCATCCGAAAGACTTTTGGGGAGAGTGGAGTCTGCACTAATGTTAACTCCAGAGGAAAATATCCCCTTGAACGGGAATCGAACCCGGGTGGTCAGATTGCGAACGCAATGTATGCACACACACATATGTATAGACATGCATACATCCATAGATATAGATGCAAATATAGACAGATAGAAAGAGAGAAAAGAGAGGGGAAAGAGAGAGAGAGAGAGGAGAGAGAGGAGAGAGAGAGAGAGAGAGAGAAAACAAAGACATCAGTTCTTTTCCTGACATTTCAACTCCGAAGTCTTTCTCAGGGAACTGTTTATAGCTCAATGCACATTTCAACCAGTCAACATTATACAGATACAAGAAGGAGGGGTTACAGAACAGCCTAGATGTTTCACATACCTAACAAGTAAACCGTGAGGTTCTGGGTTCGATTCCCAGCCTTGCCCTTTCTCTCCAGTTTGACGGGAATACTGAACTGAATGTTGAGGGGTTTTTTTTGGGGGGGGGGGAAACAAACTCTAAACCAGGTGGACCTATGCGCGTATGGACTTGCGCACAACAAAAGAACCCGCAACAGTTGGAAACTGGATAGTGCAGGGAGTTACATCCTGATTTCTTCTTCTTCTTCCTTTTTTGTCATATTTCTCCCAGGGGAGGTTTGACATTGATGAGCCTTCTCCATCTCTCTCTGTTTTGAGCTTCCTCCTTATTTATGCCCCTTTCTCTAAGATCATCTGCAATACAGGCAGCCCAGGTTTTGCTAGGTCTTCCCTTTGGTCTCTTTCCATCCACTACGAAGTTCCTTGCTCTTTTTATGATGTGGTGGTCTGCTTTCCGTTGAACGTGCCCAAACCAGCACAGTCTATTGGTACTAGCTACAGACTTCAGATCATCAACTTTGCACATTCTCCATAGTTCTTTATTCGTGATCCTGTCTTCCCATTTGATCTTTGTCATGTAGCGTAGCATTCGGTTTTCACAGCTCTTCAACAAACATTTGATGGTTTTTGTGAAAACCCACATCTCCGAACCATACAGGAGAACAGGTCTAATGCAAGCCTTATATATCAGACAGCGTTTCTCCAGTTGGATTTTTTTTATTTACGAGCAGACTTGCCAATTCTTTCCATTTCTTTCAAGCACTCGCAATCCTGGTTCTGACAGCTAACTCAGATTTTGCTTTGCAGCTCATCATCTCTCCCAGGTAGCAGAATTCGTCTACCACTTTTATCTTCCCTTGTTCAAATTCTAGCTCCTTTCCTGCATCGGTATTGTCTTCACCCTTCTTATCCATACAACTGGGGCAGACAAATACTCCGTCCTCCTTCTTCAGACTTTTGAGCTTTGAGCATCTTTTGTGACACCAATATTGACATTTACATCCTGACTGTTGTGGCAAAATTGGGAGGTTCGATTCCCAGTTGTATTTCCAAAGATGAAAAGCAGTTACTTGAATGGTAAGAGGGTTGGGGGGAGGGGGGGCTATGCAAAAATCTCACTGTTGGTTAACCTTGGAGCTTTAGCCGAGGAACAAACAAAACAAAAAATTGAAAATTAAAAAAAAGACAACCCCTAAAATGAAATACGATTATATAGCTATGTGCACCGACGGACGCTCTGTGTGTGTTGTGTGTATGTGTGTGTGTGCGCATGCGTGTGTGTGTGCGCAGGATCAGCTGCACGAGGAGCTGCAGCACTACGTCAGGGAGAACGCGCGTCTGCAGCGCAAGCTGGAGCAGCAGCAGGAGTCTGCAGCATCTTGCAGCGTCAGTGGCGCCGCGTCCAGCGCTAACCCTCTGCTTCTGGGTGTGTGTGTGTGTGTGGCCTGTAGCTGTAGCTGTAGCTGCTGTTGTTGGTTGTTGTTGGTTGTTTTTTTTTTTCTGTTGGGGGGTGAGGTGGGGGGTGGGGGGGGGGCGGGAGGGGTAGGGGGGGGAGAGGGGGGGGGGGGGGGGGGGGTTGAAGATGAGGGGAAGGGGGAGTGTGTGTGGGTGTATGGGGGGGGGGGGGGGTTTGGTAGGAATGTGGGTGTGTGGGGGGAAGGGCTGAGAGTGTGTGTGTGTGTGTTGGCCTGTGCTGTAGCTGCTGCTGTTGTTGTTGGTTGTTTTTTTTCTTCTGTTGGGGGTGAGGTGGGGGGGGGGGGGCCGGGGGGGGGGGGGGGGTGGGGGTTGATGATGAGAGGGAGGGCAGTGGTGTGGGTGTATGGGGAGGGGGGTTTGGTATGAATGTGGGTGTGTGGGGGGAAGGGTTGAGTGTTGTGTGTGTGTGGCCTGTAGCTGTTTGCTGTGTTGTTGTTGTGGTTGGGTTTTTTTTCTTCTGTTGGGGGGTGAGGTGGGGATTGGGGGGGGCGGGATGGGGGGGGGAAGTAGGGGGGGGGGGGGGTTGATGATGAGGGGGAGGGCGGGTGTGTGTGGTGTATGGGAGGGGGGTTTGGTAGGAATGTGGGTTGTGGGGGGGGAAGGGCTGAGAGTTTTGTGTGTGTGTGTGTGGCCTGTAGCTGTAGCTGCTGCTGTTTTTTGTTGGTTGTTTTTTTTCTTTGTCTGGGGGGTGAGGGGGGAGGGGGGGGCAGGAGGGGGGGGGTAGGAGGGGGGGGGATTGAGGGGAGGGCAGGGGGTGTACGGGGGGGGGGGGTTTGGTAGGAATGGGGTGTTGGGGGGGGAAAGGGGCGAGAGGTGGTTTGTGGGGCCTGTAGCTGTAGCCTCTGCGTGTTTTGTTGTTGGTTTTTTTTTCTTCTTTTGGGGGGGGAGGGGGGGGGGGGGGGCGGGAGGAGGGGAGTGGGGGGGGTGATATGGAGGGGGGCAGTGGGTGTGGGTGAAAGGGGGAGGGGGTTTTGGTGGGAGTGGGGGGTCAGATTCAGTTTAAATTTCAGAATATTTTATTGCCATTTAAGTCATGTAGACTTATTTGACAAAAAAAACATCAATTTAAAAATTTTTTTTTTGGCTAAAAGTGATGTACATAAAAAACATGTTGTTTCTTTCTCTTTCTCTTTTTTTTTAAAAACACTCATACAAACTATTATATCTTGTAATATAACTGTGTTTTATTCATTTAAATTTTATTTTACACGTTTTTGCTTTCTTTTCTCTCGTTTTGATTTTTAAAAACAAATTATTTCTGGTTCATCATTAAAATGCATTATAAAGTAAAGAAATTCATTTTAAATTTTTTTACAGGCCCCTACTTTTTCTGTCCTCCTGAATTTTTTGGTGCCCCTTTTTTATCTTTAAAATTTTGGACAGCTTTGCAAAATTTACAATATTTTTTTATGATTTTGTTTTCATATTTTTACTAAGTATTTTCCCAAATCGTATTCTTTGTACAAACAAAAAAATTTTTATTTTGCAAACTCTTTTTTTTTGGTGACCCAAAAATGTTTTTACATTCCTCAAGTTTTTTTCAAACCCAAAAAAACTAAAACCGATGAACATTAAAACTTTTTAAAGAGTGTTTGGTTTTTTCCAGACATGTTTGAATCCAATTGTGAACAAATTTTTTTTCACTGTTTTTTTCCATTTATGTATGATTCTTCTGATAAAAAAATGAAACTATTCTAACAAAGATCTGGTTTTGATTTGAAAAATAAATCCAAAAGGATATTTTTCGGCATATGTTTTTAAAGGGGTCAGGGGAAATCCCCCTAATCACCCAAATGGGTATAAAAAAGTTTTTTTATGCCCCCCCCCCCTTTAAATTTGTTTAAAAAATTTTAATGAAAATTTCATAAAAAAACATTGGAAAAGCTCCCTTGAACATTTTATCAATATAAAATTTCTGTACCCCCATTAAAAACAAAAAAACCAAACTTTGCTCCAAGGTTAAAACAGGGGTTTATCGTGATCGAATAAACCATTATTATGTATCTTTAAATTTTGTCCAAAATTCCCCTTTTAAAAGGCGTATTTGTTTTGTTGCTTTGTTTTACTAAATGTTTTTGTGTTGCTTGAAATTTCCCTTCTGAGAAAAACGACACCGATATTTAAATTTTTCTACTGTTTCAATTCATGCTCCCCAAAAAAATAAATTGGAAATTTTTGGGGTATCGAAAGATATTACCTTTGTTTTTTTTTTGTTTTTCCTTTTTAACCCCCAAATTTAAAAAGTATTCTTGCAGTTTTATTCATTTAGTTTGAAGACCTATTTTGTTGTTGATAGCAAGCCAGGGCTCAATGGTAAAAAAGGAATTCTGTCTTTTGGGTTTTAGGCAATCTTTCTCATCAGTATATTGAAATATATCATTGAAAAATACATTAAATAATGTAAAAATTAATGTATTTCCCTGAGTACCCCTTTTCTGTGTGTTTTGGCCCGTTTTTGAAATATTTTTGCATTGGGTACATTTTTTAAAGACATTAAAATTTGCCCGTTATTTCCCATTTCGTTTAACTTTTAAAAAGACCCCCGTGCCACACATTATCAAACGTTTCGAAAATTACAAAGCACAATAAATCTTTTTGTTTTTACTTTCATACACTATTATTAAATTTTTAAGTAGGAAGATTGGTTTCCTTGTTCTCTGCTTTTCTGAAACCCGCTTGTCCTAACAATACATTGTATTTTCTAAATATTCAAAATTTATGGTTCAGTATTTTTAAAAAAAGTTTTCCCAAAAGTGTTTGTCACGTTATTCCCTGTAGTTTTCTGGGGGTTTTATAGCATGTTCTTAAGATTGGCATTCACTCCCACTTTCCAGCACGGGATATAACCCGTTTCTAAAACAAAAATTAAAATATTCCCCATTATCTCTAAAACATTAGAGAAAAATGATTTATCATTTCGTTTTTGATTCCCTCTTTCCCGGCGATTGTTATTTTTCAAAATTTTTGATTTTTTTTGTAATTTCCTCAGTTGTAATTTGCTTATCAGCTTTGGGGTTTTTAGATACTTTTAAAATCAATTTTAAAACCCGCTTAGACTTGTTTTGTGGGCTGGATCTATTTTCGGGTTTTTTCCAATAAGTGTTTTTAAGTTTTCACCATTTTCTGCTAAAATATTATTAATGTTTTTTCCCTATTTCACTTTTTTTTTAAATTTTTTAAAGTTTTTTCCCCAATTTACCGGATTTCGTCAAAAGGATCATTGCTGTGATACCCTGAATTTTTGAAGATTTTCTTTTCTTTTTTATTAAAGTATTATATTGTTTTCTTTTCATAAAGTATTTTTCTCGAAGTTCAGGTTTAACGGGGTTCTATTTATTGCATTTAGTAGAGACTTTACTTCTTTTTTTGTTACTGTTACATTCCGAATCAAACCATTTTTTATTGTGTTTAATTTTCTTACCGGTTTTTGACTTTCTGGTCCTAAAGCTTAATTGTGTGGGGGGAAGGGCTGAGGTGTTTGTGTTGTGTGTGTGGCCTGTAGCTGTAGCTGCTGTTGTTTTTGGGTTTTGTTTTTTTCTTCTGTTGGGGGGGGGGGGGGGGTGGGGGGGGGGTGGCGGGAGGCGGGGGGGAAAGTGGGGGGGTGATGATGAGAGGGAGGGAAGTGTGTGGGGGTTTTACGGGGGAGGGGGTTTGGTAGGAATGTGGGTGTGCGGAGAAGGGAGGGCTGAGTGTGTGTGTGTGTGGGGATGGGGGGGGTAGGTAGGAGGAGTCTGTGTGTGGGAGGAGGGTAGTTAGGAGTGTGGGGTGTGGGGGGGGGGGGGGGGGGGGGTAAGGTAGGAGTTGGGGGGGGGGGGGGGTTAGGGGGTAGGTAGGAGTGGTGTGTGGGAGGAGGTAGGTAGGAGTGTGTGTGTGTGGGGGGGCAGGGGGGTGGGTAGGAGTGTTTTGTGTGGGGGGGGCGGGGGGGTAGGTGGGAGTGTGTGTGTTGTGGTGACAAAGTCACTTGATTGGAATATAAAAAGTACGTGTGCATATGGTATTATCACATGGCTGGGCTAATAAAGAACATGTGCGATAGGGTCATGTGATTGGTTTATTAATAGCATGTAGTATACTTACATGACTCAGCTATAAATAGCATGTTTTGTGATAGGGTCACATGATTGATCTTAAAATAGCATGCTACATAGTGACAGTACTGTGCCATAACCAGCGTAAACGAAAGAGTGAAGGAAAGAATGAATAAATGAATGAATATGTATGGAAGGAAGGTGTAAATAAATGAATAAATATGTATAAGGAAAGTGTAAATAAGTGAAGGAACATGTTTTAAAAAATTGAGAAAGAAATACTCTCTTAATGAATAAATTAATAAAGAAAGAAGGTATAAATAAATGAAGGAATCTATTTTTAAAAATTGATACAAGAAATATTCTCTTTATGAATGAATTTGTAAAGAAAGAAGGTATAAATAAATGAATATATATAAAAAAATTGATACAAGAAATATTCTCTTTATGAATGAATTTTTTTTTTTTAAAGTATAAATATTTGAAGGACTATGTAAAAATTGACAAAGAAATACTCTCTTTATGAATGAATTTGTAAAGAAAGAAGGTATAAACAAATGAAGGAATATATTTTTAAAAATTGATAAAAGAAATACTCTATGAATAAACATGTAAAGTAAAGAAGTTATAAATAAATGAATGACTTTTTTTTAAAAAATGGATAAAGAAATATCTCTTCATGAATGAATCTGTAAAGAAAGAAGGTATAAATAAATAATAATAATAATAATAATAACAATATATGGAATTTATATTTTATATAGCGCTGAATCTTGTAAAAACAAAATGAATGACTATATATAAAAAAATTGATAAAGAAATACTCTCTTTACGAATGAAACCTGTAAAGAAAAGAAGGTATAATAAACAAACGAAGGACCACATAAACCTCAATGACACGGGCGGGAATACTCGCTTTCTTTCTCTCTGGCCGGAGCAGATGACCTTCAGCGTCAGAACGAGGCTCTGAGTCGAGAGATCGAGGGGTTGCGCAGTCGGCTGAAGCAGTTTGCCCAGATGCAGGAGATGGCTTCCATGCTGCAGGAGAGTCACAAGTCAGTCCTCGCTCTGACTTTTATACCTGTCTTTGCCTTTCTGGTCTGTTCTGTTCTTTATTTATCTGTGTTCTTCAGGGTTTGTATGATGTTTTGTGGGGTTGTTCTTTTTTTTTTGGGGGGGAAAGCTATAAAAAAATTTTTAAAAACCACCCCAAAACAAGTACAGGTTTACTTTACCTGTACTTGTTTTTTTGGTCGTTTTGTTTGTTTTATTCTTTTGGTGTTTTTTTTTCCATTTTTTCTTTCTGTTCCTCGGCTAGAGCTCCGAGGTTCACCAATGGTGAGATTTTTTGCGAATGCATCCGTTTTTTTATCGTCCCCACTGTTTAGCTAGCCCCTTTTGTGTGCATGTGTTTGGGATTTTTTGTTTTGTTTTTGTTTTTGTCATTCATTCTTGCTGGCACACATTAATTTTTTTTTTTTTTCCTGGAGCGAGGATTTTCAGAAAGCAGACCACCACATCATCAAAAGAGCAATGAACTTCGTAGTGGATGGAAAGAGACCAAAGGGAAGACCTAGCAAAACCTGGGCTGCCTGTATTGCAGATGATCTTAGAGAACGGGGCATAAATAAGAAGGAGGAAGCTCAAAACAGAGAGAGATGGAGAAGGCTCATCAATGTCAAACCTCCCCTGGGAGAAACATGACAAAAACGGAAGAAGAAGAAGATTCCTGCCTGCGCACAATGGCCTACTCTTGCAGGTTTTCAACACCATGTATGCAAGATGTTCTGCACATGTTCACACACATGGCTTCAGTTTGTAGTCTCTTCTGAAGAGCTTTGACATTCACTTGTGTGCATCTGTATGCTACCATAACCCGGTAGTGGGTGATAACGGAGGGAAGGGTTAGTAGATGGTTGGTAACCCTCTAGGGGGTTGCACTCAGGGAAAAGGTTTTTAAAGAAAGGAACCTCTAGAGAGAAGGTGGATATGAAAAGTGTGATAAAAAGAAAGAAATGAAAGTATAGGTGCTCCTGAAAGTAGAATTGTGATGATACTAAAAGCAAACTTTAGGATCGCCTGTAAGGGGACTATATCATCACCACTTTCCTCTGTCCATTTTGTGTGTGTGTTTTGTTTAAAGAAGGGAGTTAACCGTATGTTCCCAGGACGCTGATCGACACGAACGAGCACATGCGGAAGGAGAATGAGCGAGAGAAGCAGCGCCATCGTCAGGAGGTGGAGCAGATGCACTGGAGCTACGACCAGCTGAAGAAAACCATCAGTTACCTCCCCTCCACCATCAAAGGGGACTCCACTCTCAACGCCAACAACACCACCGCCATGTCCACAGCACTTCCTTACCGAGACACCACGCGGTGAAAAAAAAAGGGAAAGATCCCAAGAGATTGAAAACATTCAGCATGTCGCAACCTGTTGTATCCTGGCGACTGATTCGGCAGTTATCGCGTAGAGAAGTCTATTGAGAATCCCCGTTTATATTCTGTATTGTATTCTCATTCTTTCAGATGTATGTGATATATATTTATTAAAACTATTTAACTGGTTCATAACATGGGCGTTGAAGCTGATTGGAGGGTGACGTGCACAGGGGAGAGAAGTGGAGAGACAGAGAGAGGCGGGGGGGGGGGGGGGGGGGGGGGAGAAAGAGAGGGAGAGAGCGAGCAAGGTGGGGGAGAAAGGGGGGGGGGGGGGGCGGGGGGAGGGGAAGAAAGAGAGGGAGTGAGCGAGCAAGACAAGAGAGCAAACATCCTTTATTTTCCAGTGATGAAAGAATTGGCTTCTTAATCATTTTTTCATACTTGCTGGTAAGTTTAGCTGTTATGCTTTAGGAAATAAAAGGAAAGAGAAGGGTGGGGGGAGAGAGGAGAGAGAAAGAGCAGGGGGTGATAAATCAGCTACAGTGCACAGTTGTGGTTGTGTTAAAACTTAACTGATGTGTGTCGTACACTAACAAGCCGTGTTTCCCCATTGACCGCTGAAAGTAACGGATAAAAACTCCACCCTGTGGGAGAGGGGTAGGGCATTTCAAGTGGGTAGCTTGTCTTGATTCTCCCTTCATTCCATAAAGAGTGTTACACAGAACTGTACTGAAGTTGTGTAGGCAGCATGTTCTGGGCAAGTTGAACTTAGCTAAAGCTATCTGCGGTGTCCTTAAATGGTCTTGTTACTAACTGCGTTAAAGTTTTCAACTATGTGAACCTGGTCCTAGCATGTCTAGAAATTATTTTCAAACTGCTTGGCACATCGTTTTCTATCAACACACATGAAAGCATGACCCAAAGTAGTGGCAATAGAAAGATAGTCTCGCCTGCCAGCATCACTGACTTTGGTGTCAGCCGCCGCACCCAATGATGGTGACATGATCCTCCTTCTCCATTTGCTCAGGCCCCTGCTGTACTGCCCTGCTGACTTCATGGATTCTCTTGCCACAGGATTCGGTGATGTTGCCAATGAGAGAAGCTAGCTGGTGGTCTGCCTGTTTTTCTTTTTCCTTCAGTCTTGCCTTGAAAGATAGTTTTCATAAGGTCAATATCTTGGTTTCAAAGTGCATGACCTACGTATCTTAGTTTCCTTTCATTAATTGATGTAAGAAGTTTACTTCTTGTTGTTCCCAGTAAAAAGACATAAGTGAAAAGTCAGTTGAGACTGCAAACATTTAAAAAAAAGTACTCCCTAACTTTTCCCGGGAAAATCTGTTTGTTTTACCGACCACACACTCACAAATATGGTAGGTAGGAAACGTCAGATTTTCAATAATTTGTCTTGCGATTTGCAGTCTGTCATCTACAGTCTGTGCTTTGAAAAGACGAGGTCTGTAACTGTCCGTAAATGTTACAGTAACAGCAAACATCTCATCTGTTTGAGAAAGGAGGTGGTAGTCTGACATCGACAATCTGATGGGAGTGGATCTGTGCATCAGGGAGTAAGTGATGAACAGCATGGCTGAACTCTGCTGAAAGGAGCGATGTGTGTATGTACCGTAGTTAACTGTCTTCCTGTCTTGATATGAGGTGCGATGTGGTTTGATCCTCAGCTGGGTCTGTGTTGTCTAGCTATAACTGCACTCATTCAGTCAATGAGGTTCACTGCAACACACATGCACACACACACACACACACACACACACACACACACACACACACACACACACACACACACACACAGTGCTTCTCTCTGGATACGTGAACATAACTTCCATTTGTTAACTCAGTATGAATTTTGTGTGTGGTTGGAACAGTAGGTTGATGACTGTGTGTGTGTGTGTAGTTTTGCCATAATTGTAGCATTTGGGGTTGTATGTGGGTATAGCTGTATGGTCAGTGTGTTTGTGTGTGTGTGGTTTGCGTTGGGCTGTTATGAGTTGGCATGAGAGTGTAAGTGTATTGTTAGTAAGGACGACAGGGTATCGTTATCTTTTTCACACAGTTCTGTGTTAGTGTTGTCTGTTGTCCAACTATTATATCATCTTCGCCAGTGCCACGTTTTCCAGGGTTTTTTTATTTTTTAGATTTCCTGTCTTCCCTGAGTGGATATCGAGGATCATCCATAGCTCCTGACAACATGGAAACGTTACTGATAAAATGACAGTGAACATTCCAATGCAATACACTCAACATCCAAGCATAAGAACATATGAATGAACACAAGTTTGAGAACAAAACAGTTCCAGGTTGGTGTGGGATTTTTGTTGGGGTTTTTTTGCTTTTGTGTGTGGGGGGGGGGGGGGTTTCCTCGGCTAGAGCTCCAAGGTTTACCAAAGGTGAGATTTTGCCTCTGTGACCGTTTTTGCTCACCTTGAAGGTAACCGCATTCCAACTTCAGGGATGCCTACAGGGTATGTTCGTGTTTCCGTAACCCTCAGAACGCTGACATGAACTACGGGATCTTTAATGCGCATATTTGATCCTCTGCGTAAGTATATATATATATATATATATATATGAAGGGAATTAAGGCACTGGCAGGTCTGCTCTTGAAGATGACCTGGGAGATCGTAAAAATTCCCACTCTTCATTCACCAGACTCTGCTGAGATTTGAACCGTGATGTCATGGAACCATGCCATTGAAGTCAAACGGTCTCAGTCACTTGTCCGTCAGTTCCTGTTTCTTCTTTTTTGAATGCTCAGACAGCAACTCCTGAGGCCCTGACAAATGCTGCGGTGCGTTGAAGGCCCTCCAGGGGTCTGAAAAGTTTGTCCCTCATCAGCAGGCCAGATATTGGCCCTCAGGTGTTGGTGTGTTGGATAGTCTGGAGAAGTGTTCCACTGTTTAATCTCAATGTCAACGAATTTGTGCCAAATATCAGAGACTGTTCCTGGTGTGTCTTCCAGTAGTCTTTGTCTAGCCAAGGAGCTGGCCCCAAGGTGAAGTAGATATTTCTGTCATCTGCCAGGAGAGAGTGAAGTCTTTGATAGAAACTGTCATAGTAAGCTTGTGGGTTTTCTTCTCTGTGTGTGCATATACACACGTGTGTGTGTGTGTGTTTCAGAATGACCTTTTGTTAAAGATAGTGTTTGCCATTTGAAGTACAAGATGGTTCAGATCTGTTAGTGATTTCCATCATTGCAAAGTGGGTTGAAGATCTATCTGTGAAAAAAGAGGAGTGATTGTCTGTGTGCAGTTGAGACACTCTGTCCAGAAACAGAGCAGAATGGTTGTTGTATATGTAGACCTGTACATAACGCCGACTCCATAGATGTCTTACTTTTTGCTCCAGTTTTGACAGGTTCACGTCATTGGATTTATTACTGTTACTTTATGGATTTGATATCGTATGTAGTTGTTAGAGTTGTATGCAGTGTTATATCATGGTGTATATAAGGTGAAATGGCTGTGTATGTTAGCACTGTCATGTGGGCTGCATGTCAAGCATTACTCCGTCTGTGATAGCTGGAAACGCTGAAAGTCACCGCAACACAAACCACACACTTTGTGAAGAGATGAGGAATATATCAATGTCACTTAGGACAGAAATATAATGATTACTTTGTTTTGCGATGTATTCCTTGGACAGAAATATTGTGAAGACTTTGCTTTATTTTTTATGTATTCCTGACAGAGACATTAACAACCTTATGATAATTCATTTTTATTCATTTTTTGACACATGTATGTAGCTGTAGAACTCCTCACTTACATGTTTGTATAGTTAGGACCCGTGTTTAAGATTACATCAGTGTTATGTGGGGAAAGCTCAGTCACCAGAGTACTTGCTTTCCCCAGGCTAAGGTTAAGCAGCACTGAGCGTGGTTACCAAGTGGATGGGTGACCATTTGTGTGCCTTAGCTTCAGTACAGTCCCCCAACTCACCCAGCAGTAAATGGGTATCTGCCTTCTTTAAGGTCAGGGAAGGTAAATCAGCGAGGGAGAGGAGATGAGTGCCGCCCTCAGTATGCTGGCTCCTGGAGAAGCTGAGGTCTCTGATGCCTCACTCCCCTACAACCTTATAGGTTATGGGACACCTTTACCTTTACATTGTTATGTAATCATTAAAAAATTTATTTATTTATTCTTTTATATTTATTTATTCTTTTATATCGAGGATAATGGAATAAGCACTCATGCGCTTTTTTACATCCAGTCCCCGTGTGTATGCGGTTTTGTAAATTTTGTCATCTGTTTCCACCGGCACACAATGGCCTACTCTTCCGAAAAGTGGAACAGGATTTAACATATGCGCAAGATGTTCTGCATGTGTTCGCACACGGGGCCTCAGTTTATAGTCTCGTCCGAAGGACTTTGACATTCAGTTAGATTTTTTTGTCAAACTGGGAAGAAAGGGCGAGGCTGGGAATCGAACCCACAACCTCACGGTTTACTTGTTGGCAGGCGAACATCTTAACCCTCCTGCCACCTTCCACAGAAACATGTGGACAGCTTTGTGGTGTACTGTTTCGATTGACGCATGCTGTGGCACAACAAGGCCTGAAGGAGATACCAGCTGTTGTGGTGCAGTGGTTAGTGCTTGCATTCTTGGATGGAAAGCTGTGGGTTTTATATAACTATTGATTCTTTTATTTCAAGGATAACAGAACTCATGTGCTCTTTAACAACCAATCCCTGTGTGCATGCAGTTTTGTAAACTTAGTCATCTGTTCCCACCAGCACAAATGGCCTACTCTTCCAAAAGGGGGGAACAGGTTTTAATGCGTGCGCAGGATGTGCTGTGTGCATTTGCCACACTGGTTATCAGTTTATAGTCTCATCTGAAGGACTTTCGGGGCAGTAGAGTTCGCACTGCTGTTAACTCCAGGGGAAAAAAATCCCCTTGAATGGGTGTCTCAGTGATGGCTCAACTCTTGTTGTAAGAGGTATAGGATTTTTTCCCCAATTCCAGTCGGCTTCTAACTAGACTGAATCTGCTGTGGGGCTGGTGAAAAAAAATGGGACCGCATAATTCAGCATCATCCTCTATATATGGGTGTGATTTTGAAAGTGTTACTCAAATGACCTGATCACTACTGAAGGGGTCCACATCTCTTGAACATGGCTGATACCAGGATAAAGTTAGAAGAAAACCTGTCAGGTCATTGTCACATTTTGTCTGCATTCCTTTTCGCCTGAAGAAAGCAGACTTGTAAATAAAGGTTTGTGGTATTAATACCACCCTCCACCTCCCTTACCCCCATTTAAAAAAAAAGAGAAGAAAAAAAAGGAAAAAAAGAAAAATGAAGTCACAGTTCAAGTTAAGTTCAAACTCAGTGGGTCGTTGTGTGACATGATCTGTGGCCGTGTGTCACTTATCATTCTGTGAATGTCGGTGTTAAGAGTGGATGCTGTGAGAAGCTTAAGAGTTATGTGTCGACATTGACATGATGTGAAGATGATATCGCCTGTCGTTATCTGTAACATGTTTTTAACAATACCGTCATGATTGTGTGGTGTTGTCTGTTGTTGTCAGTACACTCCTTACCTCACACAGTGCATTATGCAAGCACTGAAATTCTCTCTAATACAAATACTTTTGCTGAATTACGAAACTTGCGCACACACACTCTCTCTCTCTCTCAAGTGCATTTATTGTGTCATGCAAATCCACATGTACACACATATATGCATATTTCTCTCTCTCTCTCTCTCTCTCTATATATATATATATATATATATATATATATATAATTATAAATACATTGTCTAAAACATATATATACGATAAATACATTGTCTAAAACAATCACCCAGTGCTGATTCAGATTCAAATTTATTCATTTGAACTTAATACAGTCAACTTTCTTGATAATCTGGGATGAACAAGGCATCTACAACTTCAAACAAAATATATCCCCCCCCACCCCCCCCCATCCCAAAAAAAAACACACCAAAAAATACAATTTTAAAAAATACCACCCCAAACGAAACAATTCAACAAAAGAAAAAGATTTGAGAGAGAGAGAGAGAGAAGAAACAGCAGCAGCATAATGACGAAGAGAGAAATTGGATTTCTCCTGCAATTGTGCATCAACATCAGGCATTGCAATGTCACCCATCACATTACGATTAATCTTTTGATGGATTTCACATGAAACAAAAATCACTATGTACTGCACTGTGCTGTACTGCAGTGTATTGTAGGCTACTATATATGGCAGTGTAGTGTACTGCACTGTACTCAATAACTCCAGATATAGGTTGGGCAAGTCAATTAAGTAGCAATGTCACTGATTAAAAGAAATCATCAGACTGGTTACAAACTGTTTTGTGCGGGCAATGATATAGATCTCACTCTGTAGCAATCACCTGGTCTGCTGTTTGTAGCTCACACTGACTCTCTCTGGCCCCCTCTGCTCTCTCACTGTCACCGCTTCATCTGCCTTCTCCTCCAGCGCTGTGATCACGACTATGAATGTGAAGGTTTTTTAGGGTCTCAAAAATCATGCCGTCAGTCATTTTCTGGACTCTAAAATCCTATATTCAGTCATTTCTGGACTCCAAAATCATACTGAAAATCATATGTTCACTACTTCATGGACTCCAAAATCCTACATTTCTGGACTTAACAATCCTTCATTCAGACATTTCTGGACTCTTAAATTCCTACATTCAGACATTTCTGGACTCTAAAATCCTACATTCAGTCATTTCTGGACTCTAAAATCCTACATTCAGACATTTCTGGACTCTTAAATTCCTACATTCAGACATTTCTGGACTTTACAATCCTTCATTTAGTCATTTCTGGACTTGAAAATCCTACATTCACTCATTTCTGGACTTGAAAATCCTACATTCTGATTCAGTCATTTCTGGACATTACAATCCTACATTCTGTCATTTTTGGACTTTAAAATCCTACATTCAGTCATTGACTTTAAAATCCTACATTCTGATCTAGTCATTTCTGGACTATAAAATCCTACATTCAGTCATTTCTGGACTTTAGAATCCTACATTCAGTCATTTACGGACTTTAAAATCCTTCTTTAAGTCATTCTGGACTTAAAAATCTTCATGAAGTAATTTCTGACTCTAAAATCCTACATTCAGTCATTTCTGAACTCTAAAATCCTACATTGTGGTTCAGTCATTTCTGGACTCTAAAATCCTTCATTCAGACATTTCTGGATTCTTAAATTCCTACATTCAGACATTGCTGGACTCAAAAATCCTTAATTAAGTCATTTCTGGACTTTAAAATCCTACATTCAGTCATTTCTGGACTCTAAAATCCTACAATTAGTCATTTCTGAACTCTAAAATCCTACATTGTGATTCAGTCACTTCTGGACTTTAAAACCCTACATTCAGTCAATTCTGGACTTTACAATCCTTCATTCAGTCATTTCTGGACTTAACAATCCTTCATTCAGTCATTTCTGGACTCTTAAATTCCTACATTCAGACATTTCTGGACTTAACAATCCTATCATTCAGTCAATTTCTGGATTCTATAATCCTACATTCATTCAGTCATTTCTGGACTTTAAAATCTACATTCAGTCATTTCTGGACTTAAAATCCTACATTCAGTCATTTCTGGACTCTAAAATCCTACATTCAGTCATTTCTGGACTTTAAAATCCAACATTCAGTCATTTCTGGACTTAACAATCCTACATTCAGTAATTTCTGGATTCTATAATCCTACATTCAGTCATTTCTGGACTTTAAAATCTACATTCAGTCATTTCTGGACTTTAAAATATACATTCAGTCATTTCTGGACTTTAAAATCTACATTCAGTCATTTCTGGATTTCTGGACTTTAAAATCTACATTCAGTCATTTCTGGACTTGAAAATCCTACATTCAGTCATTTTTGGACTTGAGAAAATCCTACATTCAGTCATTTATGGACTTTAAAATCCTACATTCAGTCATTTCTGGACTTTACAATCCTACTTTCAGTCATTTTTGGACTTTACAATCCTACATTCAGTTATTTATGGACTTGAAAATCCTACATTCTGATTCAGTCATTTTTGGACTTGAAAATCCTACATTCTGATTCAGTCATTTCTGGACTTTACAATCCTACATTCAGTCATTTCTTCACTTAACAATCCTACATTCAGACATTTCTGGACTTAACAATCCTACATTCAGTTATTTATGGATTTAACAATCCTACATTCTGATCCAGTCAATTCTGGACTTTAAAATCCTACATTCTGATTCAGTCATTTCTGGACTTAACAAACCTACATTCAGTCATTTCTGGACTTTACAATCCTACATTCAGTCATTTCTGGACTTTACAATCCTACATTCAGTCATTTGTGGACATTACAATCCTACATTCAGTCATTTATAGACTCTAAAATGCTACATTCAGACATTTCTGAACTCTAAAATCCTACATTCAGTCATTTCTGGATTCAAAAATCCTACATTCAGTCATGTCTGGACTTAACAATCCTACATTCATAATAATGTATGGAATTTCTAAAAGCCTTCATTCAGTTATTTTTGGAGTAATTCGTGGACTCTGAAATCATACATTTTCAGTCATTTCTGGACTCTAAAGTCATACTGAAAATCATACACTGAGCAATTTCTTGTCATAGCCATGTTGTGAATGAGAGTTTGGCTGCACCCACACCCTGCTCTTCATTTTTTTCTTATCCAACATGTGGACAGGCACTTGGCTTCACTTCAGGTCCTTCACTAAAGAAGCTGTCGCTAAAAGTCCACAGCCAATGCCACTAGTGTCGTGTCCTATGAGGCTTATACAATCACTGATGGCTTGTCTCAGTGCAGAAGTGGATAACCAAAACCCCAGGTGGACAACTCCTGTGCTCACCCCAGATGACTTAATTTTGTCAGGGCAGAAATGTCCACACACACACACACACACACACACACAACACACACACACGGGGACTGGGTGAAAAAAAGAACATGAGTGCTTATTCCATTATCCTTGAAAAAAAAGAATAAAATTTATATAAAAATTTTGTATAAGTCAACACACACACACACACACAGAGTCCTAGCATTGAATGCCCATTGGTCTCACTCCTGAAGGCTGAACTGACAGACTGAGTTGCTGGCAGTGACAGTGACCACAGCACTGATGACAGTGATGTCAGCACTGATGACAGTGATGACAGCACTGATGGCAGTGACAGTGACCACAGCACTGATGACAGTGACCACAGCACTGATGACAGTGATGACAGCACTGATGGCAGTGACAGTGACCACAGCACTGATGACAGTGACCACAGCACTGATGACAGTGATGACAGCACTGATGGCAGTGACAGTGACCACAGCACAGATAGCAGTGACAGCACTGTGATGGGAAATGGGTTTTCTGGAAATTACACAGGCTTGCACAGTCAGGCTACAATTCACTTCCATCTTCAGCTCTGGGTGGGATTTTTTAATATGAATAAATACGCAAACAAACAAAATCCTGATAAGGTAAACACATGGCACACAAACAAACCAGGCTTCAATCAAATGATGAGATGGTCATCCACATTTACATTTCAGTGCCTCTTCCCCAGTTCCTTTACACACACACACACACACACACGCAACAATATACACACACAAACACACAGACAGGCAAACACACACACAAATACATAAACAGACACACAAATACACACACTCACAGAGTACACACAAATACACACACCCACAGAGTACACACATGCGTGCACACACACGCACACACACACCACGCATGCACGCACACCACTGTACAGCGAAGAGCACATGTGGGAAAAGGCTGGCAAAGTGGAGAGTTGACAATGAGCATGTCTTCAATATCTGCACCACAACACACACATAATAAATAAAATAATAAAAACCAACACACAACACTACCACAAACCCTCTCTGAGACAACTATGCCAGGAGCAATCACATCGAATATCCATACACAAACAACATTACAGACTTTATAAAACCTTTTTTTTAAAAAAAATCTAAGCACCAAAACATAAAATCGAACAAACAAATGGTGATGACGAACGCTGTCAGACAGGACAAAACAAAGGCAAACCCCCAACATTTTTCTCACATTCCTCTCAGTAATGGGCATGAACCAAAAAGAGACTTTTTTTCGTTCCTTGGCTAGAGCTCTGAGGTTCGTTCACCAATGGTGAGATTTTGCGTATGCGACCGTTTTTGCTCACCTTGAAGGTAGCTGCAATCCGGCTTTGGGGATGCATGCTGGGTATGTTTGGGTTTCTGTAACCCACCGAACCGCTGACATGAATGACGGGATCTTTAAGGTAAGACACGGGTCTAGAAGGGGCCAAAATCATGGGGGTTTTTTAAAAATAAAAAATTGCTAGATGCAAATAAGGAGATTTCCCTGCGTGAATTTAAAGAATTTAGGTTGTAAGACATGTCTGAAGAAACAGGTTTCTTGTACCTGTTATAGATAAAAACACTTAGGAGTTTGAAACATTTAGTTTTGGCAGCCATTTTGGATTGTTTCCATGGCAACAGTGCATAAAAATGAGTAATTAGATAGATTTTTAACCTTTACAAGTGATGCCATTTCAATGTATGGTACAACTTTTAACATGAGCTTGTAAACATTATTTCTCAGTTTCCACCCCCACGTCCCGCCTTAAGGTGCATATTTGATTTTCTGCATGTGTATAGTATACATGGAGTGAATTACGGCACTGGCAGGTCTGCACTCGAAGCTGACCTGGGAGATCATAAATATCACCTCCCTTAATTCACCAGACGCCACCAAGATTCAAACCCACGACTTCATGGACCCATGGGACTGAAGTCAAACAGTCGTAACCACTCGGCTGTAGCATCCATTAGGGGGGAAGAAAAAAAAGGATAAATAAGTAACAGAATTAAGCCCCTTCAACAACTTTTTCACAGAGACGACATCAGAATTTTTATCACTTTGCAACTGTTCATAGAGTCTGACAGGGTATCTGGTGTGTGTTCCTCACTTGTCAGCATCACCGGGTACAGTGTTACCTGCTGTGTTCAATCTTCTTCTCCTCTCGCTCGCTTTTTACACCATCAGATGTGTTTGGGAGATATAATGACAAGTCCTTTCCAGCTCCTCTCGTGGGCCGTACAGCTCAGTTTGCAGGGTTATCTCCATCGGCCACACAATTTTCGTCAGGTCGTTGTGCAGTGTGCACCTTTGAAGAATGTGCCCGCCAGTCTGGTTTTCTTTGCCATGCTGTGTTCAATGACACAGAGAGGATCTTTCTTCATTTGTGTGTCCATCACCACTGTGAAAAATTCTACAAAAACTTGCAGTCAGTAGGCTACAGTCAACCAAAGGTAATGTGAAAAATCGACTACAAGAACTGCAGTCAGTACAGTTGACTAAAAAGTAATGTGAAAAATCATCTACAAAAACTGCAGTCAACACAGTAGGCCAAAAGGTGGCAACTTTTAAAAACCAAGGGTCTTTTGCTTTCCTTTTTAAATATAATTTTTACAAACTTGTTTGAAGTTCATATGAATCCTGCCAAATTATACCACAAAATGCTGAAAAACATCCACATCACTCAAATGCTGTGCAGCATATGCAGATCCTTGCAATGCACACACAAATATGATGATTATGATGATGATGACAATGATAATCATAAGCATGCATCATAAGACACACAATATGACATAATCATAAGCACACATCATAAGACACAATATCACAAACAAGCATCAGCAAAGTAACCAAGATCAGATGTTGGGTTAAAAAAACGAAAAAATCATATTGCAACCAACACTTGCTCACACACGCGCACGCACATAGACACACACATGCATCCATATACACACACAGAGGCCTCATTGGTCTTTTTTGCTCTCTCCTTTGGATGCTCCTTTGGATTTCTCTTCCTCCTCGAAGGACATGCCAAATTCGTTGACACGGCTCTTGTCCACAGGGTATAGCCTGCACACACACGCACACACATACACGCACACACACACACCACACACACACACACATACACACACACACATAGATCATCAGTGGATTTGTGTGAGTTAAAACAATACCTCAGTGGTCAGAGCACTTGCTTTCCCCCAGCTAAGGTTAAGCAGCATTGAGCGTGGTTACCAAGTGGATGGGTGATTGTTTGCATGCCTTGGCTTCAGTATAGTCCCCCAGTTCACTCAGCTGCAAATGGGTACCTGCCCTCTTTAGGGTCAGGGAAGGTAAAGCAGTGAGGGAGAAGAGACAGGCATCACCCTCAATATGCTGGCCCCTGGAGAAGCTGAGGTCTCCGACACCTCACTCCCCAATGACCACATAGATTATGGGAACACCTAAATTAACTTTTACATTTTTTCTAAAAAATTTTTTTTAACCTAAAACAGTATACACCAGACAACATTTTACAGCAATGTTAATACTCTACTGATAAGATTGGACCAAAAAGACAGCTATCCATGCCAGTCTTCTTCCTCAAACGCTCAGACAGCAACTATTGTCACCCGTCATATGAACAAAAATGTGTTGCACTGCCGTTAAGCACCTGACAAGTCAGGCCCAGTGCATCCAATTTTGGCACAGGAGAGAATCACTATCTTTTCAGTCTATCTGGAAAAAAAGGGCAGGAGAATGGACCGAGAAGGCAGATGAAAGACAATAAAGAAGGTGACTGGAAGAAAAAGGAACAAGGCAGACGCAAAGAGAGAGAAAAGAGGGAATTCCTAGCAGAGAATTTCAGACGGTTGGGATGCTATTTATACTGACAGGCAGGCCCCCAAAATCCCCACTGGAGATCTGTGCCATTCTAATGACAGGAACTGACTGAAAGGCAGCTATTTCCACATGTGCTATTTCCAGGCCATTTATTTAATCTTTTTTTAATATTCTTTTATTTATTCTTTTATATCGAGGATAATGGAATAAGCACTCATGTGCTCTTTCTGCATCCAGTCCCCATGATTATGCGGTTTTGTAACTTTTGTCATCTGTTCCCACCGGCACACAATGGCCTACTCTTTCGAAAAGCAAAACATGATTTAACATGTGCGCAAGATGTTCTGTGTTGTTTGCACAAGGGGCATCGGTTTATAGTCTCATCAGGACTATTGGGGAGAGTGGAGTCTGCACTGATGTTAACTCCAGAGGAAAAAAATCCCCTTGAAAGGGATTCAAACCCGGGTCATCAGATAGTGAGCGCAATGTTCTAACCACTAGGCTATCCCGTCCTTCCAGCAGACGTACCATCTCTGGTAGAGGTAGACGAGAAAGACGACGTCGTCACGGAAACAGGCCAGGCGGTGCGCTGTTGGCATGGAGATGATGAAGGCGAAGACATCGTCGATGAAGGTGTTGAAGGCCTGCAACATCCATCATCACATACTCACACACACATCCTGACTGCAGGCTGCACAGATCTGTCTTTTACGCAACTCTCACTATTGTCTTCCTCTTCTTCTTCTTCCTTTTTTGTCATGTTTCTCCCAGGGGAGGTTTGACATTGATGAGCCTTCTTCGTCTCTCTCTGTTTTGAGCTTCCTCCTTATTTATTTATGCCCCTTTCTCTAAGGTCATCTGCAATACAGGCAGCCCAGGTTTTGCTGTAGCATAAACAGCAGCAAGTCAATCTGAGAGCTGTCACATTCAAGACAGTAGAAAAAAAATGACAAAAAGTATCTATTTCTTTGTTCTGGGTTTATTTTAGCCCATTTCCAATAGAGATATCCCCTGAATAATATCTATCATTTTGTTTTTGTACTTTTAAAAAACCCCAACATATTTCAGTTTCATACCAAACCATACTCCAGTTTCAAGCCATATCCTACTTCAGTCTCACACTTCAGCGTACTTCATTCTCACACCACACCATACTTCAGTCTCACATCACACCATACTTCAGTCTCACACCACACCACATACTTCAGTCTCACACCACACCATACTTCAGAGTCACGCAAAACAAAACTTCAGTGTCACGCAAAACAAAACTTCAGTGTCACATCCCACTAGTAGTCAGTGTTACGCCACACCTGTCTTCAGTCTCACACTTCAGTGTCACACAACCACACTTCATTGTCACAACAACATACTTCAGTCTCACACCACACTTTACTGTTACACAAAACCACACTTCAGTGTTACACAAAACCACACTTCAGTATCACACCACACTCCAATGTCACACCACAACATACTTCAGTCTTGCACCATACCATACTTCGGTGTTACACAAAACAACACTTCAGAGTTACACAAAACCACACTTCAATTTCAAACCACACTCCAGTGTCACACCACAACATACTTCAGTCTTGTACCATACCACAAAACAACACTTCAGTGTTACACAAAACAACACTTTAGTGTTACACAAAACACTTCAGTGTAACACAAAAGTGTTCACTTCAGTGTTATCACAAAATAACACTTCAGTGTTACACAAAACCACACTCCAGTGTCACACCACCCTCACTGTCATGCCACACTCCACACTTCACCATCACACCGCCCTAACACTTGACTGTCACACCACCCCATACTTTACTGTCACACCACCACCCCCCACACTTCAGTCACACATTGCACTTCACACTGCCCCACACTTCAGTTTCACACCATACCAGACTCTCAAACCAACCCATACTTCAGGCTCATAGCACACCAGTCTTTAGTGTCACACCGCACAACACTTCAGTGTCACAACACACCATATGTCAAATGTCACAGCTACACAAACAGACAGACAGGCAGGCGGACAGACAGACAGCACTCACCTTATACATGAAGGCCCTCCAGGGAAGGTGAGCCACTGACTTCAGCTGAAAAATCACAGCATTCATCATGATGTTAGGAGTAATCGCTGTGCTGGGTTATGCTTGTCCATGTGTGTGTGTGTGTGTGTGCGTGTGTGCATGCGTGCATGTGTGTGGCATGTGTGAGAGTGGCTACACTTCCAAGAAAATGTTTTGTATATTCACATATTTTTACTCTTAACTAAAACAAGAAATGTGCCTGCCTTTATATGTATGCAAAGAAAAAAAGTGTGTGTGTGTGTGTGTTTTTTTACGTTTTTTTTAATATTCTTTTATATCGACGATAATGGAATAAGCACTTTATGTGCTTTTTTACATCCAGTCCCCGTGTGTATGCGGTTTTGTAAATTCTGTCATCTCTTCTCACCAGCACACAATGGCCTACTCTTCTGAAAAGCGGAACAGAATGTGTGTTTGTGCTTGCAAGATCTCTGTGTGTATGTGTGTGTGTGTACACATGTGTGTATATATGTGGATGCCTGTATGTAGGCATGCATGCACAGGTATATGTGTTCATGTGTATGTATGTGCATCTGCATGCATGTAGGTATCTGCGTGTTCGTACACAAAGGACATGCAAGAGTAACTATGTCCATAGCTTGTCAAGTTGTGAAAAAAAGAGCCCAAGAATTCTTTTCAACATACAGATTGTGCTACAAGCACTCACAGACTTAGACATCGATGCTCACAGAGGCGACATACTCATTCTACAGACCCTACCCTGTAGTAAAATACAACACACTTAAACAGCATACAACAAACATTGAACTCCCCCCCCCCCCCCCCCCCTCAGTTGCTTCCATGTTGCAGTATCTACTTTGAACATTAAATATCAGTGAGGAGGGTGGCATAGTGAATCTACAGACTGAAACCTGTAGCAGAATACAACACACTTACACAGTATCTAACAGACAGAGAATATTGGTCCGTCCTTTGTTTTCCTTATTGCAGTACCTGCCTTGAGGTGAAGTGCCAGCAAACAGTGGTAATATAACTGCATCTATGAGCCCTAAACTTGTGGTGATGTACATTTATGAAACCTATGACTTAGGATGAAACTAAACCAAGGTCCCATGTGTGAAGACACGTAGAATACATTAAAACCTGGAAATGTAGGCAGTCTGTGCAGGTGGGGGGAACTGATAATGAAATTTACAAAATTACATACACACAGGGACTGCACATAAAAAAAGTTTCTAAGTTCTCATTGCATTATCCTCGAGACAAAAGAATAAATGAATAAAAAAATTTTTTTTAATCTCTCTCTCTCTCTCTATATATATGTGTGTGTATATAAATATATATATATATATATATCTATATATATCTATACACACAGATGACCTGCTCCTCAGCTGTTGCCCAGTACACAACCTACCTTGTAGTTGAGGAAGAGCTGAGGCAGCATGAAGAGGAAGCCAAAGGCGTACACACCTGCACACACACACACAACACAGCGCCTGTCAGCTTTAACTGTCATACCTGAGCACACAAAATGCTCCACCTTAAGTAAACAGGAGGATTTGGTTTCATATCTCCGTTGAGCTAGACATACTTACCATACCTGACTTCTGCTACAACTGCCTCACAGTCAGTCACCCCAGCTATGAGCTGGTTATTATTGCACAAGTCAAATATGGTAAGTAGTTGTTGCTGTGCGTTCCCCAGCTTAACACTCTGGGGGTCACCCAGAATGGGCACTCTGACTCACTCATCCTACCTGGGAATCACTGTGAGACTGAAATTGGACACTGAATGGGAAGTTTGTGTGTATGACTCTTTTCAAGTACCTCGCCACATAGGCAGCCATACTCCAACTTCAGAGGAATTTTTTCTCCTTTAAAGGAGAGTGCAGGTTGTTATGTTAAGAGCTTGTCATGGCTGAAGGCAATCTCAACACAACATTTTACAACCCAACAACATTTTAGTGTAGGCCTTGGCATTGGCTGACATCAATAACTGACACAGCTTTTGGCTAGAGCCAGAAAAAAGTATGGTAAGTATGGTGCGGCTAAAAAGTACCGTCAGGGAACAGACACTGAAGACGAAAATGTTTTAGTACCTGTGCTTTGAAGTACAAGCAGTTTTAGCATCCGTACATTAAAGTACAAGCAGTTTTAACGTCTGTGCATTAAAGTACAAGCAGTTTTAACGTCTGTGCATTAAAGTACAAGCACTTTCAGTATCTGTGCATTAAAAGTACAAAAAAATTTAGTATCTGTGCATTGAAGTACAAGCAAATGTAGTATCTGTGCATTAAAGTACAAGCAGTTTTAGTGTCCCTGCATTGAAGTACAAGAAGTTTTAGTACAGATCTGTGTACTGAAGGAGAAATAGTCCATAGACACTGAGGGAGAAAACAGTATGTGTACACTGAAGGAGAAGCTGTTTTAGCATCTGTACAATCGAGGAGAGACAGTGTTAGTCTCTGTATATTTATGGAGACAGTGTTTTAGCATCTGTACAATGAAGGAGAGACAGTGTTAGTCTCTGTATACTTATGGAGACAGTGTTCTAGCATCTGTACAATGGAGGAGAGACAGTGTTAGTCTCTGAATACTTATGGAGAAAGTGTTCTAGCATCTGTACAAAGGAGGAGAGACAGTGTTAGTCTCTGTATACTTATGGAGAAAGTGTTTTAGTATGTGAACACTGATCCAGAACCACCACCAGCCACCATGGCACAGTGACAAGTACACTGGGTTACATACTGGAGGACTTACAGTCCCAAAATCGGATAAATCCGCTGGGACTATAATATAACGTCAAACAAACAAAAAAGGGCTGGAGAATCACAGGTTTGAATCCCATAAGAGTCATAGGCTTTTGGGGAGGACTCCAGGTGGGTCCTGCCTGGAGTGAGTTTGCTGTGGACTCTTTGGGAAGACTTGGGACCACACAGTCAAGACAGCTGTCTGCTGATTCGACAGCCCTGGTTGCTCCAGTCCTACATCTCATTGTGACCTCAGTTTCGGTATCCCTTAAACTTCTGTGCCTGTGGTGAGTTAGTGTCTTTTTTTGGGGGGGGGAGATAAGATTTTCAGTTTTTCCATTGTGCAACTACGAAGTGACGAGATCACATTCGCAGGCTAAAGAGGACTGAAGTGGGAATCTTTGCTTTTCTACTGCTATTGTGATGGACATGAATTGAGCAAGTGGTGAGTTAAGTGTCAAAGCCCTTAGGGTTTGGAGGTTCATGGGGAGAAGATCATTGGAGGGATGTTGTGGTGGTCACTACCCTTGATGGGCGTCTCTCACTCAACAAGTATGGCTCCGCAACTAAGCTATTATTGTTCTCAGAAAGGAGCTTAGGACAGGCAGCACTGAACACCACCAAAGTGACACCCAGCAGCAGCGCAGGGCCTCTCTGGCTGGTGGCCTAATACTGATAAGTACAACATCCATTTCTGACCCTGAGGATGTGCTATTTTATTTTTTATTATTTTAAATTTTATATCGAGGATAATGGAATAAGCACTTATGCGCTTTTTTGCATCCAGTCCCCGTGTGTATGCGGTTTTATAAATTCTGTCATCTGTTCACACCGGCACACAATGGCCTACTCTTCCAAAAAGCGGAACAGGATTTAACGTGTGCGCAAGATGTTCTGCGTGCGTTTGCACACGGGGCCTTGGTTTATAGTCTCATCCGAAGGACTTTTGGGGAGAGTGGAGTCTGCACTGATGTGACAAACCTAGGCATGGCTGGGGGTGGAGAGATCAAGGTGAGTGAGCAGCTTGGGTGCAGTAGGACAGGAGGAGTGTCACACAGAAGAAGAGAGACAACAAAAGAACAAAAAGACACACACACACACACACACAGTGGCATAAAGAGAGGAGAGATACAGCAGTGAGACAGTTGAATAAAGAAGTGTCAACACTGACAGCAGACCCCTTACCGTTGACCAGACTCTGAAGGCACCAGGAATACCAGCTGCAACATCACACACACACACATCCATGCACACACACATCCATGCACACACACACACATTCATGCAGACACACACACACACACACGCACATACACACACACACACACCACACACATACCAACACATACATAAACAAATTATCTTTCAATATGGGTAATGCCATGTGTACGCAATTTAAAAAATAGATTAAAGAAACAATAGGATAAGAAAAAAAAAAGGTATACCAGCAAATTTGACCAGCCCCTCCCACCACCCCAACCCACCAAGATCAAGAAATTTGAATTCTCTTGATTGCTTCCACTTCATCTACAGTAATCTGACAGCTAACCAATGGAGCAGTGGTCTGGATGTAACACATCTGCCTTGATAGGAAAAAGGTACAGGTTCCATCCCCATTTAAGCCCAAAAATACTTTAATCATTCAGCGCAAGCAAAAAGAACTCATGGCAACAAGAGAGTTGTCCTTGGCAAAATTCTGTCCCATAAAGCCACTCTGATAGGGAAAGAAATACACATGCAGACAGGGGGGAAAAAATCCCCAAAAGGGCGGTGCTGCTCTTGTGGCAATGCCCCCTCTCCCCAGGGAGAGCAGACCGAATTCATCATCTCATTTTCTGCTCCCGTAACCCCCTCTGGGGTCATAGGGGCACTGCAATGACGAACATTGCACCAGACCGAATTACATACAGAGAAACCAGGGGCACTGCAGTGACGAACATTGCACCAGACCGAATTACATACAGAGAAACCAGGGGCACTGCAGTGACGAACATTGCACCAGACCGAATTACATACAGAGAAACCAGGGGCACTGCAGTGACGAACATTGCACCAGACCGAATTACATACAGAGAAACCAGGGGCACTACATTGCACCAGACCGAATTACATACAGAGAAACCAGGGGCACTGCAGTGACGAACATTGCACCAGACCGAATTACATACAGAGAAACCAGGGGCACTACATTGCACCAGACCGAATTACATACAGAGAAACCAGGGGCACTACACTGCACCAGACCGAATTACATACAGAGAAATCTGCTATGACTGACAGCGGTATACAATAACAATACAACATAGTATGATTCCTGACCAAACTCCTGAACCAGTCTACACAACATCTTCCCTAAAATAAAAGCATCACAGCGCACAAATCCAGTATAACTCAGTCAAGGGTCCAGGGCCCAGTACTAAAATCAGCCCCTTCCTTTTACCAAGTCCAAGTGCGGTCAGTTTCTGCTAATAATTAGCACCAGCTGGGATGGGATGGATAGCAGCTGAGAGGAGTTGATAGTGGGGGAACTGACAGCCGTGGAATGGGCAGACAGGTGCCTGAAGACTGGCATCTGTTCACTGATGGAAGGGAGTTTTTAGCATCGTTCCTCTTCACTTCTTCTGACCTTTGTCCTGGAACTGCTGGCTTATTGCTGTGATTTCCAACTGACATCCTCACGCATTTTTTCCCTTTCTTGCTTTCTTTTATTTCCAGGATAATGGAATAAGCACTCATGTGCTTTTTTTACATCCAGTCCCTGTGTGTATGCAGTTTTGTCAATTTTGTCATCCGTTCCTACCGGTACACAATAGCCTACTCTTCCAAAAAGCGGAACAGGTTTTAACATGAGTGCGTTTGCACATGGGACCTTGGTTTATAGTCTCATCCAAAGGACTTTTGGGGCGAATGGAGTTGGCACTGATGTTAACTCCAGAGGAAAAATCTTCTTAAATGAGATTCGAACCTGGGTCAGCAGATCACAAGCGCATCACTCTGACCACCAGGCTATCCCATCCCCCTGTACACAGAGAGAGAGATTATCGTTATTTTATTTGGAGGATAATGGAATAAGCACTCATGTCCTTTTTCACATCCAGTCCCCGTGTGTATGCAGTTTTGTAAATTCTGGGTCAGCAGATCATGAGTGCGATGCACATCACTCTGACCACCAGGCTATCCTTTCCCCCCAAAGAGAGAGAGAAAGAGAGAGAGAGAGAGACAGACAGACAGACAGACGAACGGACCTTTTGTGAGGGACATAGATGAGGGAGTAGACAGCTCCACCCAACACCAGAGGGTACAGCACGAAGGACAGATACTTCATGGCCTGAGAGAGAAAAAAAACACCCAAAAATACACACATATGTACACCATCACGCTTCCACTGCATGCCGTCTTTTCTTCTCCATAAAATACATACATACTTCTTTATCATGGCTTGGAACAAAAAAAGAAAACACACACACGCACACACACAACTTACACACGCATGCATGCATACATGCACGCACGCATGCACACACACACGCACATATGTACGCACGCACGCACACACAAAAAACCCAAAACACCCCCACCACATTTTACATGGACCCTGTATACAATTTTCTGGTCTTACACAACACAACACACTTTATTTTATGACCTTCTCATTCTATTCCCCATCTCTATCACTTCCCTCCCTCTCTTTGTCATTCACACACACACACACTCACTCACTCACACACAAACCCCCTCTGTTGTTCTACTGGTCCCCACACATTCCCCATCACAATTATTCCCCATCTGACACTCCCCCATATCCCCATCCCATCGCTGACACTTCCCCCATATCCCCCTCCCCACCCCCATCTCTAACACTCCCCCCATATCCCCCTCCCCATCTCTAACACTCCCCCATATCCCCTCCCCCATCTCTCCCCATATCCCCCTCCCCATCTCTCCCCCATATCCCCCTCCCCACCCCCCCTCTCTCTCTAAACACTCCCCCATATCCCCTCCCCATCTCTCCCTCTCAATCTCTGACACTCCCCCATATCCCTCTCCCCATCTCTGACACTCCCCCATATCCCCTCCCCGTCTCTGACCCTCCCCACATATCACCCCCACCCCAGGCACTCCCCCATATCTGACACCCCCCCATATCCCCCTCCCCACCCCCATCTCTGACACCCCACCCCACCCACACGACATCTTCCCATATCCCCCCCTCCCCTATCTCTGACATTTCTTTCCCATATCCCCCATCTCTGAACTTTTCTCATATCCCCCCTCCCCACCTCTGACACTCCCCCATACCCCCCTTCCCCACCCCCATCCCTGACACTCCCCCATATCCTCTCCTCCCCACTCCCATCTCTGACACTCCCCCATACCCCCCTTCCCCACCTCCGACATCCCCCCTCCCCACCTGACATTCCCCCCTCCCCACCTCTGACATTCCCCCATATCCCCCCCTCTGACACTCTCCCATATCCCCCCTCCCCACCTCTGACACTCCCCCATATCCCCACCTCTGACACTCTCCCAAACCCCCCCCCCCCCCCCCCCCCTGACACTCTCCCATACCCCCCCCCCCTCCCCACCTCTGACACTCTCCCATATCCCCCCTCCCCACCTCTGACACTCTCCCATATCCCCCCCTCCCCACCTCTGACACTCTCCCATATCCCCCCTCTCCACCTCTGACACTCTCCCATATCCCCCCTCTCCACCTCTGACACTCTCCCATATCCCCCCTCCCCACCTCTGACACTCTCCCATACCCCCCCCCCCCCCCCCCCCCCCGACACTCTCCCATATCCCCCCCCTGACACTCTCCCATATCCCCCCCCACCCCACCTCCGACACTCTCCCATATCCCCCCTCCCCACCCCTGACACTCTCCCATATCCCCCCACCCCACCTCCGACACTCTCCCATATCCCCCCTCCCCACACCCTGACACTCTCCCATACCCCCCCCCTCCCCCCCCCCCCCCGACACTCTCCCATATCCCCCCCTCCCCACCTCTGACACTCTCCCATATCCCCCCTCTGACACTCTCCCATATCCCCCCTCCCCCCTCTGACACTCTCCCATATCCCCCCCCCCCCCCCCCCCCCCGACATTCTCCCATATCCCCCCCCCCCCCCCCACCTCTGACACTCTCCCATATCCCCCCCCCCCTCCCCACCTCTGACACTCTCCCATATCCCCCCCCCCCTCCCCACCTCTGACACTCTCCCATATCCCCCCTCCCCACCTCTGACACTCTCCCATATCCCCCCCCTCCCCCACCCCTGACACTCTCCCATATCCCCCCCCCCCCCCCCCTCTGACACTCTCCCATATCCCCCCTTCCCACCTCTGACACTCTCCCATATCCCCCCTCCCCACCTCTGACACTCTCCCATATCCCCCCTCTGACACTCTCCCATATCCCCCCCTCTGACACTCTCCCATATCCCCCCTCCCCACCTCTGACACTCTCCCATATCCCCCCCTCTGACACTCCCCCATATCCCCCCTCTGACACTCCCCCATATCCCCCTCCCCACCACCATCCCCGACACTCCCCCATATCCCCCCCCCCCCCCCCCCCCCCTCTGACACTCCCCCATATCCCCCCTCCCCACCACCATCCCCGACACTCCCCCCATACCCCCCCCCCCCCCCCCCCCCTTCTGACACTCCCCCATATCCCCCCTCCCCACCACCATCCCCGACACTCCCCCATATCCCCCCCCCCCCCCCCCGACACTCCCCCATATCCCCCCTCCCCACCACCATCCCTGACACTCCCCCATATCCCCCCCCCCCCCCCCCCCCCTGACACTCCCCCATATCCCCCCTCTGACACTCCCCCATATCCCCCCTCCCCACCACCATCCCCGACACTCCCCCATATCCCCCTCCCCACCTCTGGCACTCCCCCATACCCCCCCCCCCCCCCCCCCCCATCTGACACTCTCCCATATCCCCCTCCCACCTCTGACACTCCCCCATATCCCCCTCCCTACCCCCATCTGACACTCTCCCATATCCCCCTCCCCACCTCTGACACTCCCCCATATCCCCCCTCCCCACCTCCGACACTCCCCCATATCCCCCCTCCCTACCCCCCATCTGACACCCCCCCCCCCCCCCCCCCCGTATCCCCCCTCCCTACCCCCCTCCCTACCCCATCTGACACTTCCCCCATATCCCCCTCCCCATCTCTGACACTCCCCCATACCCCCCCTCCCACCTCTGACACTCCCCCATATCCCCCCTCCCTCCCCCCATCTGACACTCTCCCATATCCCCCTCCCCATCTCTGACACTCCCCCATATCCCCATCCCATCGCTGACACTTCCCCCATACCCCCTCCCCACCCCCATCTCTAACACTCCCCCATATCCCCCCTCCCCATCTCTAACACTCCCCCAATATCCCCTCCCCCATCTCTCCCCATATCCCCCATCCCCATCTCTCCCCCATATCCCCCCCCCTCCCCACCACCCCCTCTCTCTAACACTCCCCCATATCCCCTCCCCATCTCTCCCCCATATCCCCCTCTCAATCTCTAGACACTCCCCCATATCCCTCTCCCCATCTCTGACACTCCCCCATATCCCCTCCCCGTCTCTGACCCTCCCAACATATCACCCCCACCCCATGCACTCCCCCAATCTGACACCCCCCATATCCCCCTCCCCATCTCTGACACCCCCCCCACACACACACACACATCTTCCCATACCCCCCCTCCCCTATCTCTGACATTCCCCCTCCCCCACCTCTGACACTCCCCCATACCCCCCTTCCCCACCCCCATCCCTGACACCCCCCATATCCCCTCCTCCCCACTCCCATCTCGAAACTCCCCCATACCCCCCTTCCCCACCTCCGACATCCCCCCTCCCCACCTGACATTCCCCCCTCCCCCCCTCTGACACTCCCCCATAACCCCCCCCCCCCCTCTGACACCTCCCATATCCCCCCTCCCCACCTCTGACAACTCTCCCATACCCCCCCCCCCCCCCCCCACCTCTGACACTCTCCCATACCCCCCCCCCCCCCCCCACCCGACACCCCCATACCCCCCTCCCCAACTCTGACACTCTCCCATATCCCCCCTCCCCCACCTCTGACACTCTCCCCAAACACCCCCCCCACCCCCCCCCCACCTCTGACACTCTCCCATACCACCCCCCCCCCCCCCCCGACACTCTCCCATATCCCCCCTCCCCACCTCTGACACTCTCCCATATCCCCCCCTCCCCACCTCTGACACTCTCCCATATCCCCCTCCTACCCTCCCCATATCCCACACCTCCCCATACCCCCCCCCCTGACACTCTCCCATATCCCCCTCCCCACCGCCCCCCCCCCCCCCCCTGACACTCTCCCAACCCCCCTCCCTCTCTGAACCACACACTACACACCATCATCACCCATCCCCCACCCACGCATCTACACCTCCTCCCATATACCCCACGCCACACAAAAACCCAAAACACCCCCACCACACACTGGACCCGCCAATTCTTCTCACCACACCCCTTATTTTAGCCTCTCTCATTCATCCCCTCCCGTATCACTCCCATCCCCTCTGCATCACACACACCACACTCCACACTCAACACACCCAAAACCCCCTCTTTGTCTCCTAACTGGTCCCCACACACATTACCCCATCACCATCTAATTCCCTCCCTCTTGACACTTCCCCCAAACCCCACTCCCCACCCCTCTGACACTAAAAATTTTCCCCATACCCTCCCCACCCCCCATCCTACACTCCCCCATATCCCCCCCCTCCCCATCCCCTAACACTCCCCCCATATCCCCCCCTCCCACCTCACTCCCCATCCCTCCCCATTCCCCCATCCCCCATCTCTCCCCCATATCCCCCCTCCCCACCCCCCCTCTCTCTAACACTCCCCCATATCCCCCTCCCCATCTCTCCCCATATCCCCCTCCAATCTCTGACACTCCCCCATATCCCCCTCCCATCTCTGACACTCCCCCATATCCCCTCCCCGTCTCTGACCCTCCCCACATATCACCCCCACCCCAGGCACTCCCCATATCTGACACCCCCCCATATCCCCCTCCCCACCCCCATCTCTGACACTCCACCCCCCCCACACACGACATCTTCCCATATCCCCCCCTCCCCTATCTCTGACATTTTCTTTTCCCATATCCCCCATCTCTGAACTTTTCTCATATCCCCCCCTCCCCACCTCTGACACTCCCCCCATACCCCCCTTCCCCACCCCCATCCCTGACACTCCCCCATATCCCCTCCTCCCCACTCCCATCTCTGACACTCCCCCATACCCCCCTTCCCCACCTCCGACATCCCCCCCCCCCACCTGACATTCCCCCCTCCCCACCTCTGACACTCCCCCATATCCCCCCCCCCCCTCTGACACTCTCCCATATCCCCCCTCCCCACCTCTGACACTCCCCCATATCCCCACCTCTGACACTCTCCCATACACCCCCCACCCCCACCCCCACCCCCCGACACTCTCCCATACCCCCCCCCCCCCCCGACACTCCTCCCATATCCCCCCTCCCCACCTCTGACACTCTCCCATATCCCCCCCCCCTCCCCACCTCTGACACTCTCCCATATCCCCCCCTCCCCACCTCTGACACTCTCCCATACCCCCCCCCCCCCCCCACCTCTGACACTCCTCCCATATCCCCCCCTCCCCACCTCTGACACTCTCCCATATCCCCCCCTCCCCACCCTGACACTCTCCCATATCCCCCCCCCCCACCTCTGACACTCTCCCATATCCCCCCTCCCCACCCCTGACACTCTCCCATATCCCCCTCCCCACCCCTGACACTCTCCCATATCCCCCCCCCCCCCCCCCCCTGACACTCTCCCATATCCCCCCCTCCCCACCTCTGACACTCTCCCATATCCCCCCCTCCCCACCCCTGACACTCTCCCATATCCCCCCTCCCCACCCCTGACACTCTCCCATATCCCCCTCCCCACCTCCGACACTCTCCCATATCCCCCCTCCCCCCTCTGACACTCTCCCATATCCCCCCTCCCCCCTCTGACACTCTCCCATATCCCCCCCCTCTGACACTCTCCCATATCCCCCCCCCCTCCCCCCCTGACAGCTCCTCCCCCATATCCCCCCCCCCCCCTCCCCCCTCTGACACTCTCCCATATCCCCCCTCCCCACCTCTGACACTCTCCCTGATCCCCCCCCCCCCCCACCTCTGACACTCTCCCATATCCCCCCCCCCCCCCCCCCCCCCCTCTGACACTCTCCCATATCCCCCCTCCCCACCCCTACACTCTCCCATATCCCCCACCTCTGACACTCTCCCATATCCCCCTCCCCCCCCTCTGACACTCTCCCATATCCCCCCTCCCCACCTCTGACACTCCCCCATATCCCCCCCTCTGACACTCTCCCATACACCCCCCCTGAACTCCCATACCACCCCCACCCCCCGACACTCTCCCATATCCCCCCCCCCCCCCTCTGACACTCTCCCATATCCCCCCCCCCACCTCTGACACTCCCCATCCCCCCCTCCCCACCTCTACACTCCCATATCCCCCCCCCCCCCACCTCTGACACTCTCCCATACCCCCCCCCCCCCCACCCCACTCTGACACTCCTCCCATATCCCCCCTCCCACCTCGACACTCTCCCATATCCCCCCTCCCCCACACCCTGACACTCTCCCATACCCTCCCCCTCCCTCCCCCACCTCTGACACTCTCCCATATCCCCCTCCCATCCCCACCCCTGACACTCCCCATATCCCCCCTCCCCCACCCCCCCTCGACACTCTCCCATATCCCCCCCCCCCCCCCCCCCCCCCTGACACTCTCCCATATCCCCCCTCCCCCACCTCTGACACTCTCCCATCCCCCCCCCTCCCCACCCCTGACACTCTCCCATATCCCCCCCCCTCCCCACCCCTGACACTCTCCCATATCCCCCCTCCCCACCTCGACACTCTCCCATATCCCCCCTCCCCCCCTGACACTCTCCCAATCACCCCCTTCCCCCCACTGACACTCTCCCATATCCCCCCCCTCTGACACCTCCCATCCCCCCCCCACTCCCCCCCCCTCCCCCCCCTGCACTCTCCCCAACCCCCCCCCCTCCCCCTGACACTCTCCCATATCCCCCCCTCCCACCTCTGACACTCTCCCTATCCCCCCCCCCCCCCCACCTCTGACACTCTCCCATATCCCCCCCCCCCCCCCCCCTCTGACACTCTCCCATATCCCCCTCCCCACCTCCGACACTCCCCCATATCCCCCCTCCCTACCCCCCATCTGACCCACCCCCCCCCCCGTATCCCCCTCCCTACCCCCCTCCCTACCCCCATCTGACACTCCCCCATATCCCCCTCCCCATCTCTGACACTCCCCCATACCCCCCTCCCACCTCTGACACTCCCCCATATCCCCCCTCCCTACCCCCATCTGACACTCTCCCATATCCCCCCCTCCCATCTCTGACACTACCCCATATCCCCTCCCCACTCCCATCTCTGACACTCCCCCACATCCCCCCTCCCCACCTCTGACACTTCCATATTCCCCTCCCCACCCCCATCTGACACTCTCCCATATCCCCCTCCCCACCTCTGACACTCCCATATCCCCCCTCCCCACCTCTGACACTCTCCCATATCCCCCTCCCCACCTCTGACACTCTCCCATATCCCCCCTCCCCTTCACCATCCCTGACACTCCCTACATCATTCCCCATCTCCACTCCATTATTCCCCATCTGATTATTCCCCTTCCAGTCAACCCCCCCTCCCCCCTTTTCCTTCCTTCACCTCCCCCCCCCCCCTCCACCCACCTCCCCCCAAAATCACTGACCTGGCTGTCAAACTGCTCTGTCTCTCTCTCCTTGGCTGTCGACTCTCCAAACTGTATGACACAACAATCAACACCATATCACCAATAAAGAATGATAATAAAATACTAAAATAAAAACATAGAATGTTATCACCATGTCTTGTTTTGTTGTTGTTGTACACACTACACCAACAACAAAATAATACATGGTGATAACATTTTATGTCCATATAACAACAATAAATAATGATAATACAGCACCATGTCTGTGAAAGCATTACTTGATGAACTCTCAGTGCAAAGACACATGTTGGCTGAAATTTGATAAGCGCAGACTGAGTTATGTTGGTCATGCAAACAGAAACACACAGACACACACACTCATACATATACTCACACTCACCTCCACACACACATACAAACTCACGTACACGCACACACATACTCATACACACATGCATGCATACTCACACACGTTACTAATTACATACACACACCACACCACACACCCCACACCCACCTCCTCCCATCCAACACACTCATATACACACACGCCGCGCACACTCTGATATCATTATTTAGTGGAAGGACGTTAAACTGAAGAACTAACACACACTCACACACATATGCACTACACACAATACACACCACACACTCACTTTAGTTTGGTCATTCTCACCTGACACCTGAAGGAGAAAGTCCCCACACGCACCAGCTTCATCTTGTACACCTTGGTCACCTTCCACATCTGCACACACCACGCCACATCACATACACACCATACATCACACACACACATCACACCACACACACATCACACCACAACACACCACACCACATCACACCACCATCACATCACGCCACAACACACCACATCACATCATATTATACACTCTGACTTGTTTGCTCTACAAAGTTCAGCGGTTTAAACATTCCTTATATCATTATTATAACATCACACCACATCACATTAAATCATAGCATGTGCTTTGATTTGTTTGCTTTACAAGATTCAGCGCTCTAAAAATTCCATATATCATTATCATCACATCACACCACACATGCTACATCACACTACATCACATCACATCATAATGTGGTTTGATTTGTTTGCTTTACAAGATTTAGCACTTTAAAAATTCCATATATTGTTATTACTATCACCTCACCTCACATCACGTCACACCACAACACATCACTGCTGTCACCATCTCTCCTGTCTTGTCACTTTCACCCCACTCCTGTCTGTCCGTCTGTCATACTGTTTGTCTGTGTCTGTGTCTGTCTGTTTCAGTCTGTCTTTCTGCCTTGCTCTGTTTGTCATTGTCTCTCTACATTTGTGTTTTGATACCGTTGTTTTCATGTTCAGACATCTTCTTCTTCTCTGTCATCAAACGCTCAGACAGCAAAATATTGTTGCCTGTCATACGAGTAAAATATATTGCGCTGCCGTTAGATGCCTGACAAGTCAGACCCAGCACATCTGACTTCAGAATAGGAGAGAATTGCTATCTTTTCAGTCTGTTATAAAAAGACAGGAGAATGAATCAAAAAAGAAGAAAAAAAATAGACAAGAAGGAGGTGACAGGAAGAAAAGGAACAAGGCAGAAACAAAGAGGGGGATAGAAAAGAGGAAATTTTCAAAAGGTGGGGATGCTACTTATACTGACAGGCCTCAGCAGCCCCACGGGGTGAGTTCAGACATTTAAATCCTGGTCACCGTAAATCTCTGTCAATTACCTTCAGTAAAAACACCCACAATAAAGATCAAATGGGAAGACAGGATCACGAATAAAGAACTATGGAGAATGTGCAAAGTTGATGGTCTGAAGTCTGTAGCTAGTACCAATAGACTGCGCTGGTTTGAGCACGTTCAACGGAAAGCAGACCACCACATCCTAAAAAGAGCGATGAACTTCGTAGTGGAAGGAAAGAGACCAAAGGGAAGACCTAGCAAAACCTTGGGCTACCTGTATTGCTGATGATCTTAGAGAAAGGGGCATAAATAAGGAGGAAGCTCAAAACAGAGAGAGATGGAGAAGGTTCATCAATGTCAAACCTCCCTGGGAGAAACATGACAAAAAAGGAAGAAGAAGAAGAAGAAAAACACCCACAAATGGTCTTCGTTGTGCCTCACATTTCACACTCAAATCGCACCACACATAAGTATATCAAATCGAATGTGCATATTTATACTTAATCCTAAGTACATATGCTTAATCACAATTCTCCCCAGTGCTGGTATTGATTCGATTATCTTTAAAAATAAAACTGGACCGGATATTACCTCTAACCGAAAGACTACCTGCTCTATCGGTATACCAATTAAAGGAGAATGTATCCCCATTGCAGCAGGGTTGGTACTTACCTCAATTAGCGTACTGATACCGGCAGGGATGGTGACCAGCAGACTGGTGTTTTCATCCAGCAGATACAGGAAGATGATGACTGTCTGGATACACCGCCACACCACTGAAACATGGCACACACCACCACTGAAACATGGCACACACCACCACTGAAACATGGCACACACCACCACTGAAACATGGCACACACCACCACTGAAACATGGCACACACCACCACTGAAACATGACACACACCACCACGAAACTGGCAACACAATGAAGCACACATCACCACTGAAACATGGACACACACACTGAAAGGCACACACCACTGAAACACACACACTCACCACTGAAACATGGCACACACCACCACTGAAACATGGCACACATCACCACTGAAACACGGCACACATCACCACTGAAACATGGCACACACCACTGAAACACGACACATCACCACTGAAACATGGCACACATCACTGAAACACGGCGCACACACCACTGAAACATGTCACACGCCTTCACTGAAACAGCACACACCCACTGACAACATCACACCCCACTGAAACATGGCACCACATCAACTGAAACATGGCACACAATCACCACTGAAACATGCCACACACCCTGACACACACACTGAAACATCACACACATCACACTGAAACACGACACACACCACCACTGAACAGCCACATCACCACTGAAACACGACCACACCACCACTGAAAACAGCACACACACAACGCCACCACACTGAAACACGACACACACACCACTGAAACACGACACATCACCACTGAAACACGACACACATCACCACTGAAACAGACACACATCACCACTGAAACACGACACACATCACCACTGAAACACGACACACATCACCACGAAACACGACACATCACCACGAAACACGACACACACACCACCGAAACACGACACACACACCACCGAAAACACGACACACATCACCCACCTGAAACAAAACCAGCACACCACCGAAAACACACAACACACCACCGAAACACGAACACACATCACCACTGAAACACGACACACCCACCACACCGAACACACCGAAAACGACACACATCACCACCGAAACACGACACACACCACCACGAAACACGACACATCACACGAACACAGACACACACCAACCGCCACAAACAACCACACCACTGAAACACGACACACACACCACCGAAACACGACACACACACCACTGAAACACGACACAATGCACCACCTGAAACACGACACACACCCACTGAAACACGACACACAGCACCACTGAAACACGACACACACACCACACCGAAACACGACACACACCCACTGAAACACGACACACACCACTGAAACACGCACACACCCACTGAAAACGCCACGACACACACAAAACCACCTGAAACACACACACACCACTGAAACACGACAACACCACCCCTGAAACACGACTCACACAAACACACACCAACCCGAAACACGCACACATCACACTGAAACACACACACACTGAAACAGGCCACACAATCACCGCCACTGAAACAGCACACACACGAACACACACCACCACGAAACACACACACCACTGAAACACGAACACTAACACCACCCACTGAAACACGCACACACACCGACACAACTGAAACAGCACGACACACCACTGAAACAGCACACACCCACTGAAACAGACAACACACCACTGAAACACACACCCACTGAAACACCACACGACCACACTGAAACAGACACGCCAACTGAAACAACAACAATACCACTGAAACAGCACACCACCACTGAAACATGACGACACACACACCACTGAAAACACGCACAACAGCACCACTGAAACACGCACACATCACGCCACTGAAAACGCACATCACCACGAAACAGACACACACACCACTGAAACATGCACACACATCACCACTGAAACACACACAACACCACCACTGAACACGACACACACCACGAAACACGACACACATCACCACGAACACGACACACACCACCACTGAAACACGAACACACACACCACTGAAAACCAGACACACACACCACTGAAACACGACACACACACCACTGAAACACGACACACACACCACTGAAACACGACACAACACCACCACTGAAACACGACACACACACCCACTGAAACACGACACACACCCCACTGAAACACGACACATCACCACCTGAAAACCACACGCACAAACACACCAACCTGAAAAACACTGACACACACCACCACTGAAACACGACACACACCACCACTGAAACACGACACACACCGCCACTGAAACACGACACACACCGCCACTGAAACACGACACACACCGCCACTGAAACACGACACACATCACCACTGAAACACGGCACACATCACCACTGAAACATGACACACATCACCGCTAAAACATGGCACACATCACAACTGAAACATGGCACACATCACAACTGAAACATGACACACATCACCACTGAAACACGACACACATCACCGCTAAAACATGGCACACATCACAATTGAAACACGACACACATCACCACTGAAACACGACACACATCATCACTGAAACACGACACATCACAACTGAAACAGGACACACATCACCACTGAAACACGACATACATCATCACTGAAACACGACACACATCACCGCTAAAACATGGCACACATCACAACTGAAACATGACACACATCACCACTGAAACACTACACACATCATCAAATGAAACACGACACATCACAACTGAAACATGACACACATCACCACTGAAACATGACACACATCATCACTGAAACACGACACACATCACCGCTAAAACATGGCACACATCACAACTGAAACATGACATACATCACCACTGAAACACGACACATCACCACTGAAACACAGCACACATCACCACTGAAACACAACACACATCACCACTAAAACACGACACACATCACCACTGAAATACCATGAACAGACACATCACCACTAAAACACAACACACATCACCACTGAAACACGACACAGATCACCACTGAAACGACACAGATCACCACTGAAACACAACACACATCACCACTAAAACATGACACACATCACCACTGAAAATGCCACACATCACCACTGAAACATGACACAGATCACCACTGAAACATGACACAGATCACCACTGAAACATGCCACACATCACCACTGAAACACGACACACATCACCACTGAAACACGACACACATCAACGCTGAAACATCACCACTGAAACATGACACACATCACCACTAAAACACAACACACATCACCACTGAAACACGACACACATCACCACTGAAACATGACCACTGAAACATGACACACATCACCACTAAAACACAACACACATCACCACTGAAACACGACACACATCACCACTGAAACATGACACACATCACCACTGAAACACGACACACATCAACGCTGAAACATCAACACTGAAACGATGGTGATACTGCAAAAAGGAGCAGCAGTTACCTCCCCTAGACGACAGTCCGACCATGGTGTCCCGTTTCTGCCAGTACTGGATGTCGTTCTTGAAGGCCAGGAAGTCAAACAGCAGCTGAGACAGAAAGCAGATCGGTGGTCTAGAGGTAACGCACCTGCTGGTGCTTTTGATTTGTCTTTGCAAGACATAGCGCTATATAAGTTCCATTTATTATTATTAGACCCTGAGTGGTGGTCTTTCGGATGAGACAATAAACCTGAGGTTCCGTGTGTTATATAAAATCATTTAGTGCACGTAAAAGCACCCATGACAACAAGAGAGTTGTCCCTGGCAAAGTTCTGCAGAAAAAAGCCACTATGGTAGGGAAACAAATGCAGTTGCAATCAGGAAAAGAAAAAAAAAAATAATGGTTGGCGCTGCTCTTGTGGTGACGGGTTCTCCCCTGGGAGAGCAGCCCGACATGCACAGAATTCTGCCAGAACTTAAAGTGATATAAAATAAAATGAAAAAATGAAAAAAAAAAAAGAAAAAAGAAAAAAGCAGCATTGGCTTCCATATTTCACTGCCTGTCTTCATCTACCTGTACATTGTAGTGATGACAAGAGTGTATTGGGGAGGGCTACATTCTAACATTTTCACTATGAATGATAATAAAAACAACCAAACGGAATGGAAACTTCATACTCAACAAGTAAAAACTGATACAAAACTTCTCATGTCAGAGGAATTCATTGACGTCAGCTTTACTTATGAACTTTTTTTCCCTATTAAGGCAACATAATCTTCAAGATAATCCACTATCTATAATTCAATTTTTATATATCTTTCCTTTTTTTTTCGTTTTTAAAACTATAAGAATACAGACTACTGATTTGAAATCTCTGACAAAAAGGTCATTTTTTTTCCTTAGTTGATTCTGTTTACAAGTTCTTTGACTTCCTTGTGATAAGGAGCACCATCCAGGCAGAGTCTTTTTGGATAAAAACAACACAGAAAGCTTCGCCAACACCCAGATTCATGATGACTCTCTGACAAGAAGGCTTGACTTGCACAGTCCTTATGTGCTGCAGCCCTGGGGCTAGCTAGCTTTTGGAGAACGTCTCCAACACTGACTGTCCTTATGCCCTCCTGGCCAAGAGAGTGGGGGTGTGCTGTGGGCAAGGAATCTCCACTATAATCAAATTTCTGCACAATTTCTGAAACAACAGCTGTCTCCTCTGCTATCGAACATGACGGACAAACAAACATAAATCTTGTGAATGTCACCTTTCCAAGTAACACAATCTTCAATCAGCTTTCATTAAAAGAAAAACGAACAAACAAAAAACCAAAACATTACAACCAAACTGGCCTGCATACTGACATGAAAAGCAGCCACAGCAAAGGTCAGTAACAAGAGGTAGAAGTTGGTGTCAGCGAAGATTCCTTTGATTTCATCTGTGTCCTTTTCCGTAAAGCCTGCACACAGACCAAACATCTCACACACACACTGTACTGCTGGTTCTTCCTTTTTTTTGCCTGTTTACATCATTATTTCTCCCCTGCCTTCCCCCTCTCCAACCAGTTCTACCATTTAAATTCTCAGATTTCCTTTCAGCCCATTTAAAACAGAAATATGTCAGACACCAAAGCTGAGACCGTTTGACTTCAATCCCATTGGTCCATGAAGACTTGGGTTCGAATCTCGCCTGTGACTAGTGAATTAACTCTTAATCTATATCAGAGAGGAGATATGTGATCTCCCATCTCTGCACAACACCCTGAGTACAAGGCACGGTCAGACAGTGAGGATGTGGCCTCTAAAAAGGGGCTGCATAAATTCTACATGATGATGCGGCGGTGGTGATGATGATGATGATGATGTGGTGACGGTAATGATGTGGTGACGGTAATGATGTGGTGATGTAGATGATGATTTGACAACAATGATGTAATGATGACGGCATGGTTACGATCATGCGGTGATAATGTGACGATGATGATGTGGTAACGATGATGTGGAGCAGTACTGACCCAGACTCTGCAGCATGGAGAAGGAGTGGAGGAAGGAGGTCCACAGCCGCAGCTTGCCCACACTGATGGGGGTGTAGGTGATGTGCAGGGGCATTGCCTGACTGCTCACGTTCACCGGCTGTGTACACACACACACACACACACACACACACACACCACACACACACACAAACACACATGTGGATGCATGTACAAACACACAAACGCATGCACGCACGCACACACACACTCACGCATGTACGCACGCACACATGGACACACATGCATGCACACACACCCTCACACACACCAAATATTTGGTTAATACATGTTAAAGGCGATTTTTTTTTTAAAGTCTACCTTTGTACTCATACCTAAGTTTCCTTCCAAAGTTGTCCAAAAGAGTTTATTACCCAGGTTGTTTATAGGTGCACACTCGCCCTTCTTCCCTACCTCCTCTTTTCACACACACTCACACACACACACACACACACACACACACACACACACACACACACACACACACACACACACACACCCACACACACACACACACACACACACACACACACACACACACACCATGTCACGGTAACTGACCTGCAAGTCTTTGATTCGGAAGCTGAGTTCATCCAGGAACAAGATGGGAAAGTAGAACTTTCCATCCTGAGTCAGTCTGTGCAGAACAAACAAACAAAAAAATTCAATTTTCCTATACTTCACTTTGTATAGCTCTTCTGGTGTAAGGTATAATCTGTGTGTGTTGATGAGAGGGTGTGTATGCATGTGTGCATGCATGCCTAAGTGTAGACATGTTTTTGTGCATGTTTTGTCTTTTTCAAAACTTTATTTATTTATTTTATTCTTTTATATCAAGGATAATGGAAGAAGCACCTATGTGCTTTTTTACATCCAGTCCCCGTGTGTATGTGGTTTTGTAATTTGTCATCTGTTCCCACCGGCACACTATGGCCTACTCTTACGAAAAGCGGAACAGGGTTTTAACGTGTGCGCAAGATGTTCTGCCCCCAAGATCTTCCCTAAGTGTGTGTGTGATGATATAAGGGAAAACAAGAAAGAAAGATCAAATTGTCATCACCATGTGTGTTTGTGTTGATATAAGGGAAAAGAAGGAGGAAAAACTGAAACATCAACGACTCAAAACACTGACAAGGAGACAGATGATCAGATAAACAATTTTCAGATAGAAACAAGGAGTGGGTGGGATGCACACAAACAAACGATAGATTACGAAAAGAAATAAAAAAGGTATTGAATTCTACCCCCAAAAAAGAACTCGGAAAAGGTAGAAAAAAAGTCTTACAAAAAGGAATATCCAAATACAACCAAAAAAAACACAATACAGAAAAGGTCCCTATGAGCAGATGTGGGTGTGTGGAGGTTCTCACAGAAACAGTAATACATCAAAGCCTGCTCTTTCTACAATGCAGTCAAATCTCAAACAGTACACCCCACAGACCACACTGAAAAGATACACAAGTTGTAACTGGAAAAAATAATTTACAATGAAGTGGAATCAAATAGTCCACCATGAAAAGCTACAAATAATACCTATTCATACAAAGAATTGACACAGCCATTTACATTCACATTAACATGAAGGAAGTGGCAGGACAGTTAAGACATTCACCTGCCTAACAAGTAAATCACGACGTTCTGGGTTTGATTCCCAGCCTTGCCCTTTCTTCCGAGTTTGACAGGAAAATGGAAGAGAATGTCAAGTCTTTCAGAGGAGACTCTAAACCAGTCAGACCCGTGCTCTTATGGACATGTGCACATCACAAATCCCCACAACAGTTGAAGATCGGAAAGAGCAGCGAGGTACTTCCCGACAGTCCAGGCACACTTGGGAGGTTCACTTCCCAACTGTATCCCCAAAGTCTGAATATGACGACCAGTAACCTTAATGGTGGGGGGAGAAAAAAACGGTCCCATACACGAAAATCTCACTATTGGTAACCCTTGGAGCTAAAAAACCAAACAAACCCAAAAACTAAAAACAAAAACCCTAGGATCTCTAGCCAAGAAACGAAAAAAAAGTTTTACATTAACAACTGAACAGTACTTAATTCCCGAAGTTGGAATGTGGCTACCTTCACGGTGGGCAAAACCGGTCGCATAAATATGCAAAATCTTACCATTTGTGAACCTTGGAGCTCTAGACAGGAATGAAAGAAAAGGAGAAAAAAAAAAGAACATACTCATCCATGAAAGGAAGCAAGAAAACGGGTGCCAACTTTTGATGATTTTAACGTAATCAACCAATTTTTATCACTTCCCAGTGAACCGCGCGCGCGCACACACACACACACACACACACTCCACTCTCCCAAAAGTCTTTTGGATGAGACTATAAACCGAGGCCCCGTGTGAGAACGCACGCAGAACATCTTGCGCATACGTTAAATCCTGTTCCGCTTTTTGTAAGAGAAGGTCATTGTGTGCTGGTGGGAGCAGATAATAGAATTTACAAAATCACATACACATGGGGACTGGATGTAAAAAAGCACATGAGTGCTTATTCCATTATCCTCGATATAAAAGAATAAATAAATAAAAAATAAACACAGAGACAGTCAGACAGACAGTCAGACAGACAGACAGACAGACAGACAGACAGACAGACAGACAGACAGACAGTCAGTCAGTCAGTCAGTCAGTCAGGCAGACAAACACACAGACAGACAGACAACCAGACAGACAGACAGACAGACAAAGGGACCCTGACATCAGAGCATCCACAACACATATGAACTGATCACTGTCTACCTGAGGAAGCGATAGATTTCCCCGGGGATGGCGCGTCGATCCAGAGTGATCTCGTCGTACATGACGCTGACTGTCAGTCGTGACCGCCAGTGGGTGTGAGGTTTGCCGGACACCGGTCGACTGCTCTGTGACACCACACGGTCCTTGTTGTTATGAATATCACACCTTTCATGTCAACATTTGGCCCAGGCCAAAAGCTGTGTCAGTTAATGATGTCAGCTAATTGCCAAGGAAGTAAAAAAAAAGTATGTTCTTTCGAGCCAGAAGGCCCATAGAGCTGGAGCTCATCCCGGTTTCTGTAGCGTTAAGCGAACTGATGGTTTTTCACCACCCCTGTGACAGGACGCTAGTCTGTCGCCAGATACTTCCCCAGCAGAGCTGGTACCCACTTGTACACCTGGGTGGAGTGAGGAAAATAGGAGTAAAGTGTCTTTCCCAAGGACACAACACCGAGTCGAGCGGGGATCGAACCCGCGACCTCTGGATCACGAGTTGACCGCCTAAACCACTCGACCACGGTGCCTCCAATTGCCAAGGAAGGCCTACACTAAAATGTTATGTTGTAAAACGTTGCGATTGCCTACAGCCATTACAAGCTTACAAGCTCTTAACATAACAGCCTGCACTTTTCTTTAAAGGAGAAAAAATCTTCTGAAGTCATAGTATGGCTGCCTATATGGCGAGGTACTTAAAAAACAGTCATATACGCAAACTTCTCATTCAGTGTGCAGTTTCAATCTCACAGTAATTCCCCGGTGGGATGATGAGTGAGTCAGAGTGCACACTCTGGGTGACCCCCAGAGTGTTAAGCTGGGGAACACACAACAACAACATGTCAACATTCATGTTGTCCTCTTTCCTTTTTTTTTTTAAACATCCCCCTTCCCTTTAAAAAGATATATGGGAGCAGATCTAGACATCTTTTCCATATTTCCAACCTGCTTGACATCAGTCACATAATCACACACCACAATGTGCTTGAATATTCACTTGATAACAACTGGACTGTTAAAAAAAATTTAAATCACTGAAAGTAACCTGTCGAGTTGCATCAGAAAAAGTTTGTAATAGATTCAAAATAGACACTTCACTCCAACACATACACAATAATCTTTATTAAAAAAATTTTTTTTTAAACAAAACACATTAGCAAATGCCAAATTCCTGAAAAATAATAAATAATAACAATAACACATGGAATTTATATGGTGCCATTTCTTGAAAGAACAAACCAAAGCCCATACATTCAACTTGCTCATACACATCCAACCAGTTATTAACTAGATTAAACAAAGTTTAAATTACAAAACACATACACAACACACACAAAACACTCACACACACATCACATATACACACAACACGCACACACACAACACACACACACACACACACACCACACACACAACACACACACACACACACACAAACATACAACACACACACAACACACACACACACACACACACATGTACACACACACACACACTACATTCTGGACATTCAGGAAATCTCCATTCTGCAGAGTCGCCTACCTTGTTGGAGCGTTCTTCCCCAAGGAGGTTGATGAAGACGGCCTGGGGCAGGGCGTAGGTGGTGATGAGCGTCGACGTGTGGGCCAACACTGAACTGGAGGTGGCGCTCTTTCCCACCGGGTAGAGAAAGGCGTGCACATACAGCGTGCCGTTCTTCCGCGTGGATGCCGGGATCGACACGTTGACGTCACTGTCGACACAATGACCCACTGCTTCATAAAGGTAAGTAAGTATGTTCTTTCGAGCCAGAAGGCCCATAGAGCCGGAGCTTATCCCGGTTTCTGTAGCGTTAAGCGAACTGATGGTTTTTCACCACCTCTGTGACAGGACGCTAGTCTGTCGCCAGATACTTCCCCAGCAGAGCTGGTACCCACTTGTACACCTGGGTGGAGTGAGGAAAATAGGAGTAAAGTGTCTTTCCCAAGGGCACAACACCGAGCCAAGCGGGGATCGAACGCGCAACCTCTGGATCACGAGTTGACCGCCTAAACCACTCGACCACGGTGCCTCCTTCATAAAGGTAAAAGTGTTCCCATAACCTATGTGGTTGTAGAGGAGTGAGGCATCAGAGACCTCAGCTTCTCCAGGGGCCAGCATATTGAGGGCGGCGCCCATCTCCTCTCCCTCGCTGCTTTACCTTCCCTGACCCTACAGAGGGCAGGTATCCATTTACAGCTGAGTGAAATGGGGGACTGTACTGAAGTCAAGGCACACAAACGGTCACCCATCCAAGAGGTAACCACACTTGATGCTGCTTAACACTGGTTTGGGGAAAGCGAGTGCTCTGACCACTGCTTCATAGTGATAGAAAAAGACTTGTAATTTATTTAATGACTTCTTTGTGTTTACAGCTCTGTTTATTATCATAACAACATCACACAGGCACCAACATACAGAACTAAAGCAATGGAAAAGCCTCGTAATTTCGCTAGTTACTTCTTGCTCTTACAGCCATGTTTACTATTACAATATCACACAGATACAGACACACAGAACTATACCCACACATATGCAATGGCACTCTCAGAGTGACACATCTGGATATTAAACATTTACATTGATTTTGATTTGAACTTGAGACTTTCACACACACATACACTCACATACACACAGTCACACACATGTGCATAGCAACACACATGCATGCACTCACACATATATGCAGAGAAAAAGAAACAAAAGACAAGCAGGCAGAGAAGCAAGAGAGAAACAATAGGGACTAAACAGACAAGATAGAGAGTATAGAGAGAGAGGTTCTGTATGACTACGACACTATAATTCTATTCTATACTTCATTCTTTAAAAACAGAAAAACAACAACAAAAAACCAGGGGCTGGGATTGACCTAGTGGTCAGAGCCTTGCACTCATGATCCAACAGCCTGGGATAGATAGAGCCGCCATGAAGACACCCATTTTAGGGGATTTTCCCCTGGAGTTAATGTCAGTGCTGACTCCACTCCCCCAGAAGTCCTTCAGATGAGATTATAAACTAAGACCCATAAGCAAATGCATGCAGAATATCTTGCACACACGTTAAAAACTCTTTTGGAAGAGTAGGCCATTTTGATCCAGTAGGAACAGAGGAAAATTTATTTTTAAAATGCATGCACACAGGTGTCATGTTGAGACACTGTCTGTGAAGTCAGAATGCAGCTACCTACATGGTTGGTAAAAACGGTTACATACACAAAATGTCACCATTGGTGAACCTCCGAGTTCTAGCCAATTAACAAAAAAAAATTGTTAATTGTTTTTCACATCAAAAGCAAACCAAATCAAACCAAAACATTGTTTTACAAATCAAAAAGCAAACCAAATCAAACCAAAACATTGTTTTTCAAATCAAAAGCAAACCAAATCAAACCAAAACATTGTTTTTCAAATCAAAGGCAAACCAAACCAATCCAAAACATTGTTTTTTTCAAATCAAAGGCAAACCAAATCAAACCAAAACATTGTTTTTCAAATCAAAGGCAAACCAAACCAATCCAAAACATTGTTTTTCAAATCAAAAGCAAACCAAATCAAACCAAAACATTGTTTTTCAAATCAAAAGCAAACCAAATCAAACCAAACCACTGTTTTTCAAATCAAAAGCAAACGAAATCAAACCAAAACATTGTTTTTCAAATCAAAAGCAAAAAACATTGTTTTTCAAATCAAAAGCAAACCAAATCAAACCAAAACACTGTTTTTCAAACTAAACCAAAGCAACAAAACAAGAAAGAGAGACTCACCGCTCCACAGTATCCATCAGAGAAAAATTGGTGTACTTCCACACTGAGGTCATCTCTCCCATGGGGTTCTTCTTTGTCGACACCAGAATCTCCAACTGCACCACACACACACACACACACACACACACACACACACACACACACACACACACACACACTATAGACAAGCATATAAGTATGTGTGATGTGACTCTGTGCATTTGTGTGTGTGTGTGTTTGTTCTTTAATTAAATGTCTTTCCACTTTAAATGATATTAGATAAGTGGTGATGGTGGAACGTCTTTTCACTTTCAGTGACACATGCACACAATGTAGACATGCACATACAAGTGTGTGAGTGTGTGATTGTGTGTGTGTGTGTGAGCATGTGTCTGTGTGTGTGTGAGTGTGTGTGTATGTTTGTGTGCGCACACGCACGCAGGAACGTTTGTGTGTGTTTATTCATAAATTTTACGTTGTTTAATGTGTGTGTATGTAAGTGCATGCAATGCGCGTGCGTGCGTGCATGTGTGTGCTCTTCACCTAGTACTCATTACACATTCGCTGAAAAACAGGCACATACCAGACATAACAAACAGAGAAAAACGGCCAACATCTCTTCAACGCGGAGCCATAATGAATTCCTAATGAGATAAAGGCGAGAGAAGACACACACACACACACACACAATTTTTACATAATTACAGACAGTAGCTATACCTATGCCCTCACCCTCACTCTCCTGCCTCCAACCCCCCTCCCTTCCACCTTCCTTACTCTTTGTGCTTACCACCATTTTGGGTTTCTTGGTGAGGTAGGACTTGACGCAGGCGTGGCCTGCCATAGCCCCATCACACTGGGGTGGGCTGAAGATGGTGTACAGCGTGTACATGCTGTAACTCAGGTACGCCGCAAACGCCCCGATGATCAGCCACGTCCATGGCACCCCCCGCATCCTGTCTGTGCACAGAATAGATTTTTTTTTTTTTTTTTTTTTTTTTTTATACACACACACACATATATATATATATATATATATAAATATATATATTATATATTATATATATATATATATTTATATATATATATCTATTCTGTGCGTGTTTGTGTGTATTCAGATTCATTTAATGTCTTTTCACAAGTTGTGATATTAGACGGGGAGGGGGAGGGAGAAGGAAGGTGTGTGAGTGTCAGGAGGGAGGAGGGTGTAGTTGGTTGTTGTTGTTGTGTTGTTGTGCATTCCCCAGCTTTACACCCTGGGGGGTCACCCAGAACATGCACTCTGACTCACTCATCATCCCACCTGGGAATCACTGTGAGATAGGAAGTACACCGGATGATAAGTTTGCGTGTATGACTCTTTTCAAGTACCTCGCCACATAGGCAGCCATACTCCGACTTCAGAGGATTTTTTCTCCTATAAAGGAGAGTGCAGGTTGTTATGTTAAGAGCTTGTCATGGCTGAAGGCAATCTCAACACAACATTTTAAACATAACAGTTTAATGTAGGCCTTGGCAATTAGCTGACATCAATAACTGACACAGCTTTTGGCCTGGGCCATGTGTAGTTGGTAATGTATAGGAGAAGAAATGTCAGTGGATCAATGCGTGCGAAATATAAACAAAAACAAAAGCAACCTCTACATTACTAACCTGCTGAACTACAATAAACAGAAAGGAAAATGCATTTCTAGCTGTTCCTAACAAAATCAGTAATTCCAATGAAAAATGTAAATAAAATTCCAGTTACTGAATTTCACATGAGAACAAATCTATCATAACGTATGTGCCCCCCCACCCCCCCCCCCCCCCCCCACCAAAAATAAAAAAACAAAATAAAACCCAACCCCCCCCCCTAAAAAAAAAAAAAAGCAACACAAAAGACACCAAAAAGCACCCCCCAAAAAAACAACAAACAAACAAAAAAACCACACAAACAAACAAACACAAAACCGTATGTGTATTGTGTGTGTGTGTGTGTGTGTGTGTGTGTGTGTTGTTGTGTTTAAGTGTGAGTGTGTATGTGTGTGTGTGTGTGTTTGTGTGTGTGTTTGAGTGTGTGTTTGTGTGACCATCCACCACATAATGAGTCGCATTGCACCAGAGATACATTTTTCAATGGTTACTATACCATCAATCCGCAATAATAAAAAGCTTCTCCATTATAAAACCCAAACAAGTTGGATGTGCTGGGCCCGACTTGTGAGGCGCTTAAACGGCAGCGTCACATTTTTGCTCATATGATATGACAGACAACAATAGTTGCTAGCTTTTTGAACATTTGATGAAAAAGAAAAAAAGCCTCAGCTGAGCATCTGAGGGCATTCTTTTTCCTAGAGATGCTTTTGGTTCTGACTCCATCCCTGCCCCCAAGAGAGTCATTTAAATGAGATGATAAACCCCTGTCCTGTGTGCACACTCATGCACAGCATTATCAGCACCCACAAAATCCCATCCATGTTTATTTTTTTAATTTTCTGTTATTCTTTTATATCGAGGATAATGGAATAAGCACTTGTGTGTTTTTTTACACCCAGTACCCATGTGTATGCAGTTTTGTAGATTTTGTAATATGTTCCCACCGGCAAACAATGGCCTACTCTTACGAAAAGCGGAACAGGATTTAACGTGTATGCAAGATGTTCTGCATACATTCACACACGGGGCCTCAGTTTATAGTCTCATCCGAAGGACTTTTGGGGAAAGTGGAGTCTGCACTGATGTTAACTCCAGGGGAAAATATCCCCTTGAAAGGAATCGAAACTGGGTCGTCATATTGCGAGTGCAATGTTCTAACCACTAGGCTATCCCGTCTCCACTTTGTGGTATGGTCTTCTTCTTCATCGAATGCTCAGACAGCTACTACTGTTGTCTGTCAACATGAGTGAAAATGCGTTGTACTGCTGTTAAGAACCTGATGAATCAGGCCCAGGGCATCCGACTTCGGCATGGGAGAGAATTATTTTATGTCTTTCTGGAAAAAAGGCAGGAGAACGGACCAAGAAGGCAGAAAATAAGACAAGAAGGAGGTGACAAGAAGAAAAGGAACAAGGCAGAAACAAAGAGAGGGATTGAAGAGGGAATTCGTAGCACAGAATTTCCAGAAGGATTTATGCTGACAGGCTCCTGGCTTGTCGGGGGATTGTGGTATGGACGACACATGATAAAATTAATATAATACACAAATATACCGCATTGTGGGTATGGATTACGCATGATGAATATAATACACAAACACACCACTTTGTAGTATGGATGACACATGATGAATATAACACAAACACACTACTTTTTGGTGTGGATGACACATGATGAATATATATAATTTACACAAACACACCACTTTGTGGTATGGATACACATGATAATATACACTAACACACCACTTTGTGATAAATTCTGGTATGGTAAACACATGATGAATATAATACTATTGTATTATACAGTACATGGTAAACACATGTTGAATATACTAATATTATATAGTACACAGGTACACAAACACGCCACTTTGTGGTATGGATGACACATGCATGCTAAGCATGCAATGCCCATCCTGGAGAGGGATGAGCTCCACCAGGTCAACTTGACCAGGCACACTGCCTGAAAGGTATTCCAATGACTCCTCAGGGAGCTCATGGATATTTACTCTTCATCTAGAGTCTTCAATTCAAAGAAAATACAAGTTTATGATAAGGTCAGTGTTATAGCTTTGGCACTCACATTTTATATTATATAATATATTGACTGATAGTGATACAATATCATACCAAGACAAACACCAAAACAAAATATTATGTGCTCAACCTAGCTTGAGCAAATCACTGCGCATTTGTATGTGCTTGCAATTGTGTATTTATGTGTGCATACAACCATGTACAAGTGTGTGTGTTTAAATAAAATACTTTTAAATAGTGTATGTGGGTGTGTGCATGCGCATGCGCCTGTGTGTGTGTGTGTGTGTGTGTGTGTGTGTGTGTACGTACCATCACTTGTCTTTCTTCTTCTTCTCAATGTGGAAGTGATAACAGTAAGTGAGTAACAACATAGTCCACAGCATCAAACTCAAAGTCTTGAGATCACAACAGCATGTAAGCTGCATTCATGAATGAAGAAGCCGAAGGCTGTATACACACACACACACACACACACACACACACACACACACACACACACACATATATATATATATATATATATAAGAGAAGAGAGAGAGAGAGAGAGAGAGATAGATATAGATAGATAGGTAGATAGATAGTTAGATATAGATAGATATATAGATAGAGAGAGAGAGAGAGAGAGAGAGAGAGAGAGAGAGAGAGAGAGAGAGAGAGAGAGAGAGAGAGAGAGAGAGAGAGAGAGAGAGAGAGTTCAGGATCTTATGGTGTTATCCAAGCATTGATGAACTCTGACTCTGAGCTCCCTCCATCTGAGTGCTGATGCATGGTGTGTGTGTGTGTGTGTGTGTGTGTGTGTGTGTGTGTGGTGTGTGTGTGTGTGTGTGTGTGTGTGTATGTGTGTGATGGAAATGATGTATAAATTCTGTGTGTGAAATGATGTGATATATATATATATATTATATATATATAATATATATATATATATATATATATATATAATGATATTAAGAGAGAGAGAGAGAGAGAGAGAGAGAGAGAGAGAGAGAGAGAGAGTGCCTGTGTGTGTGTGTGTGTGTGTGCCTGCAGAACTCGTGTGTGTGTGTGTGTGTGTGTGTGTGTGTGTGTGTGTGTTGTGTGTGTGTGTGTGTGTTTGCCTGCACGAACTCTGCCTGTATACATGTATGTGTTCCTCCTTTGGGACTTTTTTTTTTCATTAAAATTTTTACAATTTTTTTGGGGGGGATCATCATACACTGATACTGAGGAATAGGCATTGTTGCACTTACGAAAAAAAACGAAATATCAGGGCACAATGGGACTGATTTGGGAGACTGTTTCAGTCTTTTCCCGCTCCATACTTATTGTAAATGAAGTGTGTCGTATGACTATACGAAAAATGGTCTCCTTACATCAGTTCGATTTCTTGATCGACAACAACACCCCAACAGCAAAAAATATTCCTTCCCCTCACGCCTTCGGGCTGGTTCCGGAAGAGCAGACGATCAATTTCATTCAACGATCGTGTACTATGAATAATAAGCAAATACAGCAGGTCAACAAATTTGTTTTGAATGATTTTTCTCATATTTCTGTATCAGTTGTAATCGGCAGATTTGTTTTAAAAAATCATGCTTAAAAATTTCTACTCACCAATAGCAGGTCACTTCTTACCAACCTCAGGGCTTATCTTAGCGACACGTTGAGTTTCGCATCATTGGGCTAAACTTCACAGTTAGGCCCTACACGTTAGACAGTAGGCTATCAATTTTGGAGTCCTAGTATCTCGTGGTTTAGCCTAGGCCTACTTGTTAGGGAGCTGAACGTCTAAACCATCCTGCCTCCTTCCTTCTTCATTAAATACAGTATGATAGATAAAATACAAAGCAACACTATATCGTAAACATAACAATACCAATTTATTCATAGTGTGTGTATGTGTCAAGTCAAAATGATCTTTATTGAGGGTAAAAGATTAAGTGTACACAACTTTTGTTCATCCTGCACTCACAAAAAAATCAAGAAAATTGACATATGAAAGCATTCAAAATGCAGTGTTGATACATGTTGAAAACAAAAATATATGATGAATTTAAATTTTTAAAAAAGAAATCCAGGATCACAAAGCATGATAAAGCAAATTAAGACAGTATAACATAAGCTCAAGGATACAGACAAATAAAGAACTTAAAAAAAAAAAACACTCACAAAACATGATAAAATGAAACCAAGACTGTATAAACATAAGCTCAAGTCATACAGACAAATGAAGAAAATACAAAATAACAAAGGTAGGAATAACAACAAAGCAGCCAGATATGATGTGAGGTAACCTCGAGTATAATAGTGGACTTACAATTTGTCCATCAGGTGTTTCTTCAATAGTTTCTTGAACGTTTGTTTCGAAGGAGCTGGTTTTAAAAAGATAGGTAGATTATTCCACAATGTTCTTCTTGAATAAGCAAGGATTGACTTATAGAGATTATTATGGGGCCTGGGCAAAAACAATCTATGAGTAGGCTTGTTTTTATTAACGACAAAGTTTTTCACAATGTTCTTTGGGGCGTTTCTGTTTAATATATTGTACATACATAAACACTTGTTGAAATGCAGACTGTTTTTAAGTGGATGAATATCTAGTTGTTGGTTAATGTATTAGGATTTAATCGGATTAGTTTGATAGCTCTTTTATGTAGGCGGCTTATATGCTTTAGGTTTGTTTCACTAGCACTATCCCATAAGGTTGAAACATAATTTATAAGAGATAGAATATGTGCGTGAAAGAATAGTTTTCGTGACTGTAGGTTTAGAAAATGTTTGACTTTTCTAAGTTGATATAGTGTACTGAGAATCGTTTCCTAAAGTGGCTATGTGTTCTGAACAAGATAAATCATTGTCAATTACTGCACCTAGTACTTTGTGTGAAACATCTTCTTCAATTTTTCGTCCTTGGATAAATATTGGTGGGAAAGGAAAATGCAATTTCTGTCTTTTTTGCCAAGTTGTTATAAACATATATTTTGTTTTGTTTGAATTAAGAGATATATGATTGAGTTCTGTCCATTCAAGAACAGTGTTGATATCTGCCTGCATATCATTCACAAGCTAGCTAGGATCACTGTTGCTACATTGAATTGATGAATCATCAGCAAACATTTCACATGAACCATGAATATGCAGAGGTAAGTCATTAATATAAATAGAGAAAAGAAGTGGTCCTAATCACCCATATATCACAGGTAATAAGGTTGATCTCCTGGGCCCGATTTCAACAAGCTGTTGATGGTTACTGAGAAATGAATAAAAAAAAAATGTTAATGCTTGGTTGGAAATTCTGTAGCATTTTATTTCTTTAATGAGGCGGGAGTGGCTTATAACGTCAAAAGCTTTAGCAAAGTCTAGAAAAAGGACTCACTAATTTCATACTATTGATATTCAAAAGACATGCTTGTCAGTTGTTTTAGGGCAATATGACAAGAATGGTTTTCACGAAATCCTGACTGGTTTTCAGTAATTAGATCATGGGTTTTAAAATGAAAATGTAGTGAAATTATGCATGTTTTTCTAATGGTTTAGATAGGACGGATAGTATGGATATTGGTCTATAGTTATAGGGATTGGTTCCATCTCCTGATTTAGCTGGTTTAAACTTCAATGGGAAATAATTCTTGTCAATACACAAGTTAAAGATGTACGTTAGAGAAAAAAATTGTAGAACAAGAAAAAGGAAAAACGTGATACAGGAACTAATAACCAGTCAATAAAGTATAATCATCAAATCAACAATCAAATGCCCAAACGATGAGTTTTGCTTAGTATGCTCAGAAAAGCATGGGACACAACCCATACAAATTTGCCAGCTAGCACTGCTACACTTACAAAAGCCCAAACAGTATGGGTGGCAGAAAACAGTAACCTGCATCCACATTTGGCATGCCCCAACACATTCATTCACCCACTTACCTTTACAATTTCATAATGTCATGCTAAAAAAATCACTCTTCCATATTCTCTCTTCTTGTTATGTGTAAGAACTAATGTATAGCATTTTACAATGTGTAATGTTCATTTTTATGACTTTGTAAGTTTGGCTTTTTGATTTTCCCTTTTTGCCATTTGTGTGTGTGTGTGTGTGTGTGTGTTGTTTGGTGTTTGGTTGGGTTTTTTTTTTTTGGGGGGGGGGTCTTTTTCTTTTTTTTTGTCCTTGGTTTTGTTTTGTTTTGGTGGTTTTTGTTGTTTTTTCCCTTTGTTTTATTTTGTTTTGGTTTTTTTCGGGGGGGGGGGGGGGGGGGGGGGGTATTTGTGGGGTTTTCTTTGTTTGTTTGGGTGTTAAAAAAAAGGTTTTTCCCTTTGTTTCTACTGTGTAGGAGTATGAGTATTGGGTTTGTTATTAAGATGTACCCTATGGGCGGGGACTGGATGTAATAAAGCACATGAGTGTGTGTGTGTGTGTGTGTGTGTGTGTGCATTTGGACTTGTTCGAACTATTACTTGCTATTGGTTGCATGACTGTGTAAGAATGAGTTGAGTGCAAGGCTTTGATTTGTCTGTGCAAGATACAGCGCTATATAAGTTCCATTTATTATTATTATTATTATCCTCGAAATAAAAGAATTTGTCATTGTAAGAGAATCTCTCTCTCTCTCCTCTCTCTCTCTCTCTCTCTCTCTCTCTCTCTCTCTCTCTCTCTCTCTCTCTTTTTTTTTTGGGGGGGGGGGGGGGGGTTGGTTGTTCTTGGGTTGTTGTTTTTGTTTCTTTGTGTTTTCCAGAGGGCTGGATGTGTAAAAAAAGCATTTGCTGCTTATTCTATTACCCTCTTTGAATAAAAAGCTCGCTCTCTCTCTCTCTCTCTCTCTCTCTCTCTCTCTCTCTTGTGGCAACCTCCCTTTATATTTGCATAAAGCCTTCAGAATAAGAGATATCTTGGTTTCTTAAGTGGGTTTTTAAAAAACAACAACTGATTTTTATTGTGGTGGTTGTGAGTATACAATAAAAATTTTTGGGGGTGCTTCCTTATTTTTCTCATTAAAATACTAAGCAGTTGGGCAACCCCCCCTTCATGGTCATTTCCTGTTGAGGGGGTTGCCACTGAACTTGCATTGGCTGACTAGGCCTAACCATTGGAGGAGGTAGGTGGTAGACAGGATCAGTGGCACAGGCAGTTTGTTGTGGGACAATGTTGCACTAGGCTTAGGCCTATGGCCTATGGCCTTTGTTCCCCTTTGGCTCACTAGACTGCATGACCTTTCTGCATTGGGGGACAGGGTGGATGGAAGGCAGGATCAGAGGCACATGCAATTTGCTGTGGAACAGTGTTAGCCCTATCACCTCTGTTCAGGTTTAGATAATTGTGTGTGTGTGTGTGTGTCTGTGTCTGTGTGCGGGTGTGTTGTTTCATTCTGTCTTTTTTTGTCTTTTTTCTGTCTTTTCTTGTTTCTATTTTCTTGCTTTTCAGTATTTTTAAAAGATAGACATGACTCAACAAAACATTTAGATTGAACATAAAGAAAGTACCAGATGGTTAAACAAAACAGCAACAAATTTAAAAAGTAAAACAACAATAAAGAAAAATGTAGTGTGAAGCAATTGCAACCATGATAAATTTTAAAATAAATTATGCATATAATTAGATGGGCGTGAAAAGAAGGGGGTCCATAACCAAGTAGAAAGCCAAAAGAAAAAGCCAACCCAGAAACACAAATAAAGACAAACAATAAACAATTTCTGGGTGAATGAATGAAAAAGAAAGAGGAAAAAACCCACCTTTTCATGGCATTGCTTGGTGGTTGGAAACTAGGATGATTGGGGACTGGAGCAGGATTAATAATGATATTAATAATAATATATGGAAATTGTACAGCACTGAATCTGTAAATCAAAGAAATCAAAGCGCTTGCACTCAAATCATTCAGGCGCATGCAACAGTTCACAAATAAGATTAAATTTTTTTTTTACACACACACACACACATACACATGCGCGCGAGGCTGACTGAAAGAAAGTAGGGACAGATATGAGGTGTAATGATGGAAGAAGACTATTATACACGTATGTCATTTGTAACTATAGAGTATAGCCCTGCTGCTACATGGTGGATCCCATGCTGAATCAACTCCTCCCCCTTCCCCCTTTCCCTCCCCTTCTGTTTTCGGTGTGTAAGAGTGACCGTACTTGTGCCGGGCAATGCAATATTATATAAATTTATACCAAAATTACAACAAATGGCCACAAGCAGCCTATGGTGAGTGTTGGTTTGGTAGTACTACTGCTACTACTAATATGAATGGAATTTTTATAGCACTGAATCTTGTAAAGCAAACAAATCAAAGCACTTGCATTCAAATAATTCGCACAGCAATGGCATGCAACATTCACTTTACCTACTTGACACACATGCACACACACACACATGCACACACACACACACACACACACTTAACCCCCCCCCCCCCCCCCCCCCCCACACACACACACCACACGTCCCCAAACCGGATGGCTACACTGGGGCTATAATACAATCAAAACAAATGGCAGCAAGCAGAGGAACTCCAGTCATACCATTTTAGAGCAGAACACGAAAGAAAAATATGGCAACTACTTCAGGATACCATGGAGAAAACCAGTTATACTGCAGCTCTGTATCAGAGATGCAGGGCTGTCAAACATCTGGTTAGTACTAATAATAAAACGTTCTAATCACTATCAGTTTCACTGAATTAGGCTGCATCCTTCTAATTGGTCTTGGGGTTTTAGGATTTTTGGGGTGCTTTTTTGTTTTGTGCTGCCTCCTCTTTTGTGATGTTCCTGATGTTTGATGCATGGCTGTCATATTGTCAAGCATCTGGTAAAGTTCTAGTTCAACCCCATTATAACAATTGCATTTATCTATAATATGTAGCTGGGGTTTGAAGATTTTTGGTGGTCCTTTTTTGTGGCCTCATTTTAAAAAAAAACAACACATTCCTGTCCAGTTCACACTGCACTCATCCCAATATGAGTCTGCTCACAATCTAATGTGTGCGTTTGTGTGTGTGAAGTCAAATTTTTATTTCCAGATGATACATTGAATAAGCAATGCATTTCCTTTTTTTCATTAAGCCATCTATCTAGGAACAAAAAACAACTTGATCAATAATATCTAACTACATTATTACCATAACCAATATTAATAAAACTAATTCCAAAAGAAAAATAGAAGCAGAGAAAAAAAAAGAAAGAAAACACAAACAAACACACACACACACACACACTCATTTGTGTGTGTGTGTGTGTGTGTGCGCGCGCATGCGCACGTCAACCTAGCCCATTCTCAGTACTTTTTTCAAGCAAATCAGAATTTAACCTTTTTGCTATGAACTTTTGAATGAACTGCCCTTAACCGGCTTAAGTCGGAATGTGTCAGCTGAGGCTAGGGGGAAGACTTCCTGCAGGGTTATGTAGCAAGCACAGAAGATCAGTCACTATGTATTCCTCAAAATAGGGTTTGCAGAAGAAGAACAAAGATAAATCTGCTGAGACTTAACGTGGCACATGAACGCATGCAGGCACACATGTATATATACATTGTGAGTGAGTGAGTGTGTGAAAACAGTGTTCACACACTCACTCACTCACAATTTATATATATTTTAAATGTTGAAAAGTACTACTTTAAGAACATGAGTGCTTATGAATAAAATGTTCATGCATGTTGAGAGGAGGGATATAATTGCTGACAGTATTGTCGATGTAATTAGGTATAGATGCATAGTATTTTCTTCTTTTTGTTTGTTGTTTGGGGAGTTTTTGTTTTTGTTGATGTTTTTATTTATTGTTATTTTCTTTCTTTTCTTTTTTTTTTCTTCTTTTTTTGGGGGGGGGGGAGGGAGGATGCTTTGTTCTGTTTGTATGTTTCCTTGTTTGATTCTTTTGTTTTGGGTTTTTTTTTCGTGGCTTTTTATGTGTTGGTTGTCATTAGTTATAAAGTATGACAATGAAAGGGGAAATATTGTAACCTGATAAATTTTGTTTGATATTTTACTATTTTTAGTATTTTACTTGTTTTCTCTCATTTTCTTGTAATCCAAATCTAAGTGAGTACAATGTACGCGTGTTTGTACATGAGTATGTGTATGAATGTATGTGTTGGGTTGGGTTGGGTTGGGTGGGGTTGTGTTATATTGTATTGCGTTGCGTGTGTGTGTGTGCGTTTGCATGTGTGTATGAGTTATGCAATGTATTTTTCTTTTTGGGGAGGGGGGGGGGGGGGGGGCGATCCATTTTATTGTTGATGAGGTTTTTTTGTTTTTGGTCACGTGTGATGTGTGTGTGTGTTTTCTTTCTTTTTTTCTCTGTTTCTATTTTTCTTTGGAGTTAGTTTTATTATTATTGGTTATGGTAATAATGTACTTAGATAAATTGATCAAGTTGTTTTTTGTTCCTAGATAGATGGCTTGATGAGAAAAAGCAAATGTATTGCTTATTCATTGTACCATCTGGAAATAAAAATTTGACTTGACTTGACTTGACTCACTACACAGACAGACAGACAGACAGACAGACAGACAACAGACACACACACACACACACACACACACACACACACACAACACACACACACACACACGACAACACAGACAGACAGACAGACAGACAGACAGACAGACACACACACACACACACACAAAGGGGGACAGGATAGCCTAGTGGTTAGAACATTGCGCTCGCAACATGACGACTTGGGTTCCATTCCTGTTCAAGGGGATATTTTCTCCTGGAGTTAACATCAGTGCAGACTCCACTCTTCCCAAAAGTACTTGAGATGAGACTATAAACTGAGGTCCCGTGTGTGAATGCACACAGAACATCTTGCGCACATGTTAAATCCTGTTCCACTTTTTGTAATAGTAGGCCATTGTGTGCTGGTGGGAACAGATGACAGAATTTACAAAACCGCATAGTGGCATACACACAGGACTGAATTTAAAAAAGCACATGAGTGCTTATTCCATTATCCTCGATATTAAAGAATGAAAATAAATAAAATAAACACATACAGAGTCTCTCTCTGTCTCTCCCTGTCTCTTTCTCTGCCTCTGTCTCTCTCTCTCCCTCCCCCGTTTAGTTAAACACTGTATTAGTGTATACCTACCACCCATTTTCTTTTTAGTTTTTGTCTTTATTATTATATGACAGCCTCGATATGACCTCTGTGGTCAGCAGGGCTATTTAAGTATAAAGAACAATGTTGGACTGGATTGGTTTGTCTTTATTTTCTTCAGGTACTTTGCAGCAACCTTTGACCTTCTCACCATAGATGCCATGAGGCACACATGAAGCCTTGTTAGGCCTTTGTTGTTCATTAAAGGGTGTGGAATGGAGGATAGAGGAAATGCACACAGTTATCTGTGACTTGAAAACAGTACATCTCAGTCTTTGGACTAGGAATATTACCTGATACTGTATATCCCAATCCTTCAGTTTACATTATACATGAAAACAGTCAGTCTCAGTCTTCAGAATCAGATTGGGAATATTACATGATCCTAAATCTCTATTCAGTCTTCAGATTGGGAATATTACATGATCCCAATCTCTGTTCAGTCTTCAGAATGGAAATATTACATTATCCCAATCTGTATTCAGTCTTCAGAATGGGAATATTACATTATCCCAATCTGTATTCAGTCTTCAGAATGGGAATATTACATTATCCCAAATCTCTATTCAGTCTTCAGAATGGAAATATTACATCATCCCAATCTCTATTCAGTCTTCAGATTGGCAATATTACATTATCCCAATCTCTGTTCAGTCCACAGAATGGGAATATTACATTATCCCAAATCTCTATTCAGCCTTCAGAATGTAAATATTACATTATCCCAATCTCTGTTCAGTCCACAGAATGGGAATATTACATTATCCCAATCTCTACTCAGTCTTCAGATTGGCAATATTACATTATCCCAATCTCTGTTCAGTCCACAGAATGGGAATATTACATTATCCTAATCTCTATTCAGTCCTCAGAATGGGAACATTACATTATCCAAATCCTTCCGCTTTCACTAAGAGTAAGAATCATGCAGATTTCCATACCCCACAGGATGGAGCCAGAACATTAGTGAAATATTTCCAGACACATTTGCATGCAGATCTATGGGTCTATCTGATCTGTCAGACGTATCTGAAACTCTGTTTAGGTGGACTGAGGGGGAAAAAAGAAAAAGCGGTGAGGAATTGCTTCAGTCCAGCATTCATCATTGGAATACAGTGGAAAGGAGTTACCATGCAGAGCCACCAGCCACACAACTGCTTCCTTGCCCACCTGGTTCACAGATCTCGCCAGCTGGTACGTTTCCCTCTGCTCTCATCAGATCTGGTCTCTGGCTGTCAGTCTTTGCCATTGGACTACCCAGTCTCCTTACCTTACCTACGTTGCCTGTCCTGTAGTCTAGTACTACCATTGGGGCACCACTGGAGAATTTGCAGTTACTTTCCTCCACTACTCATGGTTTTCAGCTTTATGTAGCAAGTCCGTCCACTCGAGGCCAGTCCACTCTCCTAACTCTTTCTAATGATTTCCTTATTTCTGAAAACACCACCACTTACAATGGCTTTGAGACTGTGGTCATGAGGCATTGTGGCTTCGTCATGACCTTCCATTTCTAACTGGTTTCCTTTTATCTGAACATGCCACCACCACCAACAATGGTTTTGAGACAGTGGTCATGAGGGATTGTCACCTTGTGACTCCATCACACCCCCCTTCCCCCTGTGTCTGAGCTGAGAATAACCACCCCCTACAGTGGTTTTGAGTCAGAGGTCATTAGGCATTGTGGCCAAAGGGAAGACCTAGCAAGACCTGGGCTGCCTGTATTGCAGCTGATCTTAGAGAAAGGGGCATAAATAAGGAGGAAGCTCAAAACAGAGAGAGATGGAGAAGGCTCATCAATGTCAAACCTCCCCTGGGAGAAACATGACAAAAACAGAAGAGGAAGAAGAAGAAGGTCATTAGGCATTGTGGCTCTGTCATCCCCTCACATTTTTAATGCATTTCCCTAGCCTTCCCATCCTTCATCAAACACAGGGCCCTAACCTGGTGAATCATGATGTGGATCATCTGGGAGTTGACTGGTCAGCAGAGGGGCTGTCGTCTGCTCCATCAAGTCCTTGCATGGGTAAGTACATTGGGAGCGCTTTGATTTGTTGCTTTACAAGATTCAGCGCTATATAAATTTCATACATTATTATTATTATTATTATAATAATTATTATTATTATTACATTAAGATTTGTACAGCAACAGTTGAGTGACTTTATTAATCATGATTTAGGTGTCAGGGGTTTTGTTTATTTGTTGGTTTTTTTTTGTTTTTTGTTGTTCCTTGGCTAGAGCTCCAAGGTTCACCAATGGAGAGAATTTTGCGTATGCGCTTGTTTTTTCCCCACTATCAAGGTAGCTGCATTCCAACTTCAGGGATACAGTTGAATCTACTAATTTTGCCAGAATGATCAGGAAGTACCTCCATGCTCTTTTAGATTTTCAACTGTCGTGGGTTCTTTTTACGTGCACAAGTCCGTAAGCACACGAGTCTTGGCTGTTTTAGAGTCTCCTCAGAAAGACATAACATTCAGTTCAATTTTCCTGTCAAACTGGGAAGGAAGGACAATTTGTATTAAAATTTTTTAAAATTATTTTATACCACTTTTAAGTCATGCGATTTCTCTACGTGAAATTCGGGCTGCTCTCCCTGGGGAGAGCGCGTCGCCACAAGAGCAGCGCCACCCAGGCCAGGAATCAACCCCAGAACCTCACGGTTTACTTGTTAGCAGGCAAATGTCTTAACTATCCGGCCATCTTCCTTTTTTTGTGTTTTGTTTTAAATCTTCTGCTTCAGAGGAAATAAAAGTTCACATAATATTCTTAAAGCGAGTCACTTAGGTTTGGTTGCTGCAGACATGGCAGCTTTTCTATCTGGAATGGAGAGTGTCATTGATTGTATTGAAAGAAAAGCCTCCTTGTTTGCACATTATTTAACAAATGCACCAGTTCATTATGTGAGTTTGATTGGAATAACTTTGTGGTTTTTATTTATTTTAATTTTTGTTTTATTTTTAGGATAACGGAATAACTTCAATAAGCATGCTTGTGCTTTTTTACATCTAGTTCCTGTGTGTATGCAGTTTTGTAATTGTCATCCGTTCCCACTGGCACACTATGGCCTACTTTTTCAAAAAGGGGAACAGGTTGTAACGTGCGTGCAAGATGTTTTGCAAGCATTTGCACATGGGACCTCAGTTTATAGCCTCATCCGAAAGACTTTTGGGGGGAGTAAGTATATGGTTCAGTAAGTATTTGAATATTCAACATTGTAAACCGAGTGGATTCAAATGTTACCAAATTGGCAAAGAAGCTTAAGGGATGAAAATAATGAAATTTTTAATATCTGAGCCAATAAACTGACTGAGGTTTTCAGTCACACTGATGATGACTTTCTGCTTTCAGGGGCTGTGGGTCTGGAATCAAGTGCCAGTGACCTGACGTGTGTGAGGGCAGCCATCATGACCTACGTTTTCCGAAAGCTAGATCATGTGTGTATAATTTTTTTCTTCCATTGTGTTTAATTTCTGACCAGATACTTTCTGTCCAGTTTTTTGTTGTTGTTTTTAGTGTTGCTTTCAACTTTGCCAGTAATCTGTCCATTGTTTCTGCCCATTTTTATAATTAGAGAGAAGATTTAAGAGGTTTTGTTTTTCTTCTTAGTCAAATGCTCAGACAATAACCACTGTTGTCTGTCATATAAGCGAAAATGTGTTGAGCTGCCGCCAAGCACCTGACAAGCCAGGCCCAGCGCATTTGACTTTGGCGTGAAGAGATTTTGGTACTTCATACTTGTTCATTACCATTCAGAAGCTGGCCCAGGACAGGCAGGAGTGGAGAACATTTGTTGCTGCCCTACGTGCCAATAAGGCACAAAGGCATTGATGATGATGATGATACTTGTCCATTCTATACCTCTGTTTTACTATTTTCTTACTGACTCTCTTGATAGTCTTTTATCAGACATGAGAACCTTCCGCCTTTTGGCTAGAGCTCCGAGGTTTACCAATGGTGAGATTTTGCGTACGCAACAGTTTTTGCACACCATGAAGGTAGCCGCATTCTGACTTCAGGGATGTATGCAGGGTTTGTTTGTGTTTCCATAACCCAGAGAATGATGACGTGAATTATTGGATGTATAACATGGGTCTTTGATATTGCACATGGGTATATATATATATACATGAAGAGATTTAAGGCACTGGCAGGTCTGCACTTAAAGTTGACCTGGGAGATTGTAAAAGTCCCTACCTTTAATTCACCAGACACTGCCGAGTTATGAACCCATGACTTCATGGACCCATGGGATTGAAGTGGAACAGTCCACAGCTGACAGTTTTCCCCCACTTTCAGCTACTCTCGGCTGCTATCCATTCCATCCCAGCTGGTCCTAATTACAGCAGAAACTGACCTCACTTGGACTTGGTAAAAGGGAGGGGCATGGTAATTTTAGCACTGGGCCCTGGACCCTTGACTGAATTATGCTGGATTTGCGCTTTGTGGGTCTTCTTGACCGCTGAGCTGTAGCGTCTGTCTGAGATGAATTTAAGTCTGTTGAGAATATTTTAGGGTATATTATGTGTGCGTGTGCGCGCGTGTTAACTTTGACAAGGCTGGTCTCACTTGGATGGTTCTCACATGGATCAATCTTGATCTGATGTCTTACTTGGTGTATGTATGTATATATATATATATATATATATATATATTTATATATATATATATATATATATATTTATGAATAGGCTTTGCTGATGTATTCACTGAGCTCACCAGATGGCAGAGATGCCTGAACAAGTGCTCTCTTTTTCAGTTCCACAGAATTCATACGTCAGTCGCAACCCGTTGGGATGTGAAGAAGATTACCAATAAAACACTAATACACACACACCTACATATACATGCACGCACGCACGCACGCACGCACGCACGCACGCATGCACGCACACACACACACACACACACACACTCTGTTTTTGTGTCTGTCTGTCTGTCTGTATCTATCTATCTCTCTATCTCTCTATCTATCTATCTATCTATCTATCTATCCCTCTCTGTCTCTGTGTCAGTCTCTGTCTCTCTGTCTGTCTCTATGTCTGTCTGTCTGTCTCTCTCTCCACTCCTTTTCTTCTGTTTTCCATTTACATTTTTGAAATAGCTTTTCTTCGAACTTCATCATTTTGTCTTTATATGTATGAGATCATATTTCCAATACTCATATCATATTTGAGTGCCCAGTTGTCACACCCTTTTTACCTACATTTTCAGAGCAGTCTCTGGAAAATGTATTTGAAATTTCAAAGTTAGCCTTTGCTTTTTCTGTATGTCTATTGCACAGTCCCCTTGAACATTTGTTGTAGTTACAGTATTTTGTTGTTGTTGTTTCACGTTCACACTTTTTTTAGTTTAAATTTTGCTCGTGTTAAAGATAACTTCTTTATTTCGCAATTATTATATATGTTCTTTCTACGTCTATGGCACAAAACCACCAACACACGTGCTATCTCTTCGTACTTTCTCTTTCCTCCTCGTTCTCTACTTTCTTGATCTTCCACCCACCACACTTTCCCCTTTTCTCGTCTAATATCACTTAGAGTGAACAGATGTTAAATTGAAGACAACAACAACAACAACACCACACCCACACCCACACCCACACCACACACCACACCCACACCCACACACACACACATTACCAACTCATATATATATATATATATATATATATATATATATATATATATTATGTGTGGTGTTTGTGTTGCATGCTTTGTAGTGTACAAATTCTATTTATCTTTATACACATTTGCGTTCAAACAGTAGTAATGCTGTGATGTTAAAAAGCTATTGTTTGCTTATTCTGTAACCCTTATAATTAAAATTTGTTCTCTTTCTCTCTCTTCTCTTCACTTCTCTCTGTCTCTCTGTTCTCTTTCTACTCTCTCTCTCTCTTCTCTCTCTCTCTCTCTCTCTCTCTCTCTTACTCACACATTTGCATTCAAACAGTAGTAATGGGCTGGATGTTAAAAAGCTATTGTTATGTTTATTCTGTAACCCTGTACAAATACAATTGTTCATTTGTTCTCTCTCTCTTTTTTTTTTTTGGGGGGGGGGGTATGCTACTAAGTGCAGATTAATACTTTCATGACTATGAAGATTGTAAATCCATGCCATTTCATAATTATTATGTACATTTTGTCCTAACATGTCAATGTATTGTGACCTAAGGCTAAAGTACATTAAAATCTTTGAGTTCTTAAGTTCTCTCTCTCTCTCTCATGAATGCGCGCACACACACACATACACACATACAGACACACACACACACACACACACACACACACACACACAACACACACACACACACACACACACACACACACACACACACAACACAACACACACACACACACAACATACACATACATGCACTCTCTCTCACACGCTCACACACACATACACATACACACACACACACACACACACACCAACACTAACAAACACACACCAACACATATGCATGCTTTGTAGTGTACAGATTCTTTACTTTATACTCGTGAACACGTTGCATTCAAACAGTAGTAGTGTCCTCCCCCTCTCCCCCCCCTCCCCCGTTCCCCCCCCCCCCCCCACACCACACACACACACACACACACTTTTTTTGCCTTCAAAATACTTGAGTCAGAAGTCAAGACACTTCTCGAGTTCCTACACTCTTGTCTCCTGAATGTCTTTTTGTTTTGTTTTGTTTTGTGGTGTTTTAAGACTTGTGCCATTCATGTAGACTTTACTCTTGTTCACTTCCCCTCCCTCCCTCCTTCCCTCCCTCCTCTCTTTGTCCGCTCTCTCTCTCTTTTTCCATTTCTTGCCAATCCCAGTTATTGTTTGCGATTCGGGGCAAAAGTCAGGCGCTGCGATCGGTGCTCTAAAGCTAACAACCGGTTTTCTTATGATTGTCACATGATGGAGGTTCGGTCACTGGTCTTCCGATGATTGTCGCATGATGGAGGTTCAGTCATCTTCTGATGATTGTCACATGGAGGTTTAGTCACTAGTCTTCTGATGATTGTCACATTGAGGTTCAGTCATCTTCTGATGATTGTCACATGATGGAGGTTCAGTCATCTTCTGATGATTGTCACATGATGGAGGTTCAGTCATCTTCTGATGATTGTCACATGGAGGTTCAGTCACTGGTCTTGTGATGATTGTCACATGGGGGTTCAGTCATCTTCTGATGATTGTCACATGGAGATTCTGTCATCTTTTGATGATTGTCACATTGAGGTTCAGTCATCTTCTGATGATTTCACGTGATTGAGGTTCAGTCATCTTCTGATGATTGTCACATGGAGGTTCAGTCACTGGTCTTCTGATGATTGTCACATGATGGAGGTTCAGTCACGGGTCTTCTGACGATTGTCACATGATGGAGGTTCAGTCACTGGTCTTTGCATACACGTTAAAACCTGTTCAGCATTTCAGAAGTGTAGGCTGTTGTGCTGGTAAGAAGAGATGACAACCTTCCCCCCCCCAAAAAAATAACAACCAACCAAACCAACAAAACCAAAACCATCAAACTGCACGCACACTGGTATCATGTTTCAGAAGTCATCCCCGAAGTCGGAATGCGGCTACCTTAATGGTGGGCAAAAACCGGTTGTACGCGCACACAAATCTCGCCGTGGATGAATGAACCCCTGAACTGTAGCTGAACAGAGAAGGACAAAAGATGAGGGAGTAGACGAAGCGAAGCATAACAAAAAAAGCGAACACACTGACACACAGAACAAAGCAAACAAAACAAAGGAATTATGCAGAAAGAGAGATGGGCTTTGCCCGGTTAAGTGCACCCAGGCACCCTGCATGGTTAAAAAGAAGAAGAAGAAGAAGAAGAAGAAGTAGAATGAGAAGAAGAAGGAGAAGAAGTAGAAGGAGGAGAAGTAGTAGAAGAAGAAGTAGTAGAAGAAGAAGAAGCAGAATTGAGAAGAAATAGAAAAAGAAGGAGAAGGAGGAGAAGAAGTAGAAGAAGGAGTAGAAGAAGTAGAAAGAAGGAGAAGAAGTAGAAGAAGAAGTAGTAGTAGAAGAAGAAGAAGGAGTAGAAGAAGAAGAAGGAGGAGAAGAAGAAGAAGAAGTAGAAGAAGAAGTAGAAGAAGAAAAAGTAGAAGAAGAAGTAGAAGAAGTAGAAGAAGGAGAAGAAGTAGTAGAAGAAGTAGGAGAAGAAGAAGTAGAAGAAGAAGTAGAAGAAGAAGTAGAAGAAGAAGTAGAAGAAGAAGTAGTAGAAGAAGTAGTAGAAGAAGTAGAAGAAGAAGAAGTAGAAGAAAAATTGCGAAGAAGAATTGTGAAGAAGAAGGAGAAGTAGAAGAAGAAGAAGTAGAAAGAGAAGAAGAAGTAGAAAAAAAAGTAGAAGAAAACAGAGAAGTAGAAGTAGAAGAAGGAAAAGAAGAAGAAGGAGAAGAAGAAGAAGCAGAAATTGAAAAAGAAGAAGAAGAAGAAGCAGAAATTGAAAAAGAAGAAAAGAAGAAGAAGCAGCAGCAGCAGAAGAAATTGAAAAACAAGAAGAACAAAAAAGAAGCAGAAGCAGAAAAAGAAGTAGAAGAAGAAGAATGACAACACCATGTTGGTTACTACTGGGTACCAATGACTGACACACTGGTTCAATACATGTATGCATGTGTATACATGCCTGCGCAAAAGTCCTTCGGATGAGACTATAAACTGAGGCCCCGTGTGCGAACGCACGCAGAACATTTTGCGCACACGTTAAATCCTGTTCCGCTTTTTGTAAGAGTAGGCCATTGTGTGCCAGTGGGAACAGATGACAGAATTTACAAAACCGCAAACACACGGGGACTGGATGTAAAAAAGCACAAAAGTGCTTATTCCATTATCCTCCATATAAAAGAATTATAAAAAAAAATAAACAGCACAGTATTGAGGATTGTCCACAATGTACCTACAGTACATGAGAAAAGAAGTACAGGCACTTGCACTTATAAATGTAGTAATACATTTCATAGCAAATTGAACAGAGTAGTGACAGACACAGACTCACACAGGCACACTCACACACACACACACACACTCACACACACACACACAAACACACAAACACACACACACACACACTGTTCCGCTTTTCTTAAGAGTAGGCCATTGTGTGCCGGTGGAAACAGTTGACAGAATTTACAAAACTGCATACACACGGGGACTGGATGTGAAAAAAAGCACATAAGTGCTTATTCCATTATCCTCAATATAAAAGAATAAAATAAAATAAAAATAAAATAAAACACTGAAACACACACACACACACTTACTTACACCCCCCCCCCCCCCACCACACACACACACACACAATGTGTGTGTGTGTGTGTGTGTGTGTGTGTGTGTGTGTGTGTGTGTGTACAGTGAAGTTGTTATCAGAGCAGTGGAGAGCAGAGACACAGAGGGTAAGGAAGATAACAGGCAGGGTGAGGTCACAGCCAATCAGTCAGCCCTGTCCTTTGCCATTCCTGGGTTACCAGGCTCTTTATCTCTTCCCCACCCCCCCCCCCCCTCTCCCCACTCCCATACACACACACACACATCTTCACTCCTATTTCCATTCTTTTCTTCTCCTTCGATGATGATAAAGAAATGAAATATTTTCAACCTTATTTTTTATATGTATATTCTACAGGATGGTGGTTGTTTTAGGGTGGAAAAGCGGCTTTTGTGAACCTGATCAAAAAATGAATGTTTGTGTTTCAATGATCTATTATTACCTGAAAGCTGTTCAGCCTCAGTGTGGGTTTTGATTAGCTCTGTGCGCCACTGGATGTACCGGAAGCTTTCTTCAAACCTCTGTGTGTGTGTGTGTGTGTGGTTAGATTGATCAAGAACATTGATTTTTGGAGGTGATTTGTTTTGTTGTGATGGTTCTCCTGGTGAAATGGTGGGGGTGTATTGTTTTGTAAAGGATTATAGCTGTAGGAATGTTGCCAGTTCATTTTGTTGGGAAAAAAAGGGGGTTAAATGCTGCATGATTTTTGTTCAGGTGTTAAAAAGTGTGTGTGCATTTCCTGGTTCCTGTTCAGGATCAGACCATGCATGGTGGTCGAGACGGGGCTCATTTCATTGCGCATAACACTTTCATTATTAGGACCGCGACATATTAATGAATGTCGTTACATAGTTATCCAGTAAGACTTTCGTATCATCTTTAATTACCCTTAGAAATATTAAAAGATTGTGATTTCACGTGAAATTGAAAAAAAGTATCTGTGATGAAAAAAAAAATTTTTCCGGAAAGTATATTTTTACCGTTTTTTTTCTCGGTGGCCAGTAAGTGGGAAGAGTAGAACGGAAATTATGAATTTGTTTTTCTTTGAAGCGCTCACCTTGGGTACAAGTTATGGGTTTTAAGTAGTATTATTGTTCTTGTTCTTGTTCTTCTCATCATCGTTGTTGTCATCATTATCATCATCATCATCTCATTGTCGTCGTCATCATCATCATCATCATCGTTGTTATGTTGATGATGATGATCATCATCATAATTATTAACACGATGTTTTAATAAAAACTGCAGTTAAATAGTTGTTGATGATTGATGACAAAGAGGAAATGATAATGTTGATGATAATGATAATGATGTTGATGATGATGTTGATGAAGAAGTCTACGCAGATGGTTGGAAGGATTAAAGTGGTGTGTTAACAGACAGTCAGACAGACAGACAGACATACAGTCAGTCAGTCAGACAGACAGTCAGACAGACAGACAGACAGACAGACAGACAGACGACAGATAAATAGGAAGGAAAAGTTACTATGTTGGAGGGAGTTTGTTTCACTGACAAAAGAATGTTTCGAAAGCACTGCAGTTCAAGTACATCAGAGTGTGGAACAGGAAACGTCTGCACAGTTGAATTTGCATGCGCACATGCATGCATGCGTGTGTGGCGCACCCACACGCACGCACACACACACACACACGCACACGCACACACACACACACTGTTAGCACATAGTCTTTGTTGCAGGCAGGGAAAGAGCTACATGTTTCTGATCTTTAGACATTCAATTACATGTGCTTACTGTATTATATCACCTCGACTGCTCCGTGGTTGCTTTTACATACTGTGTTCATATGGGTCTTATGGCTTGCAAAAACTGAATAAATGCGATTGATTGACACACACTGTTGATCAATATCCCGCACTTTATTTTCCAGAGCAATGTGGAAGGGAGGAGAAGTCAGGGTGGCGGTGTTCGCAGTGTGCATGCTGGGCATGGCGTGCATGGTGTTGGGCCAGCTGGCAACAGAGGAACAGACCTGTCTGCTGAGCAACGATGCAGGGTGTCCACTTGGCAGACCTCCGTTAGTTCCCATTTTTTTGTCTGTCTGTCTGTCTGTTGGTTTGTCTGTCAGTTGTCTGTCTGTTGGTTTGTCTGTCTGTGTTGGTTTGTCTGTCTGTCAGTTGTCTGTCTGTCTGTTGGTCTGTCTGTCAGTTGTCTGTCTGTTTGTCTGTCTGTCTTTCTTTCTGTTTATTTATTCTTTTATTTTGAAGATGGTGGAATAAGCGCTCATGTGGGGTTGTTTTTTGGGTGTTTTTTTACATCCAGTCCCTGTGTGCATTGGGTTTAAAAAAAATCATTTTTGTCATATTTGTTTCTGCAGGCACAAATGGCCTACTCCTCCTAAAGGTGGAATAGGTTTTAACATATGTGAAAGATGTTCTGCTTATGTTTGTACACAGCACTTCGGTTTATAGTCTTGTCCGAAGTCTCACCTGTCTGTGTGTGTGTGTGTGTGTGTGTCTGTCTGTTTCTTGTCTATGTTTATTATCATGTGGGGCTGGATGTAACCCCTCCCCCCAAAAAAACAACAACAAAAAAAACCCAAACAAACAAAAAAAACCCAAACAAACAAAAAAAACCCACAAAAACCCCCAAACAAAACGGGCGGGCATTATTCTTATTTTATCACCTTCTTGAAGTGTAAAGGATTCCATTCATGAATTCAGTTTAGTTTCCTCCATTTCAGTTCAGTCTCTCTTCTCACATTGTTTCCCTGCATGTGTGATATCCGTTTTCTGGATTGCTTTCCTTTTTTTTAACTTTTGGTTTTGTTGTTGTTGTTGGGGAGGGTGGGTAGGTGGATGGGTGGGTGTGAGGAAGAGGTGGCTCGGGTACATGTAGTGTATGGCAGTCCTTTTTTTTGGGTTTTGTTTTGCATACATGTGGTGGTTGTTGTTTAGTTTGTTTCTAAATGTGTTTTGTGTTTTTTGGATATGTTGTTGCTTGTTTGGTTGTTGATGTGTTTGTTTATGTTTATTTTATGGTGTTTGTTTATATGGTTTGTAATGCACTTGTTGCTTGCATTGAAGTGTCATAAAGTGAGTGTGGAAGTGCTTGAAGGACAGAGGTTTGACCACTCAATAGTATGGCTGCAGTCAGTCTGGGTGTGTGACGTAGTATGTTTGTATGTTGTTAAAGGTAAAGGTAAAGGTGTCCCATAACCTATAAGGTCGTAGGGGAGCGAGGTGTCAGAGACCTCACTTCTCTAGGGCCAGCATAATGAGGGCGGCGCCCATCTCCTCTCCCTCGCTGCTTTACCTTCCCTGACCCTAAAGAGGGCAGGTACCCATTTACAGCTGGGTGAACTGGGGGAACTGTACTGAAGCCAAGGCGCGCAAACGGTCACCCATCCAACTGGTAACCACGCTCGACGCTGCTTAACTTGGCTGGGGGAAAGCGAGTGCTCCGACCACTGAGCTATCCCGTCCCCATGTATGTTGTTATTCTGGGATAAATATTTCACAATACATAGCGTGATAGAGTACACTGACATCACATTGAAAATGTATGGATCTTTTGTTTTGTTTATGTTTTGTTTTGTTTTGTTTTGTTTGTTTGCTTGCTTTCTTTTATTTTATTAGTAGTATTTTTTAAATTAAATTTTTTTCTTTTATTGAAGAATGGCTATTTTACCACATAAGGAATCATCTGTGTTTTGATTTCACCCTCTTGTAAAAATTTTCTGATCCATAGAGTAGTATGCTGTAGTTATATTGACAAAACATTCACAGAATATAAATTGCTGATACATAAATTCCCCATACATATCAATGCTTCATGTTTAGATCGTATTAAAAAAAAAAGTATATATATACATTTTGGTGCAGAAGAATTGCTAATTTTAGCACACCATTTTTGTTTTTGTTTTTTGTAAAGCTTACTTGAATATGTGTCTCACAGAGAGAGCGACAAAGGGCTTCGTGACAGAAACCTATTCAAATAATGAATATTTCATGACCACAGATCAGAGAATGTGAACGAAGAACTTTGTGACCAATTCTGCTACCTGGGAGAGATGATGAGCTGCGAAGCAAAATCTGAGTTAGCTGTCAGAACCAGGATTGCGAGTGCTTGGAAGTTATGGAAAGAATTGGCAAGTCTGCTCAGAAATCGGAAAATCCCACTGGAGAGACGCTGTCTGATATATAAGGCCTGCATCAGACCTGTTCTCCTGTATGGTTCGGAGATGTGGGTTTTCACAAAAACCGTCGAATGTTTGTTGAAGAGCTGTGAAAACCGAATGCTACGCTACATGACAAAGACCAAATGGGAAGACAGGATCACAAATGAAGAACTATGGAGAATGTGCATCGTTGATGATCTGAGGTCTGTAGCTAGCACCAATAGACTGCGCTGGTTTGGGGCACGTTCAACGGAAAGCAGACCACCACATCATAAAAAGAGCAATGAACTTCGTTAGTGGATGGAAAGAGACCGCCGGAGGGAAGACCTAGCAAGACCTGGGCTGCCTGTGTTGCAGATGGTCTTAGAGAAAGGGGCATAAATAAGGAGGAAGCTCAAAACAGAGAGAGAGATGGAGAAGGCTCATTAATGTCAAACCTCCCCTGGGAGAACCGTGACAAAAAAGGAAGAAGAAGTTTGTGACCATCGTCTCCATGTTGCAGGATCTACATGCTGGTGGCGCCACGGCGGGTACGCTCGGGGCAGGTGGTTCAAATCTTCGGCACCATTCTGCGGATGGAGTACGGGCGCTACGCCAAGATCAACATGAGGGTGTCCATCACGCAGGGCGAGAGAGAGATGGCGTCCACGGAGGTCCTTTTCGACAGGCCCTCCAGCCGTATCATGCAGCTGCTGGTGAGTGGAGTGCACTGTTCACCTGGTGAGTGGAGTGCTTTGTTCACTGTTCACCTGGTGAGTGGAGTGCTTTGTTCATTGTTCACTTGGTGAGTTGAGTGCTTTGCTCATTGTTCACTTGTAGAGTGGAGCGCTTTGTTCATGTTCACTTGGAGAGTGGAGTGCTTTGTTCATTGTTCACTTGGAGAGTGCGTTGTTCATTGTTCACGTGGTGAGTAGAGTGCTTTGTTTACCGTTCATGCGGTGAGTGACGTACACGGTTCACTTGGTGATTTGGGTGCATTGTTCACATTCACATAGTGAGTGGCGTGCATTGTTCACTGTTCACTTGGTGAGTAAGGTACACTGTTCACTTGGGGAGTGGAGTAGGTTGTTTACTTGGGGGTGGGGGGTGGAGTACACTGTTCACTTGGTGAGTGATGTACACTGTTCATTTGGTAAGTGAAGTACACTGTTCACTTAGTGAGTGATGTACACTGTTCATTTGGTAAGTGAAGTACTTTGTTCCCTTGGTGAGTGGAGTGCATTGTTCACTGTTCACTTGATGAGCAAGGTACACTGTTCACTTGGTGAGTGGAATACGTTGTTCACTTGGTGAGTGAAGTACACTGTTCACTTGGTGAGTGAAGTACACTGCTCACTTAGCCGAGGGAATAAGACTGTCGAGCTTACGATCAAAAGGCCCAGGTTCTTTCGGGTTTACGCTTTAAGTAGACCTAGGTTCATCAGAGGCTGCTGCCAAGATTCAAACCCAGAATTTCATGGACGCCACAGGCTTGAAGTCAGACAGTCTTAACCACTCAGCTACGTTGTTTGTGGGGCTGTGATGTGGTTGGGAACATCAGGACAGAACATTTTTTTTTTTTCATTTCTCGGCTAGAGCTTTAATGTTTCACCAATGGTGGTGAGCTTTTGCGTTTTTGACCGTTTTTTTTCCCCACCGTGAAGGTAGCCGCATTCTGACTTCGGGGATGTATGCTGGGTATGTTTGTGTTTCCACAGCCCACCCAATGCTGACATGAATTATAGGATCTTTAATGCGCATATTTGAGGTACTAGCAGGTCTGCACTTGAAGTTGACCTGGGAGATTGTAAGAATCCCCACTCATAATTCACCAGACGCACGCTGCCGAGATTCAAATGCGCAACTTCATGGACCCAAGGGATTGAAGTCAAATGATCTACACCACTCAGCTCTATTTATTTGTTTTATTTATTTATTTATTCTTTTATATCGAGGTTAATGGAATAAGCACTCATGTGCTTTTTTTTACATCCAGTCCCCGTGTGTATGCAGTTTTGTCAATTTTGTCGTCTGTTTCTCTAGCATCCATCAGTTCACTATCTGAAGGCCCGGGTTCAAACCACCTCTGAGATGCATTGGCAGGTCTGCACTTGAAGTTGACCTGGGAGATCATAGATATCCGGATGATCCCCACCCTGAATTCACCAGAGGCTGCTGCTGAGATTCAAACCCACAGTTTCATGAACCCACAGGCTTGGACGTGAGCTGGTCTTAACCAGCCACTCGGCTACATGGTTGTGCGTTCCCCAGCTTTACACCCTGGGGGTCACCCAGAACATGCACTCTGACTCACTCATCCATCCCACCTGGGAATCACTGTGAGATAGGAAGTACACCGGGTGAGAAGTTTGCGTGTATGACTCTTTTCAAGTACCTCACCACATAGGCAGCCATACTCCAACTTCGAGGATTTTTTCTCCTATAAAGGAGAGTGCAGGTTGTTACGTTAAGGGCTTGTCATGGCTGAAGGCAATCTCAACACAACATTTTAAACATAACAACATTTTAATGTAGGCCTTGGCAATTAGCTGACATCAATAATCTGACACAGCTTTTGGCCTGGGCCAGACTCGGCTACATCATGTCAGGATATGACACGACAAAGTCTGGAGAGATGGAGAGATGAGTGGCGTGGGAATATGAGGCGTTATGCCATAAAAAATAAGGCAGCAAAAAAACCCCAAAATAAAAGAAAGGTAAAGGAGTCCCATAACCTATAAGGTTGTAGGGGAGCGAGGTGTCAGAGACCTCACTTCTCTAGGGCCAGCATATTGAGGGCGGCGCCCATCTCCTCTCTCTCGCTGCTTTACCTTCCCTGACCCTAAAGAGGGCAGGTACCCATTTACAGCTGGGTGAACTGGGGGAACTGTACTGAAGCCAAGGCGCGCAAACGGTCACCCATCCAACTGGTAACCACGCTCGACGCTGCTTAACTTGGCTGGGGGAAAGCGAGTGCTCCGACCACTGAGCTATCCTGTCCCCTAAAATAAAAGAAAACAAGACAAAACCCAAAGCAAAACAAGAGAAACCAACAAAATCCCCTTCCCCAAACTAACAACAGCAACAACAGAGGAAGGTTGAGTGTGGTGCTGTAGGAAGCCTTGTTCCTTCTGTCAGGTTCCGGAGAACTCGCCCGAGGGGAAGTACCGACTGCGCCTGGAAGGGACCCTGGCCCACTCCACGTTCGGCAACATCTTCGAGAACGAGACGGAGATTGAGTTCAGCACCAAGCGCGCCTCCCTCTTCATTCAGATGAGCAAGCCCCTGTATCGACAAGGGGATAAAGGTACGGTGTGTGGGAGTGTGTGTGGGAGTGTGTATGTGTGGGATTGTGTGTGGTGTGAGTGTGTGTGTGTGGGTGTGTGTGTGTGTGTGTGTGTGTGTGTGGTGTGTGTGTGGGTGTGTGTGTTGTTGTTGTTGTCTTCGATTTTACGTCTGTTCACTCTCAGTGATATTTGACGGGGGGGAAAAAAGTGTGTGAAAGTTGAGGTTGTGGTGGAGGTCCTACTGAAATGTGTGCAAAGTTATAAAAAAAATAAAAAAGCTTACAAAGACAAAAAAGAAACTTCATAAACCCAAGAAGAACAAGTTAAAACAAATAAATAAGCCACACACACAAAAAAGTCATTAAACTTCATGAAGTTATAACAAATGTGTGTGTGTGTGTATGATGTGCAGAGGTGGTAATATTGATGATTATGACGATGACACTTGACAGTAACCTTACCTTAACCTTAATTCTCTCTGTGCCAGGAGGCACACAAGGCTTGAACATCATTCCTCCACTGGTTCTGGTCTGCAGCTGTGCGTCGTGTGGCGTTCCACGTGCATACTTGACAGTCATGACAACAACAACAATGACAATACTGCATCAAATCAGTTGTGTGTGTGTGTGGATCTGTGTGTTTCAGTTCAGTTCCGTGTGGTGCCTGTATTGCCAGACCTGATGGCCATGCATGGCTCCTTCACTGTCTACATAGAGGTGAGAGACAGAGAGCAGGCTGGGAGACGGACAGACAGACAGACAGGCAGATCAGAAAGACAGAGACAGGTAGACAGACACACACACAGTCACACACACACATACAAACACTACACATACATACAAACACACACATTCAAACACACACAAACACAGTCACACAGCTACACACACGCACTACACACAACACATGCACGCACGAGCAACACCACACACACACACACACATACACTCCACACACACTACCTACACCACACACACACAACACACACACACACACACTACACTACACTACACTACACACATTCACACAACACACACACACACACACACACACACACACACACACACACACACACACACTACACTACACTACACTACACTACACTACACACACACACACACACTACACTACACTACACTACACACACACACACACACACTACACATAACACACACACACATACACACACACTACACACACACACACTACACACACACTACACACACACACACACTACACACACATACACTACCTCACACACCCCACACACACATAACCATACCTTCACACAGCATACATACTACACACACACTACACTACACACACACACACACTATCACATACACACACACACACACAACACAACACACACACACACAACACCTTCACACACATCATACACACACACAGTACACTACACACACACACACACACACACACCACACACACAAACAACCACACATACAC
>CM054143.1:17560096-17620096 GCA_028751875.1 Rapana venosa | reverse complement strand
ACAGCGTGAACAAACTGATTGATGTCTACCAGCTGCCCAATGTAAAGACTGAACGGTTTGATTAAAAAAAAGATCTTTTATTTCGAGGATAATGGAAAAAGCACTCATGTACTTTTTTACATCCAGTCCTTCTGTGTGTGTGTGTAGACTAGTGTGTGTGTGTGTGTGTGTGCTGTTGAGTGCACTATAAGCTTTTGGCTTGTTTTTACTCTATTGTCAGTGTGTGTATATATATATGATTTTCTGTATACAATTTTTGTTAAACCCAAGGGAGACTGGAGAGGTGGGGAGGGGGGCAGTTAGAGAGGGAGGTAGAGAAAGGGGGAAGAGAGGGGAAGGGGGAAGAGAGGGGAAAGGGGGAGGAGAAGGGAGAGTAAAAGTGTGGGAGAGGGTAGAGAGGGAGGAAGAAGAGGAGAGAAAGAGAGAGAGAGAGAGAGAGAGAGAGAGAGAGAGAGAGAGAAAGTATGTGAGGGGTGTGCATGCATGCATGTGTTGTGTTGTGTTGTGTGTGTGTGTTTGTGCACGCACGTTGTTGTTGTTTTGATTTTCACATGCTTGTGTGTATGTGTGAGTGCATAATGTGTGTGTACATGAATGAGCACATGTGTGTGTGTGTGTGTGTGGATGCATGCAGCAGCAGACCGCCTAGTGCGCCAAACCAGGGAATGTGTAAAACACTGACAGCTGACGTGTGTGTGTGTGTGGATGTGTGTGTGTGTGTATGTGTGTGGGTGTGTGTGTGTGTCTGTGTGCGTGTGTGTGTGTATGTGTGTGTATGTGTGTGTGCGTGTGTGTGTGTGTGTGTGTGTGCATGCGTGCGTTGGTGTGTGTGTGCGTGTGCGTGTGTGTGTGTATGTATGTGTGCGTGTATGTGTGTATGTGTGAGTCGAACTGTTATTTTCAGATGGTGCATTGAGTAACATTGAAGTGTGTGTGTATGTTTGTGTGTGTGCACGTGCGTGCGTGTATGTGTATGCGTTTGTGTGTGTGTGTGTGTGCTACAGGACTGGTCAGCAAGGAGTTTGAACTGTCAGATCAGCCCACCTATGGCACCTGGGCTGTCCGCCTCCACGCCTTTGTACGTCCATCCTTCAGTTGTTGTTCTTATTGTCTTTGTTCTTATTGTCTTTGTTGTTACATGTTGCTCAGCTTATCGCCCTGGGGGTTAAGTGGAATATGCACTTTGACTCACTCATCCTGCCTCTCACTCGCTCATCCTGACTCACTCATTCTGCCTCTGACTCACTTATCTTGCCTCTGACTCATCCTGACTCACCCATAACTCATCCTGCCTCTGACTCACTCATCCTGCCTCTGACTCACTCATCCTGACTCTGACTCACTCATCTTGACTCTGACTCGCTCATCCTGACTCTGACTCACTCATCTTGACTCTGACTCTCTCATCCTGACTCTGACTCACTCATCTTGACTCACTTATGACCCTGACTCACTCATCCTACCCGACTCATCCTCATTGAGTCACTCATCCTGCCTCTGACTCACTCATCCTGCCTCTGACTCACTCATCCTGCCTCTGACTCACTCATCCTGACTCACTCATCCTACCAGACTCACTCATCCTGACTCACTCATCCTGCCTCTGACTTCTCGTTCTGCCTCTTAGATAGAAAAAATACACTCTGGATGAGAAGTTTGCATGTATGACTCTTTTCAAGTACCTTACCATGTAGGCAGCCATACTCTGACTTCAGACATTTAAAAAAAATCTTTTAAAAGGGAAATGCAGGGTGTTATGCTTGTTATATTGATGATAATGACATAAAAAAAAAATGTTTCAGTCAAACAGTAACATAACCTGGACATATGCTGTTTTATAAACATTAGGAAAAATAGCCATTGAAACTTTTAACTGTACAGTCATGGTTGTGGCTGCACTCCATGGTTAGGGCTAGTTGTAAGGACTACCAGTCATACGAAGAAGTACAGTGATAACATAACAGAGTATCAAAACATTGTCTTCCATTATGTGTGTAGGATGTGGATGATGGTTTTTTGTGTGTCTTCCATTATGTTTGTACGATGTGGATGATGGGTTTTTTTTTGTCATGCATTATGTTTTGTCATGCATTATGTGTGGAGGATGTGGGGATTTTTTGTCTTCCATTATGTTTGTAGGATGAGGAAGATGTTTCTGTATCTTCCATTATGTTTGTAGGATGAGGAAGATGTTTCTGTATCTTCCATTATGTTTGTAGGATGTGGAAGAAGTTTCTGTATCTTCCATTATGTTTGTAGGATGTGGAAGATGTTTTTTTTGTCATCCATTATGTTTGTAGGATGTGGATGATGTGGGTTCTTTGGTCTTCCATTATGTTTGTAGGATGTAGATGATGTTTCTTTATCTCCCATTATGTTTGTAGGATGTGGATGATTTTTGTTTTTGTCTTCCACTATGTTTGTAGGATGTGGATGATGTTTTTTGTCATCCATTATGTTTGTAGGGTGTGGAAGATGTTTTTGTCCTCCATTATGTTTGTAGGATGTGGAAGATATTTTTTCTTCCATTATGTTGTAGGATGTGGAAGATGTTTTTTCCTCCATTATGTTTGTAGGATGTGGAAGATGTTTCTTTGTCTTCTGTTGATTCTGATATATATATATACATGTGTTTGTTTGTTTGTGTAGGGCCATTATTATCGACGGGAGTTCCAAGTGGAGGAGTTCTGTAAGTAAAGTGTGTGTCTGTGTGTGCATGTGTTTTGACTAAGTATAATGACAGTAATAATATTGATAATAATAGTAATGACAATATAATAACAACAATAATGAAGGTGATTACTTATATAGCACTTTGTCTTTTTCAAGCTTTAGGTGTTTTGTAATATTCAAAATAAGAAGATACAAGAATAATAATAATAATAATAATAATAAATGGAATTTATATAGCGCTATATCTTGCAAAAAAACAAATCAAAGTGCTTGCATCCATTCTACTCCTACACATGCAACCAACAATGATTAATAGTTGAACGCGCACGCACGCACGCACGCCAGACTAACATCATGACACGTGAATCTTCGTCTCTCGTTCACTTTTTACACCATCAGATGTGTTTGGGAGAAATAGTGGCAAGTCCTTTCCAGCTCCTCTCGTGGACCGTACAGCTTAGTTTGCAGGGTTATTATCTCCATCAGCCACACAATCTTCCTCAGGTCGCTGTATAGCATGCACCTCTGAAGGATGTGCTTGCCAGTCTGGTTTTCTTTGCCACAGGCACACAGGGGAGAAGGAACGAGTTTCAGCTTTTGTGGACATGTTTTATTTTTATTTTATTTTATATCGAGGATAATGGAATAAGCACTTCTGTGCCTTTTTACATCCAGTCCCTGTTTTAATGCGGTTTTGTAAATTCTGTCATCCGTTCCCACCGGCACACAATAATTTACTCTTATGAAAAGCGGAACAGGATATAATGTGTGCGCAAGATGTTCTGCCTGCGTTCGCACACGGGGCCTCGGTTTATAGTCTCATCCGAAGGACTTTTGGGAAGAGTGGAGTCTGCACTGACGTTAACTCCAGGGGAAAATATCCCCTTGAACAGGAATCAAACTCGCGTCGTCAGATTGTGAGTGCAATGTCCTAACCACTAGGCTATCCCGTCCCCCCCCATGTGGTGATTTAGCCTGTTGTGCCCAGTACGGAGTCTTAGAATTATGACTGGTTCTTCTCTTCTGCTATAGAGGTAATGGTCCTTCTCAACTCTGTATGTCAGGCCATTGATGTGATTATTGTCTTCTTCAGAAGAAGTTATATATGCGGCAGTGTGATGTCATTATAGCATCAGTTAGTTGTATCAAGACTGACATCATGACTCGTGAATGAAAATGGCTGCTGCTTTGTTGTTGCCAGGGGAACCACGGTTTGATGTCCGTGTTACTGTGCCGACCTACCTCCTGGAGAACAGCACCCAGTACATCCAGGGAACCATGCTGGCCAAGTAATCTCCCTTGTTATACTCTCTTTCCTGTGAAAAATAACTTTGAATGGCTGCATTGAAACATGAAAGAGAGCGTGTTTTTTATGTATATATGTATGTATATCTATATATATCTATATATATCTATATCTATATATATATATATATTTAATCCACACACTCATGCATACATGCAGATACACACGTCAACCATGCACATACACACACACATAGGCCCATGCACACATACACACCCACGCACACCCACCCACCCACCCACACACACACACACACACACACACACACACACACACACACACACACACACACACATGCACACACACACACACACACACACACACACACACACACACACACACACACACACACCAGCACACACACACACACACACACACACACACACACACACACACACACACACACACACACATGCACACACACACATGCAAACACACACACACACACATCTTGGGGTGTATTATGTATGGGCAAATATTTCATTTTTATGATCAGAAGTTGCAAGCTAAATCTGACATGTTCTTGAACTGTTGTATACTGTATGTGTTTTGAATATGAAAGCATAGTATAGTATGTAAATGGGGCACAGTATAGTTTGTTAATGGGGCACAGTGTAGTATGTAAATAGGGCACAGTATAGTATGTAAATGGGGCATCGTATAGTATGTAAATGGGGCATAGTATAGTATGTAAAGTGAGAGACAGAATAGCATATAAATAGGGCAAAGTATATTGTGTAAATGGGGCACAGTATAGTATGTAAATGACTCCCTCATCCCACCTGGGAATCACTGTGAGATTGAAATTGCACACTGCTTGAGAAGTTTGCGTGTATGACTGTTTTCAAGGACCTCACCATAGAGGCAGCCATACTCTAACTTCAGAGGATTTTTTTTTTCCTTTAAAGGAGAGTGCAGGTTGTTATGCTAAGAGCTTGTCATGGCTGAAGGCAATCTTCAACACAAACATTTTCAACATAACAATATTTCAGTGTAGGCCTTGGCAATTAGCTGACATCAATAACTGACAAATTCCTCAGAAGATCTGGCCTCACAACATAACCCAGGCAACGCAAAGAAGAAAGAATAACTGACAAAGCTTTTGGCCTGGGCCATTTTCATTTTATTTTATTTGAATCAACTTGATTTGAATTGATTAAATTTGAATCCAATCATTGTTTGTTCCCAGCCACACCAGCGGTCGGCCATGTAAAGGCAACGCGTCGGTGACGGTGTTTTTCATGCCGCGAGAGCCGCTGTGGAACCAGACCCAGGGCTGGCTCAAGGCCTATGAGAAGCGCAAAGCTGCGGGACAGGCCGGCAACGAGGAGCCGCCAGAGTACTTTCCCTTGTCGGCGCTGTCGCCCAAAGATTACCACATGTATTTGGAATACGACTATCGCTTCTATGATTATGTGAGTGTGCGGCAGTGTGTGTTGTGTTATGTGGCAGTGTGCGTTGTGTTATGCATGTGGGAGTTTGTGTTGAGTATGTGGCAGTGTGTGTTGTGATGGGTATGTGGCAGTGTGTGTTGTGTTGAGTATATGTGGCAGTGTGTGTGTGTTGAGTATGTGGCAGTGTATGTTGTGATGAGTATGTGGCAGTGTGTGGTGTGTTGAGTATGTGGCAGTGTGTGTTGTGTTGGGTATGTGGCAGTGTGTGGTGTGTTGAGTATGTGGCAGTGTTGAGTATGTGGCAGTGTGTGCTGTGTTGAGTATGTGGCAGTGTGTGCTTGTTGAGTATGTGGCTTGTGTTGAGTAATGTGGCAGTGGTGTGTGGTTGTTGGTATGTGGCAGTGTGTGTGTGTTGAGTATGTGGCAGTAGTGTTGGGTATGTGGCATGTGAGTGTGTTGGTATGTGCAGTGTGTGGTGTGTTGGGTATGTGGCAGTGTGATGTGTGTTGAGTATGTGCAGTGTGTGTGTGTTGAGTATGTGGCAGTGTGTGTTGTGTTGAGTATGTGGCAGTGTGTGTGTGATTGAGTAATGTGGCGGTGTGTGGTGTTGAGTATGGCAGTGTGTGGTGGTTGAGTATGTGGCAGTGTGTGTGTGTTGATATGTGGCAGTGTGTGGTGTGTTGAGTATGTGGCAGTGTGTGTGTGTTGAGTATGTGCATGTGTGATGTTGTGTTGAGTATGTGACGGGTTGGTGAGTTGGCGTGGTGGTGTGTTGAGTATGTGGCAGTGTGTGGTGTGTTGAGTAGTGGCAGTGTGTGTGTTGTTTCGAGTATGTGGCAGTGGGTGTTGTGTTGAGTATGTGGCAGTGTGTATTGTGTTGAGTATGTGGCAGTGTATGTGTGTTGAGTATGTGTTGCGATGAGTATGTGACAGTGTGTGTTGTGTTGGGTATGTGGCAGTTGTGTTGAGTATGTGACAGTGTGTGGTGTGTTGAGTATGTGGCAGTGTGGTTGTGTTGAGTATGTGGCAGTGTGTTGGTATGTGGCAGCGTGTGTTGTGATGAGTATGTGGCAGTGTGTGTTGTTGTGAGTATGTGGCAGTGTGTGTTGTGTTGGGTATGTGGCAGTGTGTGTTGTGTTGGGTATGTGGCAGTGTGGTTGTGTTGAGTATGTGGCAGTGTGTGTGTGTTTGAGTATGTGGCAGTGTGTGTGTGTGTTGAGTATGTGGCAGTGTGTGGTGTGTTGGTATGTGGCAGTGTGTGTTGTGTTGAGTATGTGGCAGTGTGTTGAGTATGTGGCAGCGTGTGTTGTGATGAGTATGTGGCAGTGTGTGTTGTGTTGAGTATGTGGCAGTAGGTGTTGTGTTGAGTATGCGGAAGTGTGTGGCGTGTTGAGTATGTGGTAGTAGTGTTGAGTATGTGGCAGTGTGTGTGTGTGTTGAGTATGTGGCAGTAGTGTTGAGTATGTGGCAGTGTGTATTGTGTTGGGTGTGTGGCAGTAGTGCTGAGTATGTGCAGTGTGTGTTGTTTGAGTATGTGGCAGTGTGTGTTGTGTTGAGTATGTGGCAGTAGTGTTGTGTTGAGTATGTGGCAGTGTGCGTTGTGTTGGTATGTGGCAGTGTATGTTGTGTTGAGTCTGTAGCAGTGTGTGTTGTGTTGAGTATGTGGCAGTGTGTGTTGTTTCGAGTATGTGGCAGTGTGTATTGTGTTGAGTATGTGGCAGTGAATGCTGTGTTGGGTATGTGGCAGTGTGTGTTGTGTTGAGTATGTGGCAGTGTGTTGGGTATGTGGCAGTGTGTGTGTGTTGAGTATGTGGCAGTGTATGTCGTGATGAGTATGTGGCAGTGTATGTTGTGTTGAGTATGTGGCAGTGTATGTTGTGTTGAGTATGTGGCAGTGTGTGTCGTGATGAGTATGTGGCAGTGTATGTTGTGTTGAGTATGTGGCAGTGTATGTCGTGATGAGTATGTGGCAGTGTGTGTTGTGTTGGGTATGTGCAGTGTGTGTGGTGTTGAGTATGTGGCAGTGTGTGTTGTGATGAGTATGGGGTGGTTGTTGAGTAGTGTGCGGTGTGCATTGTGTTGAGTATGTGGCGGTGTGTGTTGTGTTTGAGTAATGTGGCAGTGTGTGTGTGTGGTTGAGTATGTGGCAGTGTGTGTTGTGTTGTGTTGAGTATGTGGCAGTGTATGTTGTGTTGAGTATGTGGCAGTGTTGTGTTGTGTTGAGTATGTGGCAGTGTGCATTGTGTTGAGTATGTGGCAGTGTGTGATGTGTTGAGTATGTGGCAGTGTGTGTGATGAGTATGTGGCTGTGTGTTGTGTTGAGTATGTGGGAGTATGCGTTGTGTTGAGTATGTGGCAGTGTGTGGTGTGTTGAGTATGTGGCAGTGTGTGGTGTGTTGAGTATGTGGCAGTGTGTGTGATGAGTATGTGGCAGTGTGTGTTGTGTTGAGTATGTGGCAGTGAATGTTGTGTTGAGTATGTGGTGGTGTGTGGTGTGTTGAGTATGTGGTGGTGTGTGGTGTGTTGAGTATGTGGCGGTGTGTTGTTGTTGAGTATGTGCGGTGTGTGTTGTGTTGAGTATGTGGCAGTGTATGTTGTGTTGAGTATGTGGTGGTGTGTGGTGTGTTGAGTATGTGGTGGTGTGTGGTGTGTTGAGTATGTGGCGGTGTGGTGTGTTGAGTATGTGGCAGTGTGTGGTGTGTTGAGTATGTGGCGTGTGTGTTGTGTTGAGTATGTGGCAGTGTGTGGTGTGTTGAGTATGTGGCGGTGTGTGTTTGTGTTGAGTATGTGGCGGTGTGTGTGTTGTGTTGAGTATTTGGCGGTGTGCGTTGAGTATGTGGCAGTGTGTGTTGTGTTGAGTATGTGGCTGTGTACGTTGAGTATGTGGCAGTGTGTGTTGTGATGAGTATGTGAAGTTGTATGTTGTGTTGTCATGGGTTCTTTTATGTTTGCTGTTTGCATGTTGCACATGGGACATTAGTTGTCTTATTTGAAAGACTAGCAGCAATACCATTGTATGTGAGCGAGACAGAGAGAGAGTGTGTGTATGTGCATGTATTATTTATTTTTGTTTTCTTTTATTTTGAGGATAATGGAATAAGCACTCATGCTTTTTTTTCATCCAGTCCCCATGTGTATGCAGCTATGTAAGTTTTTTATCTGTTCCCACTTGCACACAATGGCCTACTTTCTGAAAAATGGAATAGGTTTTAACATGTGCGCAAGATGTTATGTGTGTGTGTGTTTGTTTGCAATGAAGTTGATATTTCTTATGAAATTTCAAAAGAATAGGATTGCTTTGAGACACAAGCAACACAAATGGAGGAATTTGATGAACAGCTCTTCAGTGTAGTGCTCCAGTCACTTGCCTTGGAGTTAAGGCAAAGGAGAAAAAGGAAAGGACATCGAATGTTCATTGTTTTTATACAGTGTGTGATTGTCTCTGTTATGATCTTGTTGAAGTATGGTAGGTTGAGAGTATCAGTGAGTAGGGGATGAGTATAGAATATATGTGCTTTGCGTCCTTGTGTGTGGTTGTGTGTGTGTGGTTGTGTGTGTGTATGTGTGTGTGTATATATGTGTGTGTATGTGTCTGTGTATGTGTGTGTGAGATATTTTTATTTGAAGTTACCTTGGAATGCTTAAACCAATATGAAATATTGAAATGTAGCTTTCTTGTGCGTTTATGAGATTACAATTCGTATCAATCCGCTTGTCAGTATTGTAATTGCCCTTCATGGGATGATTAAAGTCTTTTTGACTTTGATTTGATTTGACTTGACTTGACTTGACTTGAATCTACACGCTGTACAAATAAATCATGTTGAAGTCGGAATATAGCTACTATGATGATTGGTAAAAACATTCACGTACGCAAAATTTCACCATTAGTGAACCTCGGGAGCTTTACACGGCTGCTCAAAACAGGAAAAACCCGACTCTTTAGTTTGCGGCTGGCACTTTCACTCCGTAACCTAAATACCATCTGGCTTCTATCTAGGCACCACGCTGTCAGGGGTCCAAGTCCAGCATCTCGCGGTGCCAGCACACATTCCTTCTTTCGTGTGTGCATGCGTATGTGCCCGTGTATGCATGTGTGAATGTGTGTGTGTGTGTGTGTGTTTGTGTGATCGGCCACAGCACCTACGTGTGCCAGGTGCTTCCTGGCTGTGTGTCAGTTTCAAGTTGTTAGTTATCTCAAGCACATGTGTGCCGTGCACATCTTCTTGTAGTTACATGTGTGTGGTGTGCACACGCGCGCGTGTATGAGTGTGCATGCGCGCGTATGTGTGAGTATAGGGTATGCATACATGTATTTATGCCATTTTGTGTGTGTGTGTATGTTTGTCTGCTTGTGTGTGTATGTGAGTGTGTGTGCACGTGCGCTCATGTGTGTGTGTTTATTTATTTTGCTTATTCTATTATTTCAAGGATAATGGAATAAGCACTCATGTGCTTTTTAAAAAATCTAGTTCCCGTGTATATGCAGTTTTGTAAATTTTGTCATCCGTTTTGTGTGTGTGTGTGTTTTCTTTCCGCTTTTTTTTTGGTGTTGCTTTGATGTCAAAGTGTAGGCCTGTGTGCAATTTGTTTTGTTTTTTTACACAACACAGGACTGATAAGTAGATAAACATTTGATCACAACAATTTCTTAACAGGATCAGAAAATGCTTTTTGAATAGTATCAGAAACATCAGTGAAATAAAAACCTGAGCCATTTGTGAGGTATCTTGGCTTGATGACAGTATAGGATACTGACAAAACATTTGTTTTCTACTGTGTTCTCGGGGTTATAATTATGAGCTGTACTGGAATAGGTTCATGAACAAACCTTCAGCTGTAGCAAGGATACCGCTAAAAGCTGATGAAACAGTAGACTGTGTACGTGCTGTAACGCCTGACCAGCAGGAGTGTTTATAGAGAAGTCAGAAAGCTGACACTAATGACTGCGGCAGACTCTCTCCCCACACTCTCCATCACCCTGCCTCTCACGGCGCTGGTGCGCGCGGTAGCTGGTAGCCGCTACGGTGTGTTTATTTATGGCCTCGTTCTGCCAACAGGTTCAATTCCGCAGCCCCCCAAAAAGGTTAGTCTGCATGCAGACATATTCAATGTTTTCTCTATGTTCATTGTTTATATAATATAAATATATGCTTTTTTAGAGAGAGAGTTAGAAATGTCTGTTTTTTGTGATTGTGTTTCTTCCTGCACCTCTCCTGTTTATCTTCATGTCTGTTTGAACTGCTGTCACATCAACCAGTATGAAAGAAAATACATGGAGTTTGGAGTCAAAAGAAAGCTCGTTTAAAGCTCATTTTAAAGAGTGCTTTGCTTGTCGTTTTTAAACAATTCACTGTGCAAGAGGATGTGTGAAAGACACCAGGGTAATTTACGGCTGAACACGGCTACAGCTGCAAGGGGCTAGTGCTGCCTTTCCTTTTGCCCCGTTTATTTATATCCACGCCCTGCCAGCTGCCAGTCATGAACTTCGGCTGGGAAACTAAACGGAGGGAATGAGAAGCAGTGTTTAGCCAAGGAAATGGAAAAAAAATCGCATTACCATGATCGCCTCTGGCACGTTTTCAGTTCGAGGGGGGTCTCCTGAAGTTCCAGTGGAGCTTTGACGACGTGAGGGACCTGGGTCGGCGGGCAGGGGAGTACAACTCCATCGTGGGGAGCTCGGTGATGTTCTTCCTCAACGTCAGCGACTGGTACACCTCCCTCAACCGCACGGGCTGGGCCTCCACCACCTTCTTCGACTCCAGGGCCCGGCTCCACCTGGTGGGCAGCAGTGTGCGGTCCTTCAAGCCCCTGTCCGGCGGGTTCAATGTGCAGGTGAGTGTGGGGGCGTTCTGGGCTGTGTTGGGTTAAAAAAAAAAAAAAGAACAGATTTCTTTATTCTGTTTGTTATTTATTTATTTATTTTTTAAGTTCTTTTTTTTTTGGTGGGCTTTGTTGTTGTTGTTGTTGGTGGTGGTATTTTTGGATTTTTGTTTGTCTTTTTTTTGTGGGTTTTTTTTGTGGTTGTTGTTTCTTGGCTAGAGCTCTTGAGGTTTACTTATAGTGAGATTTTTGCGTATGCAACCTTTTTTTGGTTTTGTGCATTTTTTTGGTGGGCTTTGTTGTTGTTGTTGTTGGTATTTTTGGATTTTTGTTTGTCTTTTTTTGTGGGTTTTGTTGTTGTTGTTGTTGTGTTGTTGTTGTTTCTTGGCTAGAACTCTTGAGGTTTACTGAGGGTGAGATTTTTGCGTATGCGACCTTTTTTTTGTTTTTTTTTGTTTTTTGCCTATTCTGAAGGTAGCCGCATTCCGACTAGGGGATGTATGCTGGGTATCTTTGTGTTGGCAAGAGTCCTTCCTACATGTTTAACATCTAATTTTATCTCAAGAGTCAGAACACGGCTATCTTGAGGGTGGGTTATAAAACCTTCACATACTTTAAAATATCTCACCATTGGTGAACCTCAGAGCTCTAACCGAGGAACCCCCAAAAAATGTTTTGAAATTTTTTAGTTCGTGCAGAGTCCTGTGCTCTCCAGCTGTCCGATCTGTGTGAAAGTCTTGTCATTCGTAAAATTGACGGACACTGTATCCGAGTGGTTCAGACTGTTCACCTTCAATTTCAAGGATCCATGAAGTCCCGGGTTCAAATCTGGGCAGCATAAGTGATGGCGTACGCAAAATCTCACCGTGGATGAACCTCACAGCGAGCTCGAGCCAAGGAACAGCAACAAACAAACAAACAAACAAACACACACAAAAATCATAAAATAACGGCATTTTTAATACAGAAATACAATAACAGCATTAAGATTCTCCCAATATTGATGCTGGCCGTTTCTTTTTGTTTGTCTGTGCCAGGTGGCAGTTGCGCGATACGATGGGACGCCGATCATCGACAACAAACCGGTGATGTTTGAGGTCTCCATGAGCAGCGTGGGTGTGTCGGCTAACCCCATGAAGCCAGTGGCCGTACAGCCGGTCAGAGGCATCGCCACCTTTCCCGTGTTTCCCAACTCCAAAACGCAACACATCACTGTCAAGGTCAGAGAAGCAGCGACCGTAGCAGCAACAGTGAAACTTAGGAGGATGAGGAGGATGATGATATTCATGATAATGACCGGCTGTCGCTATCAATGTTAGAATATTCACAGTGATAGCGATGATGATGATAGTGATGATGATAGTGATGATGATGATGATGATGATGATGATGATGAAAATGACTAGCAGTATATTTCTGTCAAGGTCAGAATAGTAACAACACTAGCAACAGTAGTGATGATAATGACCAACCCCGTTACTGTCAAGGTCAGGCAACAAGAGTAACACTTAACAGCAATTATGATGACACTCCCCCCCCCCCCCCCCCCCCCCTCCCACCTTGCGATTGGTGCCCAATACAGGACATTAACAACAGTAATGATAATGATGATGATAATAACGATAGTTATAAAAATAATACTGCTAATGTAATTGCCCTTTATGGGATGATTAAAGTGTTTTTGACTTGACTACTATAATTCATGACAAAAATAATAACGACGATGATGATAATGATAAAAACAACAACACCAACACAGTAACAACAGTAACGACTTGCGGCCTGATGATGCTTGGTACACATAGACATGACATCACTATGCCAGTGAAGTACCTGGGGTAATGATAGTAATGATAATAATAATAAAAACAAAAAACAATGATTGATTCGGATGAGACTATAAACCGAGGCCCCATGTTCGAATGCATGCAGAACATCTTGCGCACACGTTAAATTCCTGTTCCGCTTTTCGTAAGAGTAGGCCATTGTGTACCGGTGGAAACAGACGACAAAATTGACAAAACCGCATACACACTGGGATGAGTGCTTATTCCATTATCCTCGATATAAAAGAATAAATAAATAAAAAATAAAATAAATGACACATACTACAGCTGTCAGTTTCCCCCACTTTCAGCTCCTTCCTCTCAGCTGCTATCCACTCCATCCCAGCTAGTGCTAACTATAGCAGAAACTGACCACACTTGGACTTGGTAAAAGGAAAGGGGCTAATTTTAGCACTGGGCTCTGGACCCTTGACTGAGTTATGCTGGATTTAATAATAATAATAATACATGGAACTTATATAGCGCTATATCTTGAAAAGACAAATCAAAGCGCATGCATTCAACCTAATCTTACACAGTCATGCAATCAATGATAAATGATCAATAGTTTAAACAGATATTTACAAACATAGTGCCTGCAGACAAAATCTATGAAATAAAATTTGCGCGCAGTGGTACATAAATACATGCATACCACAGTCTTGTCACCCAGGGGGGACAGGATAGCCTAGTGGTTAGATTATTGTGCTCGCAATCTGACAACCCAGGTTCGATTCCCGTTCAAGGGGATGTTTTCCCCGGGAGTTAACATCAGTGCCGACTCCATTCTCCCCAAAAGTCTTTCGGATGAGACTATAAACCGAGGCTTGGTGTGCGAACGCATGCAGAACATCTTGCGCACACGTTAAAATCCTGTTTCGCTTTTCGTAAGAGTAGGCCATTTGTGTGCCGGTGGGAACAGATGACAATTTACAAAACCGCATACACATTTTATTTTAAAATTTAAAAAAAATTTATTCTTTTATATCAAGGATAATGGAATAAGCTTTCATGTGCTTTTTTACATCCAGTCCCCGTGTGTATGCGGTTTTGTAAATTTTGTCATCTGTTCCCACTGGCACACAATGGCCTACTCTTCCGAAAAGCAGAACAGGATTTAACCTGTGCGCAAGGTGTTCCACACACGTTCGCACACAGGGCCTCGGTTTATAGTTCTCATCCGAAGGACTTTGACATTCAGTTCGATTTTTTGGGGGTCAAACTGGGAAGAAAGGGCGAGGCTGGGAATCGAACCCAGAACCTCACGGTTAACTTGTTGGCAGGCGAACATCTTCACCATCCTGCCACCTTCCTTCTTTCCTTCCACACTGGATGTAAAAAAAAAGCGCATAAGGGCTTATTCCATTATCCTCGATATGAAAGAATAAAATAAAGAAATAAATAAATAAGATATAATAATAACTCAGGGGACTTAGGGGACGGGATAGCTCAGTGGTCGGAGCACTCGCTTTCCCCCAGCCAAGTTAAGCAGCGTCGAGCGTGGTTACCAGTTGGATGGGTGACCGTTTGCGCGCCTTGGCTTCAGTACAGTTCCCCCAGTTCACCCAGCTGTAAATGGGTACCTGCCCTCTTGAGGGTCAGGGAAGGTAAAGCAGCGAGGGAGAGGAGATGGGCGCCGCCCTCAATATGCTGGCCCTAGAGAAGTGAACAGTGAGAGAAGTGAGGTCTCTGACGCCTCGCTCCCCATACGACCTTATAGGTTATGGGACTCCTTTACTTTTTTTTTTAATAACTCATGAAGTGTTCTGATGGTGCCCCCCTGACAGGCCTCATACTACGACGGTGACCAGGCTGACCGATACAGCGGGGGTCGCGTGACGGAGGATCGGCTGACCATGGTGGAGATGCGGGCCAGCCGGTACTACTCCCCCGTCAACAGCTACATCGCCATCAAGACTTCCACACTCCATCCGCGGGTCAGACACACAACAACACAGCACAGCGCTGTCTTCTTGTTCTCGTTCTTTTTTTGTTTGGTTTTGGTTTTTTTAACTTTTTATTGTTTTATTTCGAGGATAATGGAATAGGCATTCGTGTGCTTTTTTGTTTTGTTGTTGTTGGGTTGGTTTTTTTTGGTGTACATCTAGAGGGGGACGGGGTAGTTCAGTGGTCGGAGCACTCGCTTTCCCCCAGCCAAGTTAAGCAGCGTCGAGCGTGGTTACCACTTGGATGGGTGACCGTTTGCGCGCCTTGGCTTCAGCACAGTTCCCCCAGTTCACCCAGCTGTAAATGGGTACCTGCCCTCTTTAGGGTCAGGGAAGGTAAAAGCAGCGAGGGAGAGGAGATGGGCGCCGCCCTCAATATGCTGGCCCCTAGAGAAGTGAGGTCTCTGACGCCTCGCTCCCCTACGACCTTATAGGTTATGGGACTCCTTTACCTTTACCTTTACATCTAGTCCCTGTGTGTATGCAGTTTTGTAAATTTCGTCATCCGTTCCCACTGGCACGCAATGGCCTACTCTTCGGGAAAGCGGAGTGGGTTTTAAACCTGTGTGCGAGATGTTCTGCTGCCGTCTTGTATGTTGTGTGTGTGTGTGTGTGTTGGTTGGGTGGATGGTTGGTTGGGTGGGTAAGTGGGTGAGTGGTTGGTTGGGAGGGAAGGTGGGTGAGTGGTTGGTTGGGAGGGTGGGTAGGTGGATCGTTGGCAGGTTGTTTGGTTGGTTGGGTGGGTGAGTGGGTGGATGGTTGGGTGGGTGGGTGAGGGGTTGGATGGTTGGGTGGGTGGATGGTTGGGTGGGTGGGTGAGGGTTGGATGGTTGGGTGAGTGGGTGGATGGTTGGGTGGGTGGGTGGGTGGATGATTGGGTGGGTGGGTGAGGGGTTGGATGGTTGGGTGGGTGGGTGAGTGGTTGGTTGGGAGGGTGGGTGAGGGTGTGGGTGGATGGATGGGTGGTTGGTTGGCTGGTCAGTGCCATCTAGATAGACAGGCCTTAGTAGTTTTTGTGGTGTTTTTTGAGGGATGCTGTTGCTCATTGTTCATCCCGTTTGACTCCAGTATCGTGAGTCCATAATGTTGTGGGTTCAGTTTTCAGCAGTGTCTGGTGAATTAAGGGTGGGGATTTTTTTTTAACAATCTCCCAGGTCATCTTAAAGTGCAGACCTGTCAGTGCTTTAATTTAATTCCCTTTGTGAATATACATGAGCAGAAGAAAAAAAAAAGTATGATTTAGATCCTGTCGTTCGTGTTAGTGTCTGGTGGGTTCCGGAAGCATGAACATACCCAGCATGCTGCTCCATGATAGTGCTAGACCTTGATATTTCATTTCATGGACTTGTTGTGTGTACTTTAAATCTTAGCATTGCACATTTGTTGTCCTTTTTTGGGGGTGGGTGGAAGGGGGGGGGGGGGGGGGTTGCGGAAGGTGTGTGTGTCAGATTTTGTTGGTGGAATTGCTTGCAGACCTGTGTTTGTGTGTGTATGGATGGGGATAGCTCAGTGATTAGAGCACACACTTTCCCCAAGCCAATGTTAAGCAGCATCGAGCGTGTTTACCAAGTGGATGGGTGACCGTTTGCGTGCCTAGGCTTCAGTACAGTCCCTCAGTTCACTCAGCTGTAAATGGGTACCTGCCCTCTTTAGGGTCAGGGAAGGTAAAGCAGCAAGGGAGAGGAGATGGGCGCCGCTCTTAATAATGCTGGCCCCTAGAGAAGCTGAGATCTCTGATGCCTCACTCCCCTATGACCACATAGGTTTTGGGACACCTTTATATAGTGCTTGGAGTGGTACATATGTGTATGTATGTGTTCTGGTATGTGTCTGTGGCTCTGTGTGTGTGTGTGTATTTGTGTGTGTGTGCAGGCGTATGCTTGCGCATGTGTGTGTGTGTAAACTGATGATTATCATCTCAAGTTTGTGAAATGATGATGATTATTATCTTGTGTCGGTCCACATGCAAAACATTTTTCCCGCAAGTGAATGTGTTTACCTGGTGCTGGTTTGCAGGTGAACGAATACATGATCTTCCACGTCCTGGTCAGCCAGTTTGTCCCTCGCATTTTCTACCAGGTAAGACCTGTGTGTGATGTGTCGTGATTGTTTGTATGTGTGTGCTAAGCTACATACAGACTGCTGCATAGGGGTGTGTGTGTGCGTGAGTGCATGCGTGTGTGTGTGTGAAGTGACTTCAGGCTTCAGTCAGTGATGTTCACTGTCTGCTCTTTTGAATGATGATGATGATGATGATGATGAAACTGATGTTATTTTTTATTGTTGATATTATAGTTTTCATGGTGATGATTATAATGACGGTAGTTTTTATTTTTGTTATGATAGCTTTGAGGAAAATTATAATGGTGATCATTATTAGTAGGTAATGATAATAGTCATTATTATTATTGAACTTACATGGATTTCAACATCTGCTGTTTTGTGGAAATATATTGCAAGCGACCTACATAGGCTCATTGACTAAATGCTGCTGAAATGGTAATGGTGGCAACAACAATGATGATGATGATGATGATGATAATGACAATAATGATGATCACAGTGTTGATTATGATGGCAATAATGATGACAGTGATGATGATGACAGTGTTGGTGATGATGACGACAGTGATGATGTCAGTGTTGATGATGATGATGACATTGATGATAAGTATTGATGATGATGACAATGATGTTGACAACAGTGTAGATGATGATGACAATAATGATGATGACAATGTCGGATGATGACAATGACAGATGATAAGTTGTGATAATGATGGTGATAACAAATTGTTTTGGGATGACAATCATGATGACAATGATAACAATGATTACCATACCGATGACACTGATGAGGATGTGTGGCGGGGTTATAGGTGGTTGCCCAGGGCAACATCATCATGGGGGACGAGTTGGAGATGACGTCGAAGCAGAAGACGTTCGCTGTGGCGCTGTCGCGACAGATGGTGCCCACAGCACGCATCGTGGTGTACTACGTCCACCACCCTGAGGAGATCATCTCCGACGTCCTCAACTTCTTCGTCAACAGCACCGGCCTGCATAAGGTCTGTTATGTGTGGGGGTGGGGGGAGGGGGGGATGGGGGGTGTTTGTGTGTTGAGTGGGTGTGTGTGTTGGTGGTGGAGGAGGGGGGGTTGTTGTGTGTTTGTGTGTGTGTATGTAGGGGTGGAGTGGGGGGGGTTTGTTGTGTATGGGTTTGGTGTGTGTGTGTGTTGAGAGTTTGTAAAGAAAAGATATAGAGCTTAAATTCTGTAGTTACTATTTGAAAATGCTTGTGTTTTAAAATTTTTTATTTTCGTTCCTCAGCTAGAGCTCTTGAGGTTCATCAGTGGTGAGATTTTGGGTATGGGACTTTTTCTTTTTTTGTCACCATGAAGGTATGATATTTCGGATGAGACTATAAACTGAGACCCCATGTGCGAACACACGCAGAACATCTTGCGCACATGCTAAATCCTGTTCCGCTGTTCAAAACAGTAGGCCATTGTGTGCCGGTGGGAACAGATGACAAAATTTTAAAAACCGCGTACACACGCATAAAAAAATATTTTTAAAAAAAAGTCATCTGAGCGCTTTGATTTGTTGCTTTACAAGATTCAGCGCTATATAAATTCCATACATTATTATTATTATTATCATTGTGTGCCGGTGGGAACAGATGACAAAATTTAAAAAAACCGCATACACACGCATAAATTAAAAATTTTTTAAAAGTCATCTGAGCACTTTGATTTGTTGCTTTACAAGATTCAGCGCTATATAAATTCCATATCTTATTATTATTATTATTATTATGGGGACGGGATAGCTCAGTGGTCGGAGCACTCGCTTTCCTCCAGCCAAGTTAAGCAGCGCCAAGCGTGGTTACCAGTTGGATGGGTGACCGTTTGCGCACCTTTGCTTCAGTACAGTTCCCCCAGTTCACCCAGCTGTAAATGGGTACCTGCCCTCTTTAGGGTCAGGGAAGGTAAAGCAGCGAGGGAGAGGAGATGGGCGCCGCCCTCAATATGCTGGCCCTAGAGAAGTGAGGTCTCAGACGCCTCGCTCCCCTACGACTTTATAGGTTATGGGACTCCTTTACCGTTACCTTATTATTATTGTGTGCCGGTGGGAACAGATGACAAAATTTTAAAAACCGCACACGCATAAAAAAATATTTATAAAAAAAAAAGTCATCTGAGCGCTTTGATTTGTTGCTTTACAAGATTCAGCGCTATATAAATTCCATACATTATTATTATTATTATTATTATTATTGTGTGCCGATGGGAACAGATGACAAAATTTTAAAAACCGCATACACAAGCATAAATTAAAAAAATTTTAAAAGTCATCTGAGCGCTTTGATTTGTTTGTTTTTACAAGATTCAGCGCTATATAAATTCCATACATTATTATTATTATTATTATTATTATTATTGTGTGCCGGTGGGAACAGATGACAAAATTTTAAAAACCGCATACACAAGCATAAATTAAAATTTTTTTTAAAGTCATCTGAGCGCTTTGATTTGTTTGTTTTTACAAGATTCAGCGCTATATAAATTCCATATCTTATTATTATTTATTATTATTATTATTATTATTATTATTATTGTGTGCCGGTGGGAACAGATGACAAAATTAAAAAAACAACGCATACACACGCATAAATTTAAAATTTAAAAAAAAGTCATCTGAGCGCTTTGATTTGTTGCTTTACAAGATTCAGCGCTATATAAATTGCATACATTATTATTATTATTATTATTATTATTATTGTGTGCCGATGGGAACAGATGACAAAATTTTAAAAAACCGCATACACACGCATAAATTAATTTTTTTTAAAAGTCATGTGAGCGCTTCGATTTGTTTGTTTTTACAAGATTCAGCGCTATATAAATTCCATACATTATTATTATTATTATTATTATTATTGTGTGCAGGTGGGAACAGATGACAAAATATAAAAAAACGCATACACACGCATAAATCTAAAATTAAAAAAAAGTCATCTGAGCGTTTCGATTTGTTTGTTTTTACAAGATTCAGCGCTATATAAATTCCATATATCATTATCATTATTATTATTATTATTATTATTATTATTATTTGCTTTGATTTGTCTTTGCAAGATATAGCGCTATATAAATTCCATATATTATTATTATTATTATTTGCTTTGATTTGTCTTTGCAAGATATAGCGCTATATAAATTCCATATCTTATTATTATTATTATTATTATTATCATTATTACTATTATTAACAACACGGATCTGACTGTGGCGGCCACTGCAGGTGAGCCTGGGCGTCAACCAGGGCAAGGACTTCACTCGGGACACGGTGGAGTTCAACGCCCACGCTGACCCCGGGTCCTACGTGGCCTTCAGTGGCATGCTGGCCAGTCTGTACAACATGGGCATGAACGACGGCATCACAGAGAACAAGGTCAGTCAGTGTCTGTGTGTGTGTGTGTGTTGGGTGGGTGGCTGTATGGTGTGTGTGAGTGTGTGTGTGAGTGAGTGGTTGTGTGAGTGTGTGTGATTGTGGTTGTGTGAGTGAGTGTGGTTGTGTGAGTGGTGTGTGTGTGTGTGTGGTTGTGTGAGTGTGTGTATGGTTGTGTGAGTGAGTGTGTGTGTGTGTGAGTGAGTGAGTGTGTGTGTGACAGGAGGAAATGTAAAGAGTTGACAGAAGGGAGTGTAAAAGAGGTGACAGAAGGGAGTGTAAAGAGGTGACAGAAGGGAGTGTAAAAGAGGTGACAGAAGGGAGTGTAAAGAGGTGACAGAAGGGAGTGTACAGAGGGGACAGAAGGGAGTGTAAAGAGGTGAGAGAAGGGAGTGTAAAGAAGTGACAGAAGGGAGTGTACAGAGGTGAAAGACGGAAGTGTAAAGAGGGGACAGAAGGAAATGTACAGAGGGGACAGAAGGAAATGTACAGAGGGGACAGAAGGAAATGTAAAGAGGTGACAGAAGGGAGTGTAAAGAGGGGACAGAAGGAAACGTAAAGAGGGGACAGAAGGGAGTGTACAGAGGGGACAGAAGGCAGTGTACAGAGGGGACAGAAGGGAATTTACAGAGGGGACAGAAGGGAGTGTACAGAGGGGACAGAAGGAAATGTAAAGAGGTGAGAGGAGTGTAAAGAGGGGACAGAAGGAAATGTAAAGAGGGGACAGAAGGAAACGTAAAGAAGGGACAGAAGGAAGTGTACAGAGGGGACAGAAGGGAGTGTACAGAGGGGACAGAAGGGAGTGTACAGAGGGGACAGAAGGAAATGTAAAGAGGTGAGAGATGGGAGTGTAAAGAGGGGACAGAAGGAAATGTAAAGAGGTGAGAGAAGGGAGTGTAAAGAGGTGAGAGAAGGGAGTGTACAGAGGGGACAGAAGGGAGTGTAAAAGAGGTGACAGAAGGAAGTGTACAGAGGTGACAGAAGGAAACGTAAAGAGGGGACATAAGGAAACGTAAAGAGGGGACAGAAGGAAACGTAAAGAGGGGACAGAAGGAAACGTAAAGAGGGGACATAAGGAAACGTAAAGAGGGGACAGAAGGAAATGTACAGAGGTGACAGAAGGGAGTGTAAGGAGGTGACAGAAGGAAATGCTAACCAACACTGACGTTGTGCCTGTTTCAGCTGATTGATGAACTGGAGACCTACGACCAGGCGGCCAAAGGAAGCTTCCGCCATTTGTGGAGAGTCGGGGACTCTGAGTACGAATACACCTTCTTCCCTGGGGGAGACTACGGCATCGACCCCAACACCAGCTTCTACGTGAGGGTCTACTTTAGTGAAAAAAATCTTTAAAGAAACTAAATTTTGCCTGTAAATGAACAAAACGTTTGTCCGTAATCCAACAAAACATTGCCTGTGAATGAACAAAACATTGTCTGTAAATGAACAAAACGTTGTTTGTAAATGAACAAAACGTACATAAACGAACAAAACATTGCCTGCAAATAATAATAATAATGTATGGAATTTATATAGCGCTGAATCTTGTAAAGCAACAAATCAAAGCGCTCAGATTGTAATGAACAAACCATTGTCCGTAAATAAAACATTGTCTGTAAATGAACAAATCATTGTTCGTAAACAGACAAAACATTATTTTCAAATGAACAAACCATTGTCTGCAAATAAACAAAACATTGTCCATAAATGAAAACCCATTGTTTGTAAACAGACAAAACATTTTAAAATGAACAAACCATTATTCATAAACAGACAAAACATTATTTTTAAATGAACAAACTTTTGCCTGTAAATAAACAAAACATTGTAAATTAACAAATCATTGTTCGTAAACAAACAAAACATTTTTAAATGAACAAACCATTGTTCGTAAACAGACGAAACATTATTTTTAAATGAACAAACCTTTGTCTGTAAATAAACAAAACATTGTCTGTAAATAAAGAAACCATTGTTCACAAACAGACAAAACATTATTTTTGAATGAACAAACCATTGTCCATAAATAAACAACATTGTAAATGAACAAACCTTTGTCTGTAATTAAACAAACCAGCGTCTGTAAATGATCAAACTGTCATCTGTAAGTGAACAACTCATTGTAAATAAACAACCTATTGTCTGTAAACAAACTCATTGTGTGTAAATGAACAAGCCAGTGTCTGTAGACAACCATGCCAGTGTCTGTAAACGAACAAACCATTGTTCGTAAATGCACAAACTGATGTCGGTAAATGAACAAACCATTGTCTGTAAATGAATGAAACATTGGGTGTAAACGAACAAACTGTTGTATGTAAATGAATAAACCATAGTCTGTAAATGAACAAAACATTGCCTGTAAATTAACAAACCATTGCCTGTGAATGAACAAAACATTGCATGTAAAATGAACAAAACATTACCTGAAAAATGAACAAAACATTGCCTGTAACCTGAACAAAACATTGCCTGTAACCAGAACAAAACATTGCCTGTAAGTAGTAGTAGTTCTTCAGTTTAACGTCCTTCCACTAAATAGTGATATCAGACAGGAAAGTGTGTGTATGTGTGTGTGTGTGTGCGCGTGTGCGTGTGTGTGCGTGCGCACGCGCACGTGCTTGTGTGTGTGTGTGTGTGTAGGGGGGAGGGGTATGCATATAACTAATCAATCGTAATAAACAACTATTATGAAAAAAACATAATCAAGAATTCTGGAAAAACAAAAACAAAAAACAAAGAAAAAACCAACAACAACAACCAAAAAAAACAACTGAACAAAACATTGCCTGTAAACTGAACAAAAACATTGCCTGTAAACTGAACAAAACATTGCCTATAAACTGAACAAAATATTGCTTGTAAATGAACAAAACGTTGCCTGTAACCAGAACAAAACTTTACATGTAAACTGAACAAAATATTGCTTGTAAATGAACAAAACATTGCCTGTAAAGAAACAAAACTTTACCTGTAAACTGAACAAAACATTGCCTGTAAACTGAACAAAACATTGCCTGTAAAGAAACAAAACTTTACCTGTAAACTGAACAAAACATTGCCTGTAAACTGAACAAAACATTGCCTGTAAACTGAACAAAACATTGCTTGTAACCTGAACAAAACATTGTCTGTAAACTGAACAAAACATTGTCTGTAAACTGAACAAAATGTTGCTTGGAACTGAACAAAATGTTGCTTGTAAATGAACAAAACATTGCTTGTAAAGGAACAAAACATTGTATGTAAATGAACAAAACATTGCCTATAAACTGAACGAAACATTGCCTGTAAACTGAACAAAATGGTGCTTGCAACTGAACAAAATGTTGCTTGTAAATGAACAAAACATTGCCTGTAAACTGAACAAAACATTGCCTGTAAACTGAACAAAACATTGCCTGTAAACTGAACAAAACATTGCCTGTAAACTGAACAAAACATTGCCTGTAACTGAACAAAATATTGCTTGTAACTGAACAAAATGTTGCTTGTAAATGAACAAAACATTGCCTGTAACCTGAACTAAACATTGTAAATGAACACAACATTGCCTGTAAATGAACAAATCATTGTCAGTGAATAAACAAACCATTGTCTGTAAATGAACAAACCATTGTCTGTAAATGAACTAAACATTGCCTGTAAATAAACAAAACATTACCTGTAAACAAACAAACCAACCATTGTAACTGAACAAAACATTGGCTGTAAAGAAACAAAATATTTCCTGTAAATGAACAAAATGTTGCCTGTAACTGAACGAAACATTGCCTTAAACAAAGCATTGCCTGTAAAGAAAGAAACATTGCCCATAAATGAACAAAATGGCAAAACGCTGCATGTAAATGAACAAAACATTGCATGAAAAGAAAACTTTTCCTGCAAGCAAGCAAGCAGTCCTGTTTGACTTTAACCGTAACTCCTTGAGGAGTCATTGTGGCACTGCACTGAAGTTTTCAGTCAGTGTGTGCTGGGCAAGTTGAACCTGGCGGAGCCCATCCCTCTCCAGGTTGCAAGATGCATGCTGGGTATATTTGTGTGATTTGTACCATTTGTGATTTGTAACCTACTTTTTTATGTGCAAAATAGATGGTTTGTTATGTGTGGGTGGGGTGGGGGATGAGCGCATGCGTGCGAATTTTGAATTTTATTTATTTATTTATTCTTTTATATCGAGGATAATGGAATAAGCACTTGTGTGCTTTTTTACATCCAGGCCCCATGTGTATGCGTTTTTTGTAAATTCTGTCATCTCTTCCCACCGGCACACACAAGTGTGTGTATGTGTGTGTGTGTGTGTGTGTGTGTGTGTGTGTGTGTGCACATGCGTAGCACTTGAGCTCATGTGTGTGAAACACTTTCAGTCTGTTAATCTTTATACCACAGAATCGTTGTTTACGTCTAAGCTACTGCTCTGTGTGTGTGTGTGCGTGCATGCGCGCGTGTGTGCATGCATGCGTGCGTGTGTGTGGATCACTCTGGATTGTCACGAAAGCGCAGAATACTGTAATTTTAAATGTTCACCGTTGTTTCTGTAGGATGCAGGCCTCATTGTACTCACGGATGCTCGCCTACCCAGAATTCCGTGTAAGTTTGGAGTTATGTAGAACTTAGAGAAAAAAGTGTTCTCCTCTATCAGGAACTCTCGTTTTCTCTTTCTTCTCCAGTTTTGTGTGTGTTTGTGGTGTGCGTGTCTGTTTGTGTCAGTGTGTGCTTGTTGGTATGTTTTTTGCATAAGTGGCACATGCCTTGGCGTCAGTGTGTGTGTAAATTTGTAGTCATGTGCAACTTGGGAATTAAAAGTGTCCACCTCTACTAGGAACTCTTTGTTTTCTCCTCTTTCTTCTCCAGGTAGCTATATATGTATATGTGTGTGTGTGTGTTTGTAGTGTGTGTGTGTGTGTCTTTTTTTTTCTTCTTTTTAAAAAAAAAAATTCTTTTATATTGAGGATAATGGAATAAGCACTTGTGTGCTTTTTTGCATCCAGTCCCCGTGTGTATGCAGTTTTGTAAATGTTGTCATCCGTTCCCACCGGCACACAATGGCCTACTCTTCCGAAAAGTGGAACAGGATTTAACGTGTGCGCAAGGTGTTCTGGGAAAACATGTGTTCTCCTCCACTAGGAGCTCTTTGTTTTCTCCTCTTTCTTCTCCAGGTAGCTATGTATGTATGTGTGTGTTTGTAGTGTGTGTGTGTGTGTGTCTTTGTCAATGCATGCTTGGGTATGTTTTTGCATTTTGTTTTTTAGATCACATTTCAGTGTTTTTTGCATATACCCATGTACTGACACCAGTCTCTGTGCTGCTGCTGTTATGTTTTTGTGTGTGCATGTTTATTTGTGTGTGAATACACATCTTTGGGAGCCACTGTGCCAACCCATGGTTTTGTAATGATGATGAAACCTCAGATAGTCGGGTACACTTAATTCATTGTTACTTTTACAGCGAATAATGACCCATGATACTGGGAAATATCTTGATATGAATCAATCATAATGTATCGTCAGATACATGTAATTATCATTTTACATGTGTAATTATCATTTTACAGTAGTTATTCCTTAATTCTTTGGATTCTGGCAAATAACTTGATGTGAATCAATCACAAGGTATTGTCAGATACGTTTAATTATCATTTTACAATAGGTATTCCCTATTTGTTTGATTCTGGTAAAGATCTTGATATGAATCAATCACAAAGTATCTTCAGATACATCTAATCATCATTTTTACATTAGTTATACCTTATTTCTTTTGATTCTGGCAAATATCTTGATGTGAATCAATCATAAGGTATTGTCAGGTACGTTTAATTATCATTTTTACAGTAGCTTTTCCTTATATTACAGTAGTTATTCCTTAGTTTACAATAGTTATTTCTTATTTCTCTTTATTCTGGCAAATAACGTGATGTGAATCCGTCATGTTCAGTTCTGGATCAGTGCCAAGAGGGTTATGTCCCCTGCCTGAGCAGCTTGGCCTCTGAGAGCTGCTATCCCAAAGAGCAACATTGCAACGGTCTGTTTGACGCCTGCGAAGACGGCTCTGATGAGTTTGGATGTAAGAGACAGCTTTTTAAATTTGTTTTGCTGTTGTTGATGTCACGTGATTTAAGTTATTATTGGTTAACATTCTGCGTGTGAGTGTGTGTATGTGTGGAGGGCGGAAAGGGGGGGGGGTGGGTGTTGTGTGTGTGTATATAAGTATGTGAGTAAGGAGTGTTTGTGTGTGTGTGTGTTTATGTGTGTGTGTGTGTGTGCGTGTTTTGTGTGGGTTTGTGTGTGTGTGTGTGTGTGTGTGTGTGTGTGTGTGTGTTTTGTTGTGTGTGGTTATGTATGTGTATGAAAAAGTCAAACTTTTATTTCCAGATGGTACATTGAACAAGCAGTGCAATCGCTTTTTTTTATCAAGCCATCTATGTGTGTGTGTGTGTGTGTGTGTGTGTGTGTGTGTGTGTGTGAGCATGAAGTTGTGGGTTAAAAAACCATAGAGAAGTGTTCATTTTCATTATATTCTGTTCTAAACCTGGATCAGGGGTCTAGAGGTAATGCGCCTGTCTAGAAAGCGAGAAGTCGGGGTCGGAAGTGTGTGGTGGTTCGAATCCCGTTTGGGCCCGAAACTTTCCCCCATCCATTAGACCATGAGTGGTGGTCTGGGCGCTAGTCTTTCGGATGCACGTAAAAGAACCCACGGCAACAAGAGAGTTGTCCCTGGCAAAATTCTTAGAAAAAGCCTCTCTGATAGGGAAACAAATACAGTTGCAGACAGGAAAAAAAAAAGATTGGGTGGCGCTGCTCTTGTGCCGACGCACTCTCCCCGGGGAGAGCAGCCTGGATTTTACGCAGAGAAATCTCATGACTTAAGTGGTATAAAGAGATAATAAATAAACCTTTTCTGAAGTACGAATAACACATGGTTACCATAAAAACAGTGTTCATACATGATATAAATACCTGGTGATTTACCATATCAAACGGTGTATATTGCTGTGTAGTGTCAATAACCATAGCAAAAGGTGTATATTATTGTGAGTTATCAGTGACAGAAAACTACCATAATAGCGGTATATCAATATGCTATATAAATGGCAGGTAGTAGTGTACAAATGTAAACACCAGGTGAACTACCATAACAACAAGTATGTTGATGCATGATATGACCGGCAGGTGACTGGCATAACACAACAACCTAAATAACTGACACATAATATGACAGGTGACTACCACAGCACAACAGGTAATATAACTGACGCATAATATGACACGTAACTACCATAACACAGCAGGCAATATAACTGACGCATAATATGACAGGTGACTACCACAGCACAACAGGCAATATAACTGACTCATAATATGACAGGTGGCTACCACAACACAACAGGTAATATAACTGACACATATATGACAGGTGACTACTACAACACAACAGGCAATATAACTGACGCATAATATGAAATGCAGGTGACTACTACAACACAACAGGCAATATAACTGACGCATAATATGACATGTGACTACCACAACACAACAGGCAATATAACTGACGCATAATATGACATGTGACTACCACAACACAACAGGCAATATAACTGACTCATAATATGACAGGTGACTACTACAACACAACAGGCAATATAACTGACTCATATGACAGGTGACTACCACAGCACAACAGGCAATATAACTGACTCATAATATGACAGGTGACTACCACAACACAACAGGCAATATAACTGACTCATAATATGACAGGTGACTACCATAGCACAACAGGCAATATAACTGACTCATAATATGACAGGTGACTACTACAGCACAACAGACAATATAACTGACTCATAATATGACAGGTGGCTACCACAACACAACAGGCAATATAACTGACTCATAATATGACAGGTGACTACCATAGCACAACAGGCAATATAACTGACTCATAATATGACAGATGACTACCATAGCACAACAGGCAATATAACTGACTCATAATATGACAGGTGACTACCATAGCACAACAGGCAATATAACTGACTCATAATATGACAGGTGACTACCATAGCACAACAGGCAATATAACTGACTCATAATATGACAGGTGACTACCATAGCACAACAGGCAATATAACTGACACATATATGACAGGTGACTACCATAGCACAACAGGCAATATAACTGACTCATAATATGACAGGTGACTACCACAGCACAACAGGCAATATAACTGACCATAATATGACAGGTGACTACCACAACACAACAGGCAATATAACTGACACATAATATGACAGGTGACTACCACAGCACAACAGGCAATATAACTGACACATAATATGATATGACAGGTGACTACCACAACAACACGATGATGGCGGCCCCCCCACTGCACCACATGAGTTGCATCATGCGTTACTACGAGAACAGTCTGGCCTGCAGGAATCTTTGTCAAGTCAGTTCAGTGCCTTGCTGTTTGTTTGTTTTTTTGTTTGTCAAGTCAGTTCAGTGCCTCTGATTGTTTGTTCCCTTCTCTTTCTTTCTTGCATTCTTTCTTCTTGTCAAGTCAGTTCATTTGTGTCTTTGTTCAAGTCAGTTCAGTTTGGCTGCAGTTCTTTGTCAAGTCAGTTCAGTTTTGCTTTGTCAGTCAGTTCAGTTTTTTCTTTGTCAAGTCAGTTCAGTGCTTGTTTCGTTTGTGTTGTCTGTTCAGTTTTTTCTTTGTCAAGTCAGTTCAGTTGTTTGTGTCTTTGTCAAGTCAGTTCAGTTTGTGTCTTTGTCAAGTCAGTTCAGTTTGTTCTTTGTCAGTCAGTTCAGTTTGTGTCTTTGTCAGTCAGTTCAGTTTGTGTCTTTGTCAAGTCAGTTCAGTTTGTTTTCTTGTCAGTCATGTTCAGATTTGTTGTTCTTTGTCAAGTCAGTTCAGTTTATGTCTTTGTCAAGTCAGTTCAGTTTTAGTTTTGTGTCTTTGTCAAGTCAGTTCAGTTTGTGTCTTTGTCAAGTCAGTTCAGTTTGTGTCTTTGTCAAGTCAGTTCAGTTTGTGTCTTTGTCAAGTCAGTTCAGTTTGTGTCTTTGTCAAGTCAGTTCAGTTTGTGTCTTTGTCAAGTCAGTTCAGTTTGTGTCTTTGTCAAGTCAGTTCAGTTTGTGTATTTGACAAGTCAGTTCAGTTTGTTTCTGTAGTCAGTTCAGTTCAGTTTGTGTCATTTGTCATCAGTTCAAGTTCAGTTTGTGTCTTTGTCAAGTCAGTTATGTTTTGTAGTCGTTTGTCGAAGTCAGTTCAGTTTGTGTCTTTGTCAAGTCAGTTCAGTTTGTTTCTTTGTCAAGTCAGTTCAGTTTGTTTCTTTGTGAAGTCAGTTCAGTTTGTGTCTTTGTCAAGTCATTCAGTTCAGTTTGTGTCTTTGTCAAGTCAGTTCAGTTTGTGTATTTGACAAGTCAGTTCAGTTTGTTTCTTTGTCAGGTCAGTTCAGTTTGTGTATTTGTCAAGTCAGTTCAGTTTGTGTATTTGACAAGTCAGTTCAGTTTGTGTCTTTGTCAAGTCAGTTCAGTTTGTGTTTTGTACAAGTCAGTTCAGTTTGTTTCTTTGTCAAGTCAGTTCAGTTTGTGTCTTTGTCAAGTCAGTTCAGTTTGTGTCTTTGTCGAGTCAGTTCAGTTCAGTTTGTGTCTTTGTCAAGTCAGTTCAGTTTGTGTCTTTGTCAAGTCAGTTCAGTTTGTGTATTTGACAAGTCAGTTCAGTTTGTGTCTTTGTTGTCAGTTCAGTTCAGTTTGTGTCTTTGTCAAGTCAGTTCAGTTTGTGTCTTTGTCAAGTCAGTTCAGTTTGTGTCTTTGTCAAGTCAGTTCAGTTTGTGTCTTTGTCGTCAAGTCAGTTCAGTTTGTGTCTTTGTCAAGTCAGTTCAGTGTTGTTGTTTTTTGTCAAGTTCAGTTCAGTTTGTTGTTCTTTGTACAAGTCAGTTCAGTTCATTGTTTGTGTTTTTGTCAAGTCAGTTCAGTTTGTGTTTTGTACAAGGTCAGCATTTCAGTGCCTCTGCTGTTTGTTTGTTGTCAAGTTCAGGTTCAGTGTTGTGTTTGTTGTCAAGTCAGTTCACTCTGCTGTTGTTTGTTGTTTGTCAAGTCAGTTCAGTGCCTTGCTGTTTGTTGTTTGTCAAGTCAGTTCAGTGCCTCTGCTGTTTGTTTGTTTGTCAAGTCAGTTCAGTGCCTCTGCTGTTTGTTGTTTTGTTTGTCAAGTCAGTTCAGTGCCTCTGCTGTTTGTGTGTTTGTTTGTCGAGTCAGTTCAGTGCCTCTGCTGTCTGTCTGTTTGTTTGTCAAGTCAGTTCAGTGCCTCTGCTGTTTGTGTGTGTGTTTGTCAAGTCAGTTCAGTGCCTCTGCTGTTTGTTTGTTTGTCAAGTCAGTTCAGTGCCTCTGCTGTTTGTTTGTCATATCAGTTCAATGCCTCTGCTGTCTGTTTGTTTGTTTGTTTGTTTGTTTGTCAAGTCAGTTCAATGCCTCTGCTGTTTGTTTGTTTGTTTGTCAAGTCAGTTCAGTGCCTCTGCTGTTTGTTTGTTTGTTTGTTTGTCAAGTCAGTTCAGTGCCTCTGCTGTTTGTTTGTTTGTCAAGTCAGTTCAGTGCCTCTGCTGTTTGTTTGTTTGTCCGTTTGTCAAGTCAGTTCAGTGCCTCTGCTGTTTGTTTGTTTGTCAAGTCAGTTCAGTGCCTCTGCTGTTTGTTTGTTTGTCAAGTCAGTTCAGTGCCTCTGCTGTTTGTTTGTTTGTCAAGTCAGTTCAGTGCCTCTGCTGTTTGTTTGTTTGTCAAGTCAGTTCAGTGCCTCTGCTGTTTGTTTGTCATATCAGTTCAATGCCTCTGCTGTTTGTTTGTTTGTCCAGTCAGTTCAGTGCCTCTGCTGTTTGTTTGTTTGTCAAGTCAGTTCAGTGCCTCTGCTGTTTGTTTGTTTGTCAAGTCAGTTCAGTGCCTCTGCTGTTTGTTTGTTTGTCAAGTCAGTTCAGTGCCTCTGCTGTTTGTTTGTTTGTCCGTTTGTCAAGTCAGTTCAGTGCCTCTGCTGTTTGTTTGTTTGTCAAGTCAGTTCAGTGCCTCTGCTGTTTGTTTGTTTGTCAAGTCAGTTCAGTGCCTCTGCTGTTTGTTTGTTTGTCAAGTCAGTTTCGTGCTTGTGTTTGTTTGTTTGTCAAGTCGTTCAGTGCCTCTGCTGTTTGTTTGTTTGTCAAGTCAGTTCAGTGCCTCTGCTGTTTGTTTGTTTTGTTTTGTCAAGTCAGTTCAGTGCCTCTGCTGTTTGTTTGTTTGTCAAGTCAGTTCAGTGCCTCTGCTGTTTGTTTGTTTGTCAAGTCAGTTCAGTGCCTCTGCTGTTTGTTTGTTTGTTTGTCCAGTCAGTTCAGTGCCTCTGCTGTTTGTTTGTCATGTCAGTTCAGTGCCTCTGCTGTTTGTTTGTTTGTTGAGTCAGTTCAGTGCCTCTGCTGTTTGTTTGTCAAGTCAGTTCAGTGCCTCTGCTGTTTGTTTGTTTGTTTGTCAAGTCAGTTCAGTGCCTCTGCTGTTTGTTTGTTTGTCAAGTCAGTTCAGTGCCTCTGCTGTTTGTTTGTTTGTCAAGTCAGTTCAGTGTCTCTGCTGTTTGTTTGTTTGTTTGTCAAGTCAGTTCAGTGCCTCTGCTGTTTGTTTGTTTGTTTGTGAGTCAGTTTGTGCTAGTTCAGTGCCCATTCTGTTTTGTCTTTGCTTTTTTTTTTTTTTTGTCAAGTCAGTTCATTGCCTCTCGTCAAGTCAGTTCAGTGTTTTGTGTTTTGTCAAGTCAGTTCAGTGCTGTCTTTGTCAGTCAGTTCAGTTCTGTTTGTGTCTTTGTCAGTCAGTTCAGTGTCTGGTTTGCAAGTCGTTCGTTTGTTTTTGTCAAGTCAGTTCAGTGCCTCTGCTTGTTTGTTGTTTGTCAGTCAGTTCAGTCGTTTGTGTCTTTGTCAAGTCAGCTTGTTTGTGTTTTGTCAGTCAGTCAGTGCTTCTGTTGTTGTCTCTTTGTAGGTCAGTTCAGTTTGTTTCTTTGTCAAGTCAGTTCAGTTTGGTTTTTGTCAGGTCAGTTCAGTGCCTCTGCTGTTTGTTTGTCAAGTCAGTTCAGTGCCTCTGCTGTTTGTTTGTCAAGTCAGTTCAGTGCCTCTGCTGTTTGTTTGTCAAGTCAGGTCAGTGCCTCTGCTGTTTGTCTGTTTGTTTGTCAAGTCAGTTCAGTGCCTCTGCTGTTTGTTTGTCAAGTCAGTTCAGTGCCTCTGCTGTTTGTTTGTTTGTCAAGTCAGTCCAGTGCCTCTGCTGTTTGTTTGTTTGTTTGTCAAGTCAGTTCAGTGTCTCTGCTGTTTGTTTGTTTGTTTGTCAAGTCAGTTCAGTGCCTCTGCTGTTTGTTTGGTTGTGTGTTGTTTGTTTGTCAAGTCAGTTCAGTGCCTCTGCTGTTTGTTTGTTTGTCAAGTCAGTTCAGTGCCTCTGCAGTTTGTTTGTTGTGTTGTTGAGTCAGTTCAGTGCCTCTGCTGTTTGTTTGTTGTTTGTCAAGTCAGTTCAGTGCCTTGCTGTTTGTTTGTTGTATGTCAAGTCAGTTCAGTGCCTTCTGTGTTGTTTGTTTGTCAGTCAGTTCAGTGCTCTGCTGTTTGTTTGTTTGTCAAGTCATTTAGTTCTGCTCATCTGTTTCGTTTGTTTCTTTGTCAGTCAGTTCAGTCTTGGTTGTTTTTGTCAAGTCAGTTCAGTGCCTTGTTTGTGTTTGTTGTGGTCAGTTCAGTGCCTCTGCTGTTTGTTTGTTTATTTGTTCAGTTCAGTGCCTCTGCTGTTTGTTTGTGCAAGTCAGTTCAGTGCTTGCTGTTTGTTGTTGTTGTTTGTCAAGTCAGTTCAGTGCTTGCTGTGTTGTGTGTTCGTTTGTCAAGTCAGTTCAGTGCCTCTGCGTGTTTGTTTGTTTGTTTGTCAAGTCAGTTCAGTGCCTCTGCTGTTGTTGTGTGTTGTTTGTCAAGTCAGTTCAGTGCCTCTGCTGTTTGTTTGTTTCAAGTATTGGTGCATATGCTGTTTTGTTTTCAAGTCAGTGCTCTGCGTTTGTTTGTTTTTGTTTGTCAAGTCAGTTCAGTGCTTGTGTTTGTTTGTGTCAGGTTTGTCAAGTGTCAGCGCCTCTGCTGTTTGTTTGTACAAGTCAGTTCGTGCCTCTGCATGTTTGTTGTTTTGTCAAGTCAGTTCAGTGCCTCTGCTGTTTGTGTTGTGTTTGTCAAGTCAGGTCAGTGCCTCTGCTGTTTGTTTGTTTTGTTTGTCAAGTCAGTTCAGTGCCTCTGCTGTTTGTTTGTTTGTTGCAAGTCAGTTCAGTGCCCTGCTGTTTGTTGTTTGTTTGTCAAGTCAGTTCAGTGCTCTGCTGTTTGTTGTTTTTTGTCGAGTCAGTTCAGTGCTCTGCTGTTTGTTTGTTTTTGTTTGTCAAGTCAGTTCAGTGCCTCTGCTGTTTGTTTGTTTGCTGTTGTTTTGTCAAGTCAGTTCAGTGCCTCTGCTGTTTGTTTGTTTGCTTGTTTGTCAAGTGAGTTCAGTGCCTCTGCTGTTTGTTTGTTTGTTTGTCAAGTCAGTTCAGTTTGTGTCTTTGTCAAGTCAGTTCAGTTTGTGTCTTTGTCAAGTCAGTTCAGTTTGTGTCTTTGTCAAGTCAGTTCAGTTTGTGTCTTTGTCAAGTCAGTTCAGCGCCTCTGCTGTGTGTTTGTTTGTTCATTTGTTTGTCAAGGACATAGGTGGGATTGTCTTCTACAGCATTGGTTGTTGTTTTTTGTTTGAGAGTATGCACTACATGTTTTGGATGCATTAACACATGGGGCCTGGGCTGACAGCCAAAGGACTTGTGAGGAAATGACGGATGGACGGACAGACAGCATTGTAGCAACAGTCATAGAAGTTCTTTTGTAAATTACTCTCCACAAATGTGATAGTGTGTGTGTGTTTGTGTTTTTTAAAACTAAAAAAAAAAAATTGTATTCTTTTATTTCGAAGATAATGGAATAAGCACTTATGTGGGTTTTTTTCCATCCAGTCCCCGTGTGTATGCAGTTTTGTCAATTTTGTCATCCGTTCCCACCCGGCACACAATGGCCTACTCTTCCGAAAAGCAGAACAGGTTTTAACGTGTGCGCAAGATGTGTGTGTGTGTGTGTGTGTCACTCAGGCGTTGGGATAACTCAGTCGTCAGAGCACTGGCTGTCCCCAAGCTAAGGTTAAGCAGCAATGAACGTTGTTGCCTTGAGGATGGGTGACTGTGTGCTTTGGCTTCAATACAGTCCCTCAGTACACCCAGCTGTGAATGGATACCTACCCTCTTGAGGGTCAGGGAAAGTAAAGGCAGTGACGGAGAGGAGATGGACGCTGCCCTCAGTATGCTGGCCCCTGGAGAAGCTGAGGTTTCTGACATCTCGCTAACCAATGACTGCAGCATAGGTTATGGAAACACCTTTACTGTTTTCATCACTAAAATGTGCAGAGTCCAGCCTTTTAAGGAATCATTTTAGAAATTTTATTTCATTTTATTTTTATCTATTTATTTTGTTTTCTGAGGAATCATTTTATTTTCTGTTATGTAGGTGCCATGTAGTTCATTCTTTCAATTTTCATTTTGATGTGTATGTGTGTGTGCGTGTGTGCATGTGTATGTGTGTGCAGACCAAACGGGCGTGTGGATTTCCGGGTGCCGGTACCCAAGTACCCGCTGAAGTGGGTGGTGAACGGCCTGTCCATGAGCCACAATCAGGGTCTGGGTATCATGAGACGACCTGTCATGGTTAGTCCTTGGTGTCCGTCAGTCTGTCTGTGTGTCTGTCTGTTTATCTGTGTGTGTGTGTGTATGTGTGTTTGTGTGTGTTCATGAGCGGGTGTGTGTTTGTGTTTATGTGTGTTTTGTGCGTGTGTGTGTGTATGTGTGTGTGTTTGTGTGTATGTGTGTGTTTGTTTGTGTGTTGTGTGTGTGTGTGTGTGTATGACAGCTGTCAGCAGTGAGATGTGGTGGGGGGGGGGGGGGGGGGCATTCATGCACAAGTGTGAGAACACATTTCACATCGGACAGCTTGCCGAACTAAGACGGTTTTACGCAAAAAGGAGTCAAACTCTGCATTAAAAATGTCCATGTTAAAAAAAAAAGCCAATGTTTGTGTCACATTAACTGTAAATGGGCTATACTGGGTTTTTTCAAATCTTATACTTAGTTAGTTTTCTCGTACACACACAAGTATACACAGGAATGTGCGTCATTGATGCAGTGAGGTGACAGCCCTGATATTATGGCCTCTGTGGTTGGTGGGGCTGTAAACAACAGGATTGGATTGGCGTTGAAGTTGGTGTGTGCGGTTGTGGCTTTCAGTACGACGCAACGCGGTTCATGTACATCATGGTGGAGCATCCCAAGACGATTGTGCGCGGGGAGCAGATCGGGGTGCGGGTGACCGTCTTCAACTACTGGTACGACGACGATTACATCGAGGTCAGTGCCTTTTTTAGCCTGTCTTGACACTGCGTCGGTGGTTTGTGATCATGGAAGAAGTTGGGGGGGAAGAGAGGAGCTATCTGCAATAGTGGAATAGAGGGGTGAAAACAGAAGTAATGTGAAATTTTGGTTTTTGTTTGGGGTTTTTTGTTGTTGTTTTTTTTATGCTGTCTCATTTGCTGTGACACCCTTGTTCTGCAGTTCTCACATCACTCATTCCAATCTCCCCGCCACAGCCATATCCAGATTCGTGTTGCATCCTCAGGGTCGGAAGATCAAAGGGAGGCCATCATTATCAGGCCGCCATGGGGCCACCAGCCAGAGGGGCCCTGCACTTCTGCTGGCTCACTTTGGTGGTGTTGAGGGGTACCTGTTCTGAGCTAACATACACAGGACACCACCTACTAAGCCCCTTATTAATGACAGTATTAGCTCAGTCACAGAGCCAGACTTAATGAGTCGCCCACCCGAGGTGGCAACCACCACAACGTCCCTCCAATGACCACCCCTTGCGAACCTCCAACCCTAAGGTCTTTGACACAAACTCACCACAGGCACAGAAGTTTATAAGGAAACTGAATCTGTGGTTGTCGTGAGACCAGAGCAACTGGGACCACCGAATCAGAGGCAATTTTTTATTGCATGATGATCAGTGATAATGGGGATGATGTAATGATGCTGCTGTGGAAGTGCATATGTTTTGAGACTACTGGACAGGGCTGTACTCTACGCTTACTATCATAATATATTCCTGTGTCATCTGGGCCTGAGAGATACAGACACCTGCAGTGTTGGTCAGGTAATTTGAGCAGCACTCTCAAAGTCTCATCCATAAAGTGGATGAAGCTGGACCGTGTGCTCCCAGTCTTCCCACTGAGCCCACAGCACACTCGCTCAGGCTGGAGCCAGTTAGAGTCAGAAAAATTCTCTATGACTCTTATGGGACTTAAACCTGTTACTTTCTAGTCTGTAACCCAAGGCACTAACCACTGCGCCATAGCGGACGGTAGAAATCATGTGAAATTGTGAAAAGTGGGGGTGATGAGGTTGCTCCTTTAAATTTTAAAAATGCCTCAGCTTTAGGGGGCTAAACTCCCTGACCCCCACTCCTGCCCCCCCCCCCCTCCCCCACCAATATAGTTCCATTTTAGGATTCTCAAAAATTGTCAGCTATGCCTATGTATTGCCAATTTTATTTTGGCTGTTAAACAGTGATAGATGTTAGTTTGTGTGTATTTGTGCATGTTAGCATGCATGCATGTGTGTGTGTGTATTTGTGTGTGTGAGTATGCATGCATTGCATGCATGTGTGAGTGTGTGTGAGACATGTTCTTTAATATAAATCCTAAAGACAACCTGTGGTGTGTGTGATCTGTACTTTGAGACAAATTTTAAAGACAATTTGTGATGTGAGAGAGAGAGACATGTTCTGTAAGATAAATTCTAAAGACAATCTATGATGTGTGTGTGTGTGTGTGTGTGTGTGCTGTACTGTAAGACAAATTATAAAGACAGTCTGTGATGTGATGTGTGTGTGAGAGAGAGGTGTTCTGTAAGATTCTGTAAGACATATCCTAAAGACAATCTGTGATGTGTGTGTGTGTGTGTGAGACATGTTCTATAAGGTGAATCCTGAAGACAATCTGCAATGTGTTTGTGTGACATGTTCTGTAAGGTGAATCCTGAAGACAATCTGTGATGTGTGTGTGTGTGACATGTTCTGTAAGGTGAATCCTAAAGACAATCTGTGATGTGTGTGTGTGAGACATGTTCTGTAAGGTGAATCCTAAAGACAATCTGTGATGTGTTTGTGTGTGTGTGACATGTTCTGTAAGATGAATTTTAAAGACAATCTGTGATGTGTGTGTGTGACATGTTCTGTAAGATGAATCCTGACGACAATCTGTGATGTGTGTATGTGTGACATGTTCTGTAAGATGAATCCTGAAGACAATCTGTGATGTGTGTGTGTGTGTGTGACATGTTCTGTAAGATGAATCCTGAAGACAATCTGTGATGTGTGTGTGTGTGTGACATGTTCTGTAAGATGAATCCTAAAGACAATCTGTGATGTGTGTGTGTGAGACATGTTCTGTAAGGTGAATCCTGAAGACAATCTGTGATGTGTGTGTGTGAGACATGTTCTGTAAGGTGAATTTTAAAGACAATCTGTGATGTGTGTGTGTGTGTGTGAGAGTGACATGTTCTGTAAGGTGAATTTTAAAGACAACCTGATATGTGTGTGTGTGCATGTGAGACATGTTCTGTAAGGTGAATCCTGAAGACAATCTGTGGTGTGTGTGCGTGTGTGTGTGTGTTGTGTGTGTGTATGACATGTTCTGTAAGGTGAATCCTAAAGACAATCTGTAATGTGTGTGTGTGTGTGTGTGTGTGTGTGAGACATGTTCTGTAAGGTGAATCCTAAAGACAATCAGTGATGTGTGTGTGTGTGTGTGTGACATGTTCTGTAATGTAAATCCTAAAGACAATCTGTGATGTGTGTGTGTGCGTGTGTGTCCTGAAGACAATCTGTGATATGTGTGTGTGTGTGACATGTTCTGTAAGGTGAATCCTGAAGACAATCTGTGATGTGTGTGTGTGTGTGTGTGTGTGTGTGTTCTGTTAGATGAATTTTAAAGACAATATTGTGATGTGTGTTTGAGACATGTTCTATAATGTAAATCCTGAAGACAATCAGTGATGTATGTGTGTGTGTGAGACATGTTCTGTAAGGTGAATCCTAAAGACAATCTGTGATGTGTGTGTGTGTATGACGTGCTCTGTAAGGTGAATCCTAAAGACAATCTGATGTGTGTGTGCGTGTGTGTGTGTATGACATGTTCTGTAAGGTGAATCCTAAAGACAATCTATGATGTGTGTGTGTGAGACACGTTCTGTAATGTAAATCCTGAAGACAATCTGTGATGTGTGTTGTGTGTGTGAGACATGTTCTGTAAGGTGAATCCTGAAGACAATCTGTGATATGTGTGTGTGTGTGTATGTGTGTGCGTGCGTGTGTGTGTGTGTGTGTGTGCGTGTGTGTGTGTGTGTGTGTGTGGATGGCGTACCCAGGTGCTGGTGACGATGCATGGCAGCAATGACTTTGAGTTTGTGCTGGTGGAGGAGATGGGGGTGGTGCAGTCCTACAGTCCCCGCACACACAGAGGAGACAAGCAGACCCTCGTCTTTGTGAGTTGTTTCGTCGAGAGTGAGGGAGTGTGTAGTGTGGTGTGTGTAGTGTATGTGTAGTGTGGGTTTGTGTGGGTTTGTGTGTGTAGTGTTATCTGTGTGTAGTGTGTGTGTGGGTTTGTGTCTGTAGTGTGTGTGTGTGAAGTCAAGTCAAATCAAAAAGATCTTTATTGAGGATAAAAGAGCTTACAAGCTTTTGTGTGTGTGTGTGTTGTGTCCGTGTGTGTGTGTGTGTGTGTGTGTGTTGTGTGTGTAGTGTGTGTTGTGTGTGTATGCAGTGTGAGTGTGCATGTTGTGTTTATGGGTGTGTGTGGCATGTTGTGTTGTGTGTGTGTAGTGTGTGTGTGCATGTTCTAATTCACTCTCCACAAATGTGATAGTGTGTGTGTGTGTGTGTGTGTGTGTGTGTGTGTGTGTGTGTGTGTGTGTGTGTGTGTGTGTGTGGCAGCAATCATAAAAGTTATTTTGTAATTCACTCTCCACAAATGTGATTGTGTGTGTATACACAGTACAGAACAGCTCAGTAGAAGAGAACCCATTAGTTACAGGGCAGCAGAAGTTATAGCAGCAGTGAAGTTGAGATGTAGGCTGTGGCATTTAGCTTATCTCAGCAGTTGACAAAGCTTACATTGATAAAAAAGGAAAGGAAACTGAGATATGTAGACCATGCACTATGAAACCAAGATACAGACCTCATGAAAAACTGTCTTTCAAAGCAAGACTGAAACATACAAAAATGGCAGACCACCAGCTACTCTCACTGGCAACATTTACAAACCCTGTAGCATGAGAATCCATGAAGTCAGCAGCAAAGACCGGAGGAGCAAACGGAGAAGGAGGATCATGTCCGTGTCATTGGGTGCGACAGCTAACGCCAAACTCAGTAATGCCCACAGACAGGTGAGACGAAGCTTTTGGGGTGGGCCATGTAGATGATGTCTTTCAGACCTGAGGAGGGCAGAGGACATACAGGGACTGCTGCGTAATCTTCCTCAGTGTGCTGCAGGTTGTGTCTATCTATCTATCTATCTGTCCCGTAGTCTGACGACCGTGGGGGCACCCTCAAAGACTCAACAACCAGTTCCCTCCATTCCTCTCTCTGTTCTGCCTTTCTCAGGGTTTTGTTGAGTTCTAGGCCTGTCCATTCGCTGATGTTATCCTCCCAGCTCTTCCTTGGTCTGCCTCTTCTTCTTCCTCCTTGGACAGTGCCTTGTAAAACTGTCTTTGCAAGTCCTTTGGATCTTGTGACATGCCCATACCATTTAAGTTTACGCTTTTTCACGATCGTTACAAGGTTCTCATAGGGTCCAATGGTTTGCTGGATTCTGTTATGCACGCTTTCGTTGCTTATGTGGTCTTTGTAGGAGATGCCAAGGAGTCTCCGAAAGCATCTCATCTCCACCGCCTGTACTCTTCTCTCCAAATCTGCAGTCAGGGTCCATGATTCACAGGCATACAGAAATATGGATATGACGAGGGAGAGCAGGTTGTGTAGCGTCGGCCAAAATGTGACGCGACGTGACGTCTTGGTTTTCAGCTGGAGCCGGGAGAGTCCAAGGACATCTACCTGCCCATCGTTCCCGTCAAGGCGCTCATGCGCGGAGAGTTCACCTTCCACGTCAGCGCCACCTGCTTCCTGGCTAAGGACGACTACTACGGCACCATGCAAGTCATTGTGAGTTCTCTCTCTTCTCTCTGGGTTTTGGTGTGAAGAGTAGTTTGTTGGGTGTTGTTAATAATGTTTGTCATTGCGTGGTTTTTTATCCTGTTGGTGGTGTCTTTTGTTGGGTTCAGAATGTGCTGTTTGTCATTGGTGCTGCATTGTGTGTGTTGTGTTATGTGTGCTGCGTTGTTGTTATGAGTTTGGATGTCTTGTTGGTTTTGTGGAGGATCATCTTTTGGATGTGACTATAAACCAAGGTCGCATGTGTGAATGCATGCAGAACATCTTGCACACACGTTAAAACCTGCTCCGCTTTTATGAAGCGTAGGCCATTGTGTGCCGGAGGAAATGGATGACAATATTTACAAAACTGCATACACACGCGGACTAGGTGTAAAAAAAAGCTCATGAGTGTTTATTCCATTATCATCGAAATAAATAAATAAATAGATGATAAGACATGAGGTCGTTTCAGAGAGCCTTGCTGTCACCTGGTTGGGAATCCAAGCATGCATGTCTAGCTTGATTGTCCAGTTTTGTTTTGTTTTGTTTCGTTTTGACCGAATTACAGGGTCTATCTATCTATCTGTCCCGTAGTCTGACAGCCGTGGGGGCACCCTCAAAGACTCAACAACCAGTTCCCTCCATTCCTCTCTCTGTTCTGCCTTTCTCAGGGTTTTGTTGAGTTCTAGGCCTGTCCATTCGCTGATGTTATCCTCCCAGCTCTTCCTTGGTCTGCCTCTTCTTCTTCCTCCTTGGACAGTGCCTTGTAAAATTGTCTTTGCAAGTCCTTTGGATCTTGTGACAATTACAGGGTACAGTTTTAGAATCATACTAGTTGATGATCTGAAGTCTGTAGCTAATACCAATAGACTGCGCTGGTTTGGGCACGTTCAACGGAAAGCAGACCACCACATCATAAAAAAGAGCAATGAACTTCGTAGTGGATGGAAAGAGACCAAAGGGAAGACCTAGCAAAACTGGGCTGCCTGTATTGCAGATGATCTTTAGAGAAAGGGGCATAAATGAGGAGGAAGCTCAAAACAGAGAGAGATGGAGAAGGCTCATCAATGTCAAACCTCCCTTGGGAGAAACATGACAGAAAAGGAAGAAGAAGAAGAAGAGGAAGAAGTTTAAGAATCATACTTACTTACTCAGGCCCATCACTCCCCATGGAGCATAGGCCGCCGACAACAGTCCGCCAGAGTCCTCTGTCCTGGGCATACTGCACATTTATTTTTTGTTTCTTCCATGGCTACAGCTCCAAGGTTCACCAGTGGGGAAAGTTTCGCGTATGCGACCGTTTCTGCCCGCCAGTAAGGCAGCCGCATTCAGGCTTTGGGGATGATGAGTAAACATGACAACAATGTGCAGGCGGTGGTCTAGAGGTAACGCGCCTGTCTAGAATGCGAAAAGTCCGGGTCGGGTGTGTGCGTGGTTCGTATCCCGTTTGGGCCCGAAATTTTCCCCCATCCATTAGACCATGAGTGGTGGTCTGGGCGCTAGTCTTTCGGATGAGACGATAAACCAAGGTCCCGTGTGTTACACAAAATTTTCAGCGCATGTAAAAGAACCCACGGCAACAAGAGAGTTGTCCCCTGGCAAAATTCTTAGAAAAAAGCCACTCTGATAGGGAAACAAATACAGTTGCAGACCAAAAGAAGAAAAAAAAGGGTGGCACTGCTCTTGCGACGCTCTCTCCCCGGGGAGAGCAGCCCGAATTTCACGCACAGAAATCTCGTGACTTAAAGTGGTATAATATATTTTTATATATATATTTTTTTTTAAATGTGCAGGCGCTTTTTTAAATACATATTTTGTCACCCATTCTTACTGGCAATGGTGGCCTACTCTTCCAAAAAGGCAGAATGGGTTTTGATGTGTGTGCAAGCTGTTCTGCGTCTGGAACCTTGGTTTACAGTCTCACTTGAAGGACTTTCAGTGGAGTGGAGTCAGTACTGATGTTAATTTTAGGGGGGAAAAAATCCCCTTGAATGGGCGTCCTAGTGTTGGCTCCAAATTGGGCTTAGTCCTGGGCTGTGTGTGAGAGAGTGAGAGTGTGTGTGATGTGTGTGTGTGTTGTTATGTGTGTGTGTGTTGTTATGTATGTGTGTTGTGTGTGTGAGTGAGTGTGTGTGTTGTTATGTGTGAGAGTGAGTGAGTGAGTGTGTGTGTGTTGTTATGTGTGTGAGTGTTGTTATGTGTGTGTGTGTGTTGTTATGTATGGTGGTGTTGTGTGTGTGTGTGTGTGTTGTGTGTGTGTGTTGTTATATGTGTGTGAGTGTGTTGTTATATGTGTTGTCAGTGTGTGTGAGTGTGTGTTTTGTTATGTGTGTGTGAGAGTGAGTGAGTGAGTGTGTGTGTGTGTTGTTATGTGTGTGAGTGTTGTTATGTGTGTGTGTGTGTTGTTATGTATGTGTGTTGTGTGTGTGTGTGTTGTTATATGTGTGTGAGTGTGTTGTTATATGTGTGTGAGTGTGTGTTTTGTTATGTGTGTGTGAGAGTGAGTGAGTGAGTATGTGTGTGTGTTGTTATGTGTGTGTGTGTGAGTGAGAGAGAGAAAGAGTGAGTGTGTGAGGGTGTTGTTATGTGTGTGTGTTGTTGTGTGTGTGTTGTTGTTGTTGTGTGTGTGTATGTTGTTGTGTGTGTGTGTTGTTATATATATGTGTGTGTTGTGTGTGTGTTGTATGTATGTGTATATATATATATATATATATATACCACACAAAGTGAAAGCATAACAACCAGCATAATAAATGTTCCCCTATATATATATATGTGTGTGTGTGTGTGTGTGTCTGTTGTTATGTGTGCGTTGTTATATACATGTGAGTGTGTATGTAAGGACCACTACTACTACAACAAAAAAAACCACCAAAAAAAACCACACCAAAAAAGTGAACCCACCATCACCGCCAATAATAATAATAATATGGAATTTATATAGCGCTGAATCTTGCAAAAACAAACAAATCGAAGCGCTTGTAGTTACACTACAGGCAGCACCTCACTAACAGCCTGCTTGTTCATCACCGTTACACTACAGGCAGCACCTCACTAACAGCCTGCTTGTTCATCACCGTTACACTACAGGCAGCACCTCACTAACAGCCTGCTTGTTCATCACCGTTACACTACAGGCAGCACCTCACTAACAACCTGCTTGTTCATCACCGTTACACTACAGGCAGCACCTCACTAACAGCCTGCTTGTTCATCACCGTTACACTACAGGCAGCACCTCACTAACAACCTGCTTGTTCATCACCGTTACACTACAGGCAGCACCTCACTAACAACCTGCTTGTTCATCACCGTTACACTACAGGCAGCACCTCACTAACAGCCTGCTTGTTCATCACCGTTACACTACAGGCAGCACCTCACTAACAACCTGCTTGTTGGTTTTCTTGCCGTGACAACGGACAGCCGGACGGAGTGATAAACTATTACCACATCCCTTACCTGGTGGACCTGATTCGCTTCAGCACCATCGACGTGCCCGACTTGAAAGTGCCGGTCACGGAACACTTTCTGGTGGCCGGGCAGTGGAGGTACCTGCTGTACGTGCCGGGGTCAGGCCATGCCTGTGTGTCCACTTTTGGTGAGTGCAAGGAAAAGCTGTGTACACCTGTCTGTGTCTGTGTGTGTGTGTGTTGTCTGTGTCTGTGTGTTGTGTTGTGTGTGTGTGTGTTGTTGTGTGTGTAAGTGTGTTGTTTTGTGTTTTGTGTGTGTGTGTGTGTGTGGATTGGGGGGGTGGGGGTGTGGGTGGGTGGTGTGTGTTTTTTGTGTGTGTGTGTGTGGTGGATGGGGGTGGTGGGGTGGTATGGGTGTGGGTGGGTGTTGGTGTGTGTGTTAGTGTGAGTGTGGTGTGTGTTTATATTTTATATATATATTTTTTTAAAATTCTTTTATATTTTATTCTTTTATATCGAGGATAATGGAATAACCCACTTAGGTGCTTTTTTTATTTTACATCCAGTCCCCGTGTGTTTGCAGTATTATAAATTTTGGCATCCGTTCCCACCGGCACACAATGGCCTACTCTTCCGAAAAGCGGAATGGGGTTTAACATACACACCAGATGTTCTGCGTGCATTTGCACACTGGATCTCGGCTTGTAGTCTCATCTTAAGTACTTTTGGGAAAGTGGAATCTGCACTGATGTTAACTCCAGAGGAAAAATCCCCTTGAACGGGATTCGAACCCGGGTCGTCAAGATTGCGAGCGCAATGTTCTAACCACCTGGCTATCCCATCCCCCAAAGTAAAGAGATGTGTATTGGTATTAAAAGATTTTGTGAGTATCAAAATACAGATTCCGAACAATATAAACAATATGCTGCAAAAACGTGGCAAAGAAACGCAAATGGAACAAAAACACTGCACAACTGAACGCTATGCTAAAAGCAGAATGTTGAATCTGTACAATTACAAATGATTCGTTTTGTGTGTGTGTGTGTGCGTGCGTGCGCGTGTGTGTGTTTGTGTATATAATTTGAATGTGTGTGGGAAGTGTGCATGTGTGCATTTAATTTGTATGTGTGTGGGATGTATATCACAAATGAAGAACTATGGAGAATGTGCAAAGTTGATGATCTGAAGTCTGTAGCTAGTACCAATAGACTGCGCTGGTTTGGGCACGTTCAACGGAAAGCAGACCACCACATCATAAAAAGAGCAATGAACTTCGTAGTGGATGGAAAGAGACCAAAGGGAAAACCTAGCAAGACCTGGGCTGCCTGTATTGCAGATGATCTTAGAGAAAGGGGCATAAATAAGAAGGAGGAAGCTCAAAACAGAGAGAGATGCAGAAGGCTCATCAATGTCAAACCTCCCCTGGGAGAAACTTGACAAAAAAAGGAAGAAGAAGAAGAGGATGTATATGTATAATTCACGCGCACACAAACGTGCAATTAAATCAACAAAATCCCGGATTCGTTTTAACTCACAACTAACCTTCAACCCCCCCTCACTAGGTGACATGGTGACCCCGGGCTTTTTCGAGGACTACCTAAACGCAGAGAACGTGCTGTTGCGGCCGTATGGAGGCGGGGAGCAGATCGTGTTCAACCTGGCCTACAACCTGTTCACCCTGCACTTCATGAAGGCCTACAACCAGCTGAGCAACGAACGCCTGGCCATTGCCCTCAACAAGATGAACATCGGTCAGTGCACCCCCACACATCCGCATGTAGTAATAATAATTATAATGATAATAATGATGTATGGAATATATATAGCGCTGAATCTTGTCAAGCAACAAATCAATGCGCTCAGATGAGATGACGTTTAATTTTTTTTTTATCAAGGATAATAATAATAATAATAATAATAATGTATGGAATTTATATAGCACTGAATCTTGTCAAGCAACATATCAAAGCACTCAGATGAGATGACATTGAAAATTTTTTTTTATCAGGGATAATAATAATAATAATAATAATAATAATGTATGGAATGTATATAGCACTGAATCTTGTCAAGCAACAAATCAAAGCGCTCAGATGATACATTAAATTTTTTTTTTTCATGGATAATAATATTATAATATTAATAATAATAATAATAGTAATAATAATAGTGTATGGAATTTATATAGCACTGAATCTTGTCAAGCAACAAATCAAAGCACTCAGATGAGATGACATTGAAATTTTTTTTTATTTATCAAGGATAATAATAATAATAATAATAATAATAATAATAATAATAATAATAATAATAATAATGTATGGAATTTATATAGCGCTGAATCTTGTCAAGCAACAAATCAAAGCACTCAGATGAGATGACATTGAAAATTTTTTTTTTATCAAGGATAATAATAATAATAATAATAATAATAATAATGTATGGAATGTATATAGCGCTGAATCTTGTCAAGCAACAAATCAGAGCGCTCAGATGAGATGATATTTAAATTTTTTTTTGGATCAAGGATAATAATGATAATAATGTATGGAATTTATATAGTGCTGAATCTTGTAAAGCAACAAATCAAAGCGCTCAGATGACGTTTTTTTTATATCAAGGATAATGGAATAAGCACTCATGTGCTTTTTTTACATCCAGTCCCCATGTGTATGCAGTTTTGTAAATTTTGTCATCTGTTCCCACCAGCACACAATAGCCTACTCTTTCGAAAAGCGGAACAGGATTTAACGTGTGCGCAAGATGTTCTGCATGCGTTCGCACACGGGGCCTCGGTTTATAGTCTCACCCGAAGGATGGAATAAGCACTCATGTACAGCTCGTTGCTTTCCTCATCACCCTGAAAATATTGATAAGATAAAGGTGGTAAAGGTGGTCCCATAACCAATGCGGTTGTTGGGGAGTGAGGCGTCAGAGACATCAGCTTCTCCAGGGGCCAGCATATTGAGGGCAGTACCCATCTCCTCTCCCTCACTGCTTTACCTTCCCTGACCCTTAAGAGGGCAGGTACCCATTTACAGATGGGTGAACTGGGGGACTGTACTGAAGCCACCCATCCACATGGTAACCACGCTCGATGCTGCTTGAAGTTGGGTTGGGGAGAGCGAGTGCTCTGACCACTGAGCTATCCTGTCCCCAAATGATATGATAACAATAGTAATGCATTATGACGTACTGTATTTTTCCTCATTGATAGACAATAGTGATATGATGTCAAAAATATTATACAATGTCAACGGACGATATAGCCGAGTGGTTAAGATCATTCGACTTCACTCCCATGGGTCTATGAAGTCATGGGTTTGAATCCTGGCGGCCTCTAGTGAATTAAGGGTGGGGATTTTTACAATCTCCCAGGTCAACTTCATTCAAGTGCAGACCTGCCAGTGCCTTAATTCCCTACGTATATGTACACATGCAGAAGATTGTGATAATGATATGGTAACAATAATGATAAGATATTGATCATGATTTTCTGTTTTTTTCATTCACAGACTAGAGTTTATGTTCACCAATGGTGAGATTTTAGATATGCAACTGTTTTCTCATCATGGAGGCCACCGTGAGGCCACCAGCCAGAGGAGCCCTGCACTGCTGCTGGGTCACTGGTGGTGTTCAGTGGCTAACATACACAGGACACCACCTACTAAACCCCCTGCTAACGACAGTATCAAACCATGGTGCCCCCTATTGATGATGATGATAATATAGATGGTAACTTGCTCTGTGTGTGTGTGTGTGTGTGTGTGTGTGTGTGTGTGTGTGTGTGTGTGTGTGTGCAGCTTTTCAGCGCGTCATGAGCTACATGAATCCTGAGGAAGGGTCCTTGAAGATGTTCAGAGACGATAAGGAGTCCAGTGTCTGGTGAGAGTGTGTGTGTTTGTGTGTGTGTGTTTGTGTGTATGTGTGTGTGTTTGTGTGTGTGTGTGTGTGTTGGGTTTGTGTGTCAAAGTCAAAGTCAAAGTCAAAATTTTATTTCCAGATGGTACATTGAATAAGCAATGCATTTGCTTTTTTTCATCAAGCCATCTATCTAAGAACAAATTTCTTAATGATTATACTAAGATACTACATTATTGCATCATTTACCATTAAATTAAACCAGTAAAAAAAAAGAAGGAAAATCGATATGGTAATAATACATTGTGTGTGAGAGTGTGTGTGTGTTTGTGTGTGTGTGTGTGTGCGTGTGTGTGTGTGTGTGTGTGAGTGAGTGTGTTTGTGTGTGTTTGTGTGTGTGTATGTGTGTGTGTTTGTTTGTGTGTGTTTGTGTTTGTGTGTGTGTGTGTGTGTTTGTGTGTGATGTGTGTGTGTGTGTGTGTGTGTGTGTGTGTTTGTGTGTGTGTGTGTGTGTGTTTGTTTGTGTGTGTGCCCGCGTTTGTGTGTGTGTGTGTTTTGTGTGTGTGTGTGTGTGTGTGTGTGCGCGTTTGTGTGTGTGTGTTGTGTGTGTGTTTGTGCGTGTGTGTTTGTGCGTGTGTGTGTGTTTTGTGTGTGTGTGTTTGTGTATGTGTGTGAGAGTGTGTGTGTTTGTGTGTGTGTGTTGTGTTTGTGTGGTGTGTTTGTGTGTGTGTTTGTGTGTGTGTTTGTATGTGTGTTTGTTGTGTGTGTTGTGTGTGTGTGTTTGTGTGTGTGTGTGTTTGTGTGTGTGTTTGTGTGTGTGTGTTTGTGTGTGTGTTTGTGTGTGTGTGTTTGTGTGTGTGTGTTTGTGTGTGTATGTGTATGTTTGTGTGTGTGTTTGTGTGTGTGTGTGTGTGTGTGTTTGTGTGTGATGTTGTTGCTGTCTTCATTTTAACATCTGTTCATACTCAGCGATATTAGATGAGGAGAGAGGAAAGTGTTATAGAAGTGTCTGTGTGGTTGTTTTGTGTGTGTGCGCATGCATGCATACATGTGTGTGTGTGTGAATGAGTGTGTATGTGTGTGTATGTATGTAATGTAAGTAGGTTTAAAACAGTGACAGTGTTACAGCTGTGACAGGTTTACAGCAGTGACAGTTTTACAATAGTCAGAAGTTTACAGCTGAAACAGGTTTGCAGCAGAGACAGTGTTACAGTGACAGTGTTACAGCAGTGACAGTTTTACAATAGTCAGAGGTTCACAGCTGAAACAGGTTTGCAGCAGAGACAGTGTTACAGCAGAGAGAGTTACAGCAGAGACAGTGTTACAGCAGAGACAGAGTTACAGCAGAGACAGTGTTATAGCAGAGAGAGTTACAGCAGAGACAGTGTTACAGCAGTGACAGAGTTACAGCAGAGACAGTGTTACAGCAGTGACAGAGTTACAGCAGAGACAGTGTTACAGCAGTGACAGAGTTACAGCAGAGACAGAGTTACAGCAAAGACAGTGTTACAGCAGAGACAGTGTTACAGCATTGACAGAGTTACAGCAGAGACAGTGTTACAGCAGAGACAGTGTTACAGCAGAGACAGTGTTACAGCATTGACAGAGTTGCAGCAGAGACAGTGTTACAGCAGTGACAGAGTTACAGCAGAGACAGAGTTACAGCAAAGACAGTGTTACAGTAGAGACAGTGTTACAGCAGTGACAGTGTTACAGCAGTGACAGAGTTACAGCAAAGACAGTGTTACAGTAGAGACAGTGTTACAGCAGAGACAGTGTTACAGCAGAGACAGTGTTACAGCAATGACAAACAGTAGTCAGAAGTTTACAGCTGAAACAGGCTTGCAGCAGAGACAGTGTTACAGCAGAGACATTGTTACAGTGACAGTGTTACAGCTGTAGTAGTGTTACAGCAGTCACAGTGTTACAGCAGTCACATATAACAAGTCACAGTGTTACAGCAGTCCTAGTGTTACAGCAGTCACACAGTGTTACAACAATAATAGTGTTACGGCAGTGACTCAGTGAAACAGCAGTCAGCGTTACCACAGTCACAGTGTTTCATCAGTTACAGTGTTACAGCAGTCACATATAACAAGTCACAGTGTTACAGCAGTCCTAGTGTTACAGCAGTCACACAGTGTTACAACAATAATAGTGTTACAGCAGTGACTCAGTGAAACAGCAGTCAGCGTTACCACAGTCACAGTGTTACATCAGTCACAGTGTTACAACAGTCACAGTAATTACAGCAGTCACAGCATTACAACAGTCACAGTGTTACAACAGCCACAGTGTTACAACAGTCACAGTGTTACAGCAGTCACAGTATTACAACAGTCACAGTGTTACTACAGTCATAGTGTTACAAGTCACAGTGTTACAGCAGTCACAGTTATTACAACAGTCACAGTGTTACAGCAGTCACAGTGTTACAGCAGTCACAGTGTTACAACAATCAGAGTGTTACAGTATTACAGCAGCCACAGTATTACAACAATCACAGTGTTACAACTGTCACAGTGTTACAACAGTCACAGTGTTACAACAGGCACGGTGTTACAGCAGTCACGGTGTTACAGCAGTCACAGTGTTACAGCTGTCACAGTATTACAGCAGGCACAGTGTTACAGCAGTCACAGTGTTACAGAGGTCATAGTGTACAACAGTCACCGTGTTACATCAGTCACAATGTTACAACTATCACTGTGTTACTTACAGCAGTCACAGTGTTACAACAGTCACAGTAGTTACAGCAGTCACAGTGTTACAACAATCACAGTGTTACAACAATCACAGTGTTACAACAATCACAGTATTACAACAGTCACAGTGTTACAACAGTCACGGTGTTACAACAGTCACAATGTTACAACAGTCACAATGTTACAACAGTCACAGTGTTACAGCAGTCACAGTGTTACAGCAGTCACAGTGTTACAGCAGTCACAGTGTTACAGGAACCACAGTGTTACATCCATCACAGTGTTTCATCCGTCACAGTAGCTACAACAATCACAGTGTTACAACAGTGACAGTGTTACAACAGTCACAGTGTTACATCAGTCACAGTGTTACAGGAATCACAGTGTTACATCCATCACAGTGTTTCATCCGTCACAGTAGCTACAACAATCACAGTGTTACAACAGTGACAGTGTTACAACAGTCACAGTGTTACATCAGTCACAGTGTTACAACAGTCACAGTGTTGCAGCAGTCACAGTAATTACAGCAGTCACAGTGTTACAGCAGTCACAGCATAACAACAGTCACAGCATAACAACAGTCACAGTACTATAGTCACAGTGTTACATTAGTCACAGTGTTACAACAATCACAGTGTTACTGTTACAACAGTCACAGTGGTACAACAATCACAGTATTACACCAATCACAGTATTGCAACAGTCACAGTGTTACAGCAGTTGCAGTGTTACAACAGTCACAGTGTTACAGCAGTCACACAGTGTTACAGCAGTGACTCAGTGAAATAGCAGTCGGCATTACAGCAAGCAAAACCTGGGCTGCCTGTATTGCAGATGACCTTAGAGAAAGGGGCATAAATAAGGAGGAAGCTGAAAACAGAGAGAGATGGAGAAGGCTCATCAATGTCAAACCTCCCCTGGGAGAAACATGACAAAAAAGGAAGAAGAGGAAGAAGTTACCGCAGTCACAGTATTACAGCAATCACAGTGTTACAGCAGTCACAGTGTTACAACAATCACAGTATTACAGCAGTCACAGTATTACAGCAGTGACAGTATTACAACAGTCACAGTGTTACAACGATCACAGTATTACAACAATCACAGTGTTACAGCAGTCACAGTGTTACAACAATCACAGTGTTACAGCACTCACAGTGTTACAACAATCGGTCTCTGCTGTAACTCTGTCTCTGCTGTAACACCGCCTCTGCTGTAACTCTGACTCTGCTGTTACAGCAATCACAGTGTTACAACAATCAGTCTCTGCTGCAACTCTGTCTCTACTGTCTCTGCTGTAACACTGCCTCTGCTGTAACACTGCCTCTGCTGTAACACTGACTCTGCTGTAGCACTGACTCTGCTGTTACATCAGTCACAGTGTTACAACAGTCACAGTATTACAACAATCACAGTGTTACAACAATCACAGTGTTACAACAATCACAGTGTTACAACAGTCACAGTGTTACAACAGTCACAGTGTTACAACACTCACAGTGTTACAACAATCACAGTGTTACAACAATCACAGTGTTACTTACATCAGTCACAGTGTTGCAACAATCACAGTGTTACTTACAGCAGTCACAGTGTTGCAACACTCACAGTGTTACTTACATCAGTCACAGTGTTGCAACAATCACAGTGTTACTTACAGCAGTCACAGTGTTGCAACACGCACAGTGTTACTTACAGCAGTCAACAGCAGTGACTAACCAGTGACAGTATTACAACAATCACAGTGTTACAACAATCACAGTGTTACAACAATCACAGTGTTACAACAATCACAGAGTTACTTACATCAGTCACAGTGTTACAACAATCACAGTGTTACAGCAGTCAACAGCAGTGACTAACCAGTGACAGTATTACAACAGTCACAGTGTTACAACAATCACAGTGTTACAACAATCACAGTGTTACAACAGTCACAGTGTTACAACAATCACAGTGTTACAGCAGTCAACAGCAGTGACTAACCAGTGACAGTGTTAAAACAATCACAGCGTTACAACAATCACAGTGTTACAACACTCAGTGTTACAACACTCACAGTGTTACAACAATCACAGTGTTACAACACTCAGTGTTACAACACTCACAGTGTTACAACAATCACAGTGTTACAACAATCACAGTGTTACAACAATCACAGTGTTACTTACATCAGTCACAGTGTTGCAACAATCACAGTGTTACTTACAGCAGTCACAGTGTTGCAACAATCACAGTGTTACTTACATCAGTCACAGTGTTGCAACACTCACAGTGTTACTTACAGCAGTCACAGTGTTGCAACACTCACAGTGTTACTTACAGCAGTCACAGCGTTGCAACACTCACAGTGTTACTTACATCAGTCACAGTGTTGCAACACTCACAGTGTTACTTACATCAGTCACAGCGTTGCAACACTCACAGTGTTACTTACAGCAGTCACAGCGTTGCAACACTCACAGCGTTACTTACATCAGTCACAGTGTTGCAACACTCACAGTGTTACTTACATCAGTCACAGTGTTGCAACACTCACAGTGTTACTTACAGCAGTCACAGCGTTGCAACACTCACAGCGTTACTTACAGCAGTGAACAGCAGTGACTAACCAGACATGTGCTGCTGCTGCTGCAGGCTGACGGCATTTGCGGCGCAGACGCTGCACATGGGTCGGTTTGGGGAGTGGGAGCGGAATTTCTTCGTGCCGGTGGAGCTGATCAACAAGATGATGCTGTACCTGTGCTCCAAGCAAGACCCTGTCACTGGAGCCTTCAGGCAGGACGATGCCCCCGCCTATGACTACAAGATGGTGAGGTTTGCTTTACAGATACCCTGGTGAAAGGATGTGTACTAGAAGATTTTGTTTGTCTATCGATTCATTCAAGATAGTGAGCTTGTGACAAGACATTAACTGAAAGATTTGTTTTATTCATCGATTCATTCAAGATGGCGAGGTTTGCTTTCACCAGTCACCCTGGTGAAAGGATGTTTACTAGAAGATTTTATTTGTCTTCTATTGATTCATTGGAGGTGGCGAGGTTTTGTCTATAAAGTCGCTGTTTTGAAAAGACGTTAACTGAAAGATTTGTTTTATTTCATTGATTCATTCAAGATGGCGAGGTTCGCTTCACCAGTCTCCCTGGTGAAAGGACGTTTACTAGAAGATTTTGTTTGTCTTCTATCGATTCATTCAGAAGGAAGGAGAAAGAAAGGAAGACCAAAAGCAACGTGGAGGAGGAGCACTGTAGAAAGTGAGATGTAGGCCGTGCGACATTCTCGGGGATCAGTGACTAGGTTGGCTCAGGATAGGCAGGAGTGGAAGCTCTTTGTTTGCTGCCCGTCACACCACTGGGTGTAATGGTTAATGATGATGATGATGATTGATTCATTCAAGACAGTGAGCTTGTGAAAAGACATTAACTGAAAGATCTATTTATTCATTGATTCATTCAAGATGGTGAGATTTGCTTTACCAGTCAACTTGGTGAAAGGACGTTAACTGAAAGATTATTTTATTCATTGATTCATTGGAGGTGGCGAGGTTTTGTCTATAAAGTTGCTGTTTTGAAAAGACGTTAACTGAAAGATTTGCTTATTCATTGATTCATTTGAGATGGCGATATTTGCTTTACAGGCAACCTGGTGAAAAGACGTTAACTGAAAGCTTTTATTGGTTCATTGATTCATTCAAGATGGTGAGATTTGCTTTACCAGTCACTTTGGTGAAAGGACGTTAACTGAAAGATTTGTTTTATTCATTGATTTATTTGAGCTGGTGAGGTTTTGTCTATAAAGACCCTGTTGTGAAAGTACATTATCTGAAAGATTTGTTTATTCATTGATTCATTCAAGATGGTGAGATTTCCTCAACAGTCAGCCTTGTGAAAAGACATTAACTGAAAGATTCATTCATTCATTTGCTCAAGATGTTGCGGTCTGTCTTTCTATCTGTCTGTCTGTTGGTCTCTCTCTGTCTTTCTCCCTCCCTCCTCCCTCTCTTTCTCTTTCCCCCTCTCTCGATTGTGTTCTGATATGAGGATTGTTGTGTCATCTCATTGGATTTTATTCCAATGTTAAGATTGTCATATCAACTCACTGGATTATGGCCTGATATCATGATTGTCATATCAACTCAATGGATTATGGTCTGATATTATGATTGTCATATCAACTCACTGGATTATGGTCTGATATTACGATTGTTACATCAACTCCCTGGATTGTGGTATGATGTGAGGATTGTCATATTAAAAATAGACCTGTCTATTCTACAGCAACAAACAATTTCAACCAAATCGGGAAAATTCACTAAACTTTCACAAAATGATAAAATCCATACACATGATTTATAAGTTGTGTGTACTTTTTCAATTAAGTAACGGTGATTTCATATAGGCATCTTTTTCTTTTGTTTTAAAGCATGCTCAGAGTAGACCACTGAAAACCTTTTTTTCCCAGAAAGATCTAAAAGGTAACAATTCTCTCCTACGCCGAAGTCGGATGTGCTGGGCCTGACTTGTTAGGCACTTAACAGCAGCACAACACATTTTCGTTCATATGACAGGCAACAATACTTGCTGTCTGAGCGTTCAAAGAAGAAGAAGAAGAAGAATGCTGGGGGAATGTTGTGCTGATGCTGAAGTTGGGACTTGGCCCAGGGTGGGTGAGTTAACAGCCTGATGTGTGTGTCGCAGTCGTCCCTGCATCAAGGGCAGACAGGGCGGAAAATGACAGAGCCGATTCCACTGACGGCTTATGTGCTGATTGCCTTGTATAAACTGGAGGATGTCACTGGGGTGAGTGTGTGTGTGAAGTGTGTGTGTAGTGTAGTGTAGTGAGTGTGTAGTGTGTGTGTGTGTTGTGTGTGTGTGTGTGTGTTGTGTGTGTGTAGTGTGTGTGTGTGTAGTGTGTGTGTGTGTGTAGTGTGTGTGTAGTGTGTTTGTGTGTATAGTGTAGTGTGGTGTGTGTAGTGTAGTATTTGTAGTGTGTGTATTTGTGTGTGTAGTGTGTGTGTGTGGTGTGTGTGTGAGGATTGTCATATCTCATTGGATTATTGTCCGATGTTAAGATTGTCATATCAAGTCTCTGGATTACGGTCTGATATGAGGATTGTTATATTAAGAATTTACCTATCTGTTCTACAGCAACAAACAATTTTACTCAAATCTGAAAATTTCAGTATATCTTCACAAAATGATATAGCCAATACAAATTGTGTGTGTAGTGTGTGTGTGTTTAGTGTGTAGTGTAGTGTGTGTGTGGTGTGTGTGTGTGGGTGTGGGTAGTGTAGTGTGTGTGTGTGTAGGTTGTGTGTAGTGTGTGTGAGTAGTGTGTGTGTGTGTGAGTGTGTGTGTAGAATGCGTTTGTGTGTGTATGTGGTGTGTGAGTGTGTGTAGAGTGTGTGTGTTTGTAGTGTGTGTCTGTGTATAGTGTGACTAGTGTGTGTGTGTGTGTGTAGTGTGTGTGTATTTGTGTGTGTGTGTATCTAGTGTGTGTGTAGTGTGTTAGTAATACACTTAGAGTAATAGAGATGGAGGAGGCTGATTGAAAGTAGAGACAGGTGTGAGGTGTAATCAGGGGGGAGAATTCTGGACAGGAGTGTCTAGTTGAGGGGACGGGATAGCTCATTGGTCAGAGCACTCACTTTCCCCAGCTAAGGTTAAGCAGCATTGAACACGGTTACCACTTAGATGGGTGACTGTTTGCGTGCCTTGGCTTCAGTACAGTCCCCCAGTTCACCCAGCTGTAAATGGGTACCTGCCCTCTTTAGGGTCAGGGAAGGTAAAGCAGCGAGGGAGAGGAGATGGGCGCCGCCCTCAATATGCTGGCCCCTAGAGAAGTTGAGGTCTCTGACGCCTTGCTCTCCTACGACCACTCAGGTTATGGGACACCTTTACCTTTTTCTTTAGTTGAGGCTGGACAGGAAATATGTGTGTCTTGTTGAGGCTGGATTTGAAAGTATCAAGTCACAGCGCGCAAGTCCAGCGTAACTCGGTCAAGGGTCCAGGGCCCAGTGCTAAAATTTACCCCCTTCCTTTTTTTTCAAGTCCGATTGTGGCCATTTTCTGCTATAAGTAGCACCAGCTGGGATGGAGTGGATATCAGTTGAGAGTAGCTGAAAGTGGGGGAAACTAACAGTTGTGAAGTGTAGACTTTGGTCAAGGGAGAGAGTAGGATAGGGTAGAAATGTTACCAACCTACCATAGATAATGGACCCAAACCAAGGCAACTGATGCTGTAGCTGAGTGGTTAAGACCGTTCGACTTCAATCCCGTGGGTCCATGAAGTTGTGGGTTCAAACCTCAGAAGCATCTGGCGAATTAAGAATGGGGAAGTGCAGCCCTGCCAGTGTCTTAATCCTCTCCATTGTATAGACACGTGCAGAAGATCACATATGCACGTTAAAGATCCCGTAATTCATGTCAGCATTCGGTGGGTTGTGGAAACATGAACATACCCAGCATACGTCCCCCAAAGTCGGAATGCAGCTACCTTCATGGTGGTAAAAAACGGTCACATGCACAAAGTTTCACCATTGGTGAACCTCAGAGTTTGAAAAAAACAACTACAAAAAACCTCCCACACAAGGCATTTTACAAAAAAAATTTTTTGGGGGGAGGGGGGGGGGGGGGGGGGGGGGGAAGGGATGTGGGTGAGTGTGCGATGGTTTTCTTCTTTGTGCTTCCCTCTTGCAACCGTGACCCAGAATATATATCATCTATGTTTGCTTATGTTGTATGAAGTCCTTCGGATGAGACTATGAACTGAGGCCCCGTGTGCGAACGCATGCAGAACATCTTGCGCACACGTTAAATCCTGTTCCGCTTTTCGAAAGAGTAGGCCGTTGTGTGCCAGTGGAAACAGACGACAAAATTAACAAAACCGCATACACAAGGGGACTGGATGTAAAAAAGCACATGAGTGCTTGTTCCATTATCCTCGATATAAAAGAATAAATAAAATAAATAAAAATAAATAAATCCCTTTGTGCTTCTTTCCTCTTGCAACCTTCACCCAGAATATATACCATCTAAGTTTGCTTGTGTTGTATGAATATTGAATAAACCACGTTGAAACCAAAGATACCATCTATTGAGAGCCCCACAACCATACATACATCTCCAAACATAAAAGATGGATGGAGATGTATGGTTGTGGCGCTCAAATAGATTGTTTTGTTTTTGTTTTGTTTTGTTTAATGTCTTTTCACTACATGGTGATTTAGACACACCCGCATTCATACCAAAGTACCTATTATTACACACCCTCTCTCTCTCTCTCTTTTTCTCTCCCTTACACACACACAACACACACACACACACACACACACACACGCGCGTAAATATATATATATGTATATATATATATATATATATATATATATATATATATACTAATGACAATAATAGTCTTACAGGTGAAGAATATATGACTTCAGCAACTGACATTATGAATTGCTGAGAGTCATATAAAACTTCCTGACTAGTGGCATATTTCTTATGAATATCTAAATCTCTTCTTTTATACATGTCAAAAAGAATTGGGCAATCAAACAATAAATGGTGGATTGAAAGGGGAATAGAACAACAACATGTTACATTTTTTTGAATATTTGTTATTTCCATGCATTCAATTCACTTATGTATTAGAATTTTTTTCCCGTGGGAAAGGGAAAAACGCTGATAATTTTGGGTTTTTTTTAGTAATCTTTAAATGCATGCTTTTCATTAATTAAAATAAATTTTATAAGAGGACAATGAGACTAGAAGCAAACCTTTAGTACTAATTCAGAGGCACCTTGTTTTGCCAAGAATAAACCCAGGTCATTCGAAAAAATTCCCACAATGAGGGGGAACCAACAAAAAGTCAAATGACAATACGCATATTATATTGTGCCGCCCCGGCCCTGGGGTTTTCACAGTTCTTGATTAAACCATTGCGCGGGGGGGCAACGCAAAGTGGGGGTTTTGATCAGTGGTTTCTCACTCATGGAATTCCCATTTTTACAGCTTTAGCTTTATGATCGACATGACTCCTGACTGGAGGCTTGTCGCACAGTCGGGGGTGCTGCAGCCCTGGGGGTGGTTGGCCTTTGGAGAAATCCCCAAACGCTGACTGTCCTTATCCCCATTGGCCCTGTCCTTACCCCACTTGGCCAAGTATAAAAATAATATTGGAATTTATATAGCGGAATCTTGTAAAAAAAAAACAAGAGAGGGGGGATGTATGGGGGAAAGGCTCCCCATATAATAAATTTCTGCCAGTTTCCAAAAACAGCATGCCTCCCTCTCTGTTTTGGAGGTCATCGTTGGAACGACGAAAAACATAAAAAATATTATATATATTTTTTTAACCCCCCCCCCCCCCCCCCCCCCCCCCCCCCCCCTCTTTGGACGGGGCGGCATTTTTTTCCCCGCGACCCCCCCCCCCTCGCGGCGGAGGTTTTTCCGGCGCGGCGAGCTGGAGGCATCCCGTCGGAGGAGGTCTTCATCCTGGCCTTACGGCCCCCCCGCCCCTTCAGCCGAAGAGCCAAGTCAAGAGTTGACCGATATGGCCACCATGGGGAACACTGGGATGCAGTGCAGGACCAATTTCTTTTGGGGGGGGGAGCGCCTCGAGGGAGGTTTGGGAGTGTAGCCTTGATCGAAAGGAAGGTGGCGGGGGCGGTTTAAAGACTTTTCGGTGAAGATGTGGTAGACGAGCGGGTTAAGAAGTTTTTGGGGTTTGGGGGCCGGGGAATGTGGGTTTGAATTCTGTGAAGTCTGGGGAATTTAAAGGGGTTTGGGGGGTGGGGGGGGGGGGGGGGGGGGGGGGAGAGGAAACGGGGGGGGGGGAGTGGAAGGGGGGGGGGGTGGAACCCCCCCTTTAAAAAAATAATAACTAAACCTAAACCTAACCCCCCTAACCTACTAAAACCCACCTCCTACCCCCCATACTACCTACCAACCTAACCCTTCTCCTACCCACCTACCCAACCCACTAACTTTTCCTACCTACCTACCCACCTACCTACCTACCTACCCTTCTACCTACCTACCTAAACCTATTACCTACCCTACCCAATATATTATGCACACACACACACAAAACACACCACACACCACAACCACGTGTGCAGAAGATCAAACATCATCTGAGATCCGTATTTTGTGTCAAAATTTTGGTGGGTTTCGGGGAAAACCAAAACATACCCAGGGTACTTCCCCGAAGTCAGAATGCAGCTACCTTCATGTTGGGCAAAAACAGTTGCATGTTGAAAATCTCACCATTGGTGAACCTCACAGCTCTAGCCGAGGAATGTATAAAAAAAAAATTTGAGTCAAG